>CM030932.1:5509595-5678595 GCA_018136815.1 Isochrysis galbana
ACGAGCTCAAGACTCCGTCAAGACGCATGGGCACCAGCACGAGGAAGAGCGAGCGAGCAAGGGCTCTGAAGAGATCGTGACATGCGGGCGACAGAACCCCTTGAGACGCATCGACGCCATAGGTTCGAGACCGCCACTTGAAGAGCAATCGGAACAAAGCAATGCCCTCGAAAATGTACATTGGCACACACGCGACGACGTATGACAGCGAAAATATACCGTCAGCAATGGAACTAAGTAAGATCATCATAGCAGTGAGGCATGCAACCTTCAGTGTGAGACCATTTAGCCGGGAACGTGTGGCTGGTGATCTGATGGTCACAAAACATCTAAAGAGGCCATAAGGACAATGATGTGAGTTGAGTCAGAATGAACGTCTCACTTGAGAAAGTATGGCACTGGATCTGTGGGAATGACTAGCGCACATGGAAGCCGAAAACAAGATTCCGAGCAGCCAGAGAGGGGCCAAGAGAATCACGAGGGAATCATCTGCATTTCCGGATAGCTTCATGAATAATTTGACAAAGGTCACAGTGATGATAAGAATGATGAAAGATGCGCAACAGCAGAGTAGATGTATCAAGGAAAGCGGCTGGAGCTGCAGCTTCTCGGACGTGGTGTCACCATCTGCGCTCGCGTACGCCCGGTACGTCTCGTACATTCGAAGACCGCGCTCACCGTACCAGTCGTAGATCCGTCGCTTCTGCGGACAACTCAGCACCTCGTACGCAAGCACCACCTCTTGGAAGCGATGGGTCGCTGTGTCATCATGCGGATTACGATCAGGGTGATGCCTGAGCGACATGCGCCGGAAGGCTCGCTTTATCTCCTCCTCGGTTGCATCTGTCCGCGGAAGGCCGAGCATTTGGTACAGCCGGAGGCGGTCGGACGCGGCCATGTGAGGCGCCAGCCAGCCTCTCTTCGGGTGGCGCGAAAACACCGTGAAGAAGATATCGTTCATGAAGCGTTATTAATCCTTACTGCCGGCCCGCAGCGCCAATTTTGGCGCTTCGGATTTGATCTTATTTGCGGCTTGTGCGGGAGGAGGAACTGCGTGTAAGAGATAAACGAGAGGGCACGAGCGAACAGAAGGTGGAACATATTTTCTGGGTGTGTCGCCAACTCCCAGGGCCGACGGCCCTCGTCGCCCCCCCCCCCCCTGCCCTTCGGTGTCGGTGTCCCTCCCTGGCATGATGGAGGAGGAACAGCTCTCATAACCAGAGGCTTAAAGAGCACTCCAATGGGTGAAAGCCCACGAGCCACGAGCCACGAGCAAGCGACAGGGGGCAGAACCAACGCGTCCAAATTCCAAGGAATTCGGATGGGTTCGCAGATGTTGGCTAAACCACCATGGGATATGCGCAAATATAACGGGATAGACAATGACCAATACCTCGTGCCTCGTGATATTAGGTAATAAATAAAATAAAATAATTAATGTTATATCCTAGCCAACCCCACTAGCTAATTGGACACAACTTTTCCGTCCCGGAATCCCGCCATGCCTGACGACTGACGAGCCAGGTGTCCGAGTGCTACCGGGGGGAGGGGGCAAAGCCCCCTCCCCTCGATATTTGTCCTCCCCCCAGTGCACGCACCGACCCCGCGCACCCCAGGACGTCCTCTCCTCGAGTCCACGCTGGGGGAAAACCCCTTTCGGGTAAAAGCAACGCAGGGGGGGGGGGGGGGCACTCGTGAATAGGGGCCCAGGAGCGCTAATCTCTCCTCGCCGAAGCGAGTGGCCGCGGCGAGCCGCGGCCCTTCCCTCCTGGCTCTGGCGCCCCCGTCTTCTCTTACCCAAACGGGGCGAGAAGACACGTTTCTGCCGGAGGGGAGAGCTGCCGCTCCCCCCTCCCCTCCCTCTTCCCTTTTCCTCCTCTCTTCCCTGCGGCGGGGGCATGCACACGGCGTGCGCCTGCCGAAACTTTTTTCTGTGCATCCGTGACGGCGTGCGGAAACTTCCATGCGCACGCACGGAGTCCCCGTGGGGCATGGAATACATCATGGCGGTCGCGTACGCTGAAACGGATCCCATGGTGCAAGTGCACCGAGCAGCTGGCAAACTCTACATGGAGAACAAGGAGGCTGTCCTCAGGTCGCGCACGCGTCACGGACCTCGCCACCCAAGATCAGCCAAGCGACATCGTCGCCTGCCAGCAGAAAGACATCGACAATAGGATCGAGGAAGAGGAAGAGGGATGTGAGAAAAAGACGAAGAAGATGAAAACTCAGCCCGCGTAGATGGGGGTATTGAGAGGCGGGGGGGGGAAAGCGTGATTAGCTTTGTACTCATCTTCCTAATACTTATATTACGTGGCTACCTAAAGAGAAAACAAGCATATATGGGTGACAAAAAAAATCACCTGGCCCTCTTTTGACGGAACGCGACATCGGGCTCCCCAGATGAACTGTGCGCCGCGCTAGCCGCCGCGGTGCGCCTTCGCGAGTTCGCGACTCGTTCCCAAAGAGGAAACGAGCTTCGCTCCGACAGCCTGCAGCCTGCATGCAGCCCGCAACAAACTGCCCTCTGGCCGTCTAGCGGCCCCTGGAGGCTCCTGGAGGCCAGCTCAGGGGGCACAGGAGGCTGGGGCTGGGCCCTGGCCTCCCCTGCCTCTCCCTCGCTGGCGCTCCAGCGCCTCTGGGGCCCCCAATCTGCACCTGTCTGCCTGTCAACCAGGGGGGGGGGAGGGGTTGGAGCGATGGCGATTGGCTGGCCACGCCGGGCCACGACGAAAAGCCTAAGCCTATGGGGAGGAGGGTGGTGGGTGGTGGGTGGGTCAGCAGGGCAGTGTGCTCCTGGCAAGCCATCAGGCATGCCAGGAGCATGGGTGGTTCCTCTCCTAATGCAGGGGAGGAGTGGGGAGAGGGAGAGGGGGGGCTCGTGCCTCAAGCCCCCCCATGGGCGAACTAAGAACTAAGTATAAACTTAGTTGTTAGTTGTCAGGCGCGCGATGAAGATGAAGAGAGGCGAGCCCCTCTCCCTCTCGGCGGGGGTACCATGTTTGGCCCCATACCATGGGGACCCAGCGATAGATAACAACGTTGTGTAGACGAGAGGTAACATCGATCGGCTAGCGCACTCTAGCGACTAGCCACGGGGTAAACCGCAGCGTTGCCACACCGGCACACCGGCATTAGCACATTAGCACGGCTGACTCGTCTACAATAGATCTCCACTTAGAGAAGAAGTCTACTTAGTGAAGGGTTCAAATCACCCCCGTCGGGCGCGAGCGACTCTTCCCCGAGCAAGGTCGCTCGACAGATCGCAGGCAGCCCATGGACTTTGACGCCGTCGCGCTGCTCGATAGGCAACTGGCGGAGCTGACCGCGGGCGGAGACGGCGAGAATCTACACCTTGAATTACAGGAGGCAAGGCGCTTGCTCGCCGAACGCGATGAGGACATCCGATCCTACGAGGCACATCTGACAGCACTCGAAGCTGACCGCAGCATGATGCACAGGATTTTGGCAGAGGCGAAAGCTGAAGCGAAAAGCTTGGAGGATCTTCGGAAGGCCGGTGATGAAGCACTTGCCGAGATGAAGAAGCGTGTGGCCTCTGCGGAGGCTGCGGCCAGGCAAGTACCACGGGTGCAAGCTGCATTGGCACGTCAAGAGATTGAGGGGAAGTTACTAGCTACCGCTCTGAAGGAATTCGAGATGGATGCAGCTGACATGGCAGCAACTCTGCTTGAAATGAGTGAAAATTTGAAGGCGGCGCAGTGTACGACCGCCGCCGACGCAATGCGCGCTCTCCGTGAGCGTGACGCTGCTGAGCAACATTTGGCGGAAGAGCGACATGAATGTGCCAAGCTTCGCGGTTCAGTCAAAGCTCTTGATGAAAAACTGGCCGACATTTCTGCACAGCTGAGCAAAGAACGTGCCCAATTAATCTCAGCACGCGAGCTGGCGACCAGCGAAGCCACGCGGATAGGGGCATTGGAGGTCAAGCTGACGGCTCGCGATGAAGCTCTCAGTGAACTCCATGCCGCCCTTGTATCAAACCAGCAAGCTCTTGCTGCAGCACAACAGGCTGTCATTGCTGAAAGCAGAACATCGGCGGCACACGAAGCAGAGGTGCTCCGCCTCAAAGCGCGTGTTGGTGTCCTCGAAAGTGAAGCCGCACAGGCCAGACGGGCTGTGGCTGACAGGATGGAGGACGAAGCTGACACTCGTGCTCATACAGCTCAGCTTGTGCGCGAGCAGCAAGAGGCTTCGCGTGCTATAGAGAATGCACATGCAGCAGAACTCCGTAGGATTCTCGACGCAAAGCAAACAGCCGAATCAACCGTTCAAGAGCTTGGCCGTGAGTTGGAGGGGATGCGGGCCGCCCTCGCAGCTGCGCGACTGGCCGCCGACCATTCAGCCCAGCTTGCCTCACACAAACATGCCAGTGAGATGGCACAACTCCGTGAGGAGTCTTCCCGCGAGCTCGAGGAGCTTCGCCGGCGAGCAGCAGACCTCACGAATTCTGCCAATACGAATGCACGACGTTTGGCAAAGGCGGAAGCTGAGCTTCGGAGATTGTGTCAGGTGGAGAAGCGCGCAGCAGGATTGGAAACCCGGCTCCAATCGGCCGAGGCGGACTTGCAAAAGAAGACGGATGCTCTCGAGCGGGTGCTGAAGCGTAAAGGAGGAGTGGCGGGGTTGCATCCTTCGTCAATAGGCCCAAAAGACATCGAGCGACTGTCTGTGCCTCCACAAAGCTTTCAGGTCTCGTCGACCGAGGCCAATCCGTCAGAGCCCTTCACGCAACCTAGCTCAACAATTGCGTTCCAATCCAACCCTTCAGTCACAAATACTGCTCTCAAAGGTGAGACTGACCTTGGCGGCCAACATTCGCAAAATATAGCGCTGAATAATTCAACAATCTCTTCAGAGAAAGAGAATACTACTCATTCGAATGGGGGGCAAGCATGCATAAAATTGAATTCGGTTGCGCAAGTACGGCGGCGAGATCCATCCCCCATGCCCGGAGGCAACGTTCACCAACGTGTCCCCTCCCATCATTCCATGGCCTTGAAGTCTAACAACAGCGCCACTCTCAGCACGAAGAGATCGGCGTCTGAGCAACGCCGGAGGACCGCTTTGCGTGTGGTGCCCTCGCGCTACGCGTCGCCATTCGTGCGGTCAAGTGTCACAAGCACACCCGTGGCTTCAACTCCCACGAACCGGCATGCTATTTGACAAAACTGTGTAATCGTCTACGACGATACTGGGCGGGGGAGAGGACATGGGGTGGATTGTTTGTTGTTAGCCCGTTCCCTTGCAGCTGCATTGGCAGATCCTAGATGAGTGTGGGTTTCGTGTGAAATATTTGAGTTTTAGCAATATAGTGTAGACTTAACTTCTTAATAGTCTCACCGCACACGCGGCCGTGGACCCTCTACTTTCTACTCACGCAGCAAAACTTTCTACACCCCCAATCCGCCGGCCCTTTCCCCCCCGCCATCAGGCGACTCCCCCCGTGCACTACTAGGGGGATAGGGGAAAAGGGCTTAGATATGGTCGGTGGCCCGCGCCCCCCCCCCGGTGATCCGTTCTCCCCTTCTCCTCCTATGCCTACCGGGCTGGCGGCGTCCTAAGTCCCGACTTCTCCTGCGTAAACAGGTGCGGGACTTACATATTTTTCGGTGGGCGGAGCTCAGAGCTCCGCCCACCCCCTTCTCCGCGCTCCCTCTCCTCTCTCCTGCGGCACGCGCGATGGCGTGCCTGCGCCAGGCCTGCAGCTGCTTGCTGGCGACCCCTGGAGGCTCCTGGAGGCCAGCTCAGGGGGCAAAGGAGGCTGGGGCTGGGCCCTGGCCTCTGGCCTCCCCTGCCTCTCCCTCGCTGGCGTTCCTGAGCCTCTGGGGCCCCCAGTCTGCACCTGTCTGCCTGTCGAACAGGGGGGGAGGGGGGGTTGGAGCGATGGGCTGGCCACGAGGGGCCAGGACGAGCGATCCAGGCGTGCCTGTCAGGGGGAGAGTGGGTCGGCAGGGCAGTGGCCTCCTGGCAAGCCATCAGGCATGCCAGGAGGATGGGTGGTTCCTCCCCCACGGCAGGGGAGCAGTGGAGAGAGAGGGGGGCTCGTGCCCCCCCATGGGCGAACCAAGTATAAACTCAGTTGTAGCAATATAGTGTAGAGATGACGCAAGCAAAACTATTGTGCTAGCTATGATTTTGATTTTGTCGTAGACGTAGACGTCTCACGTCGCCGCTCACAAGTTCGAGCCCACCTTCAATAATGATAAATAATGTTATGTCCTAGCCAACCCCACTAGCTAATTGGATACGACGTTTATTTAGTCCACTATTACTAATAGTCCCGGAATCCCGCCATGCGTGACGAGCCAGGTGTCCCAGTGACCAGTGACTAGTGATACCGGGGGAAGGGGGCACTGCCCCCTCTCCTCGATATTTGTCCTCCCTCCAGTGCACGCACCGACCATGCGCACCCCAGCGCGCCCTCTCCTCGAGTCCACGTTGGGGGAAAATCCGCCCTTTCGGGTAAATCGACGCGCGGGGGGGGAAAGGGGGGGGGGTGGCCCCGGCCAGGTTTTCACGTCTGACCTGCCCAAATTTCTTTCGAAGATTTCGGTGTTTTTGCACTGATTTTCGGACAGGCTTGCCCTAATTTTCGCGAAATTTTTGTTTTTCGAGATTCGAGCGAGCCCCACCCCCACCGCCTACGCACCGCCGTACCCGTGCTACCTGCTTGCCTTAGACCGTAGACGAGCTCACAGAGTAATTGGTAATTGGATTGGATCAATGGTCATACATTATTTTAATTAATGTTTCTATACGTATACGTTGTTAGGCAACACACTCAGAGCGCACACATTACTAAAACGACCTCGAACACATCAACCCATCAATCAACCCACCACCCGCTTGTTCTAGCGGCTCATCGAAGAGGCCTGCAAGTGATCAAGTGATCCGACAGGACACACGATTGTTGCTCACCATACATCACACGGAGCAAAGAAAACACACGCTCACACGAGGCCGAGTTCGGCGAGATGATAAAAGCCACACGAGCGGCGGATGCCGCCCATGCCGGAAACGATTTGTTGTGCGCATGCCACCATGCGAGCACGGCATCCGAAAAGTCGTCAATCCGTCAACGTTTTCCGAGTTGATTGTTGATTGCCGCATGACGCATGAGACGCCGCGGCTACATAGGTAGGCAGACAATTGGGCCTTTAGAAGTGCGGGATCAATCCCCCCCTCATCATGAGGCATGTCTTAAGGCTAAAGGGATGAGCAATGCTGCCCCCGCCCCCCCGCCGCGCCTCGCCTTTTCGCCTGTTCACGGGAGCGTAGCCCAAATTTCGTTGGTTTCCCACCCAAATTTCGTGCACATTTTTTTTTCGTTGAGCGAGCCCAAATTTCGCGAAAACCTGGCCGGGGCCGGGGGGGGGGGGGGGCACTCGTGAAACTAGGGGCCCAGAGCGCTAATCACTAATCACTCTCGCCGAAGCGAGCGGCCGCGGCGAAAAAAAAACTGAAGATTCGGGGCGACGGCCAAATTTGACAAAAAAATTACAAAACTGCTTACGTCATAGCCAAGAGACGGGGATTCGCCGTCGGCCTTTGGCGATGGGGGAGTGTCAGAGTTTTCTTGTTGCTTGTTGTCCTAGTCCTAGTTTCTAGTTTCATCCTAGTGCTAGTGCTGAGGAACCGTGCCTCATCGGCAACGGAGCCCCTCTCCCGCGATGGGGGTGGGTGTCCGCGGTGCGCGGTTGGCGCATGGCTCGTCCGGTGTATGTGGCTAGGGATGCTAGCCAACAAGACCTCTTACTCTTACACGACTACAACTTCCAACGCCCCGCGTATCATTTCTATCCATGAGTTGTACTGTTGTACTTTGGAGAGCGATCGTCCCGCTGCTCACTCTCTGCCTCCCCCTCTGCCGCGCCGCCGGCTCCTCCCTCCCCCTCCCCCAGCTTCCCTCCCCCCCCCCCCCCCCCCCTCCCCCTCCCCCTTCCGCGCACCGCATCGACGAGAAACTGCGGGGTACTCCCTCCCATTCTAGAAGAGAGAGTAGACTCTAGAGAGAGTACAAAACGACGCCCACCTAGGAAGGCACTCCCCCGCCTGCGCGATGCTGACCCACGCCGCGCGCCGACCGCTCCTCTCGCTCGGCGGAGCGGCGCTCCGGTCCAAGACTCTCGCGCCGCTCGGGGTCCATGGTGGCCGGCTTGCCGCCGCATATCCCACTACACGCAACGATTCGCGCGACGCCTCTTCACGGGCTGCCGCCAAGTTTGGGCAGCTGGCGGTCGACCCGCTCGCAAACTCGCCTTCGGTGCAGGGTGCTGAGTATGTGATGACGCAATTCGATCGTCTGGCCAATTGGGCACGAAAGTCATCGATGTGGCCGATGACCTTCGGCCTCGCCTGTTGCGCCGTGGAGATGATGCACGCGGCTGCGGCACGATATGACATGGACCGTTTTGGCATTCTCTTCCGTGCTTCGCCTCGTCAATCAGATGTGATGATCGTCGCTGGAACGCTGACCAACAAGATGGCTCCAGCGTTGCGCAAGGTGTACGATCAGATGCCCGAGCCACGCTACGTCCTCTCCATGGGATCGTGCGCCAATGGCGGCGGCTACTACCACTACTCATACTCGGTTGTTCGAGGTTGTGACCGAATTGTTCCCGTGGACATTTACGTTCCAGGTTGCCCTCCCACGGCTGAAGCGCTCATCTACGGTCTCTTGCAGCTGCAAAAGAAGATAAATCGCGAACGATCGGCGCTGAACTGGTTCCAACGCCACATTTAGGTCGTAGGGCTGCCCTGCTTCCATTCAAGTCTAGTTGTCATGATGCGCACAGCATACATACACAGCAGACCGCATTGACCGCATTAAGAGCTGGTACGAACATCCATCTTGGATATCTGGCGGTCGCTGACGTTCTTGTCACATGCTAGCGACGTTTTGCAACTTGAATTGGAATAAAGATGCACCAACGCGCTCTCAGTCCACGAGGCGTGCCTGTTGATGAAAGGACAATTTGCTTGAGTACAAGATTTGAATCTCTTTTGCTCTTTCTTTCGGGAAGGTGTGCCATCCTAGGTCCGTGCGTACAAGGTCGGGTTCCGGGTGCTTGCGGTTCCTCTTGTGTCCACACTATCCGTACACCTCGTGAACGTGACTTGGTTGGCCTGAAACGGTCGGAAGGTGTTCAAACATGCGTGTTGTGCACACTTGCCGCGTGCAAGCGGGCCACTCCCAACTAGGAACGCTCCCGCCGTTGGATGTTAGGGAGAGAGGCGGCTTTAGAGTTCGAGAGCAGTAGAGAGATACGCCAACTTTTCCTTAACTCTTCGGTGTGCACCCCGGGGGCCGCCACCATGGACGATTGGGGGTAGAAGGGGGGAGGGTCGTAGTTGTAATTGGCGCAACGCTAAACGATACTACACCAGTACACCAGGTTAGCGCTAGGTTAGGTGCAAGTTTTTGGGGCTCAAAGCTGGCACCTAACAGAACAACTTTGCAGCCCGCCCCTTGCGCCGGGCCTACCGCGGAAGACCGAAGTTAACGGAATGGCAAGGGCAAGGACTAACTTGTACAAAAAAACCTTTTACCTTTTAATATTCTCGCCTCACACCTGGCAGGTCACCTGGAACTGAGTCATGCTCTCGAAGCCAAGCCCGTTCTCCTTCCTCACTCTCACTCCCCGCCTTGCGGCAACTCCCCTCGTACTCTACTTAGGGGCTCAGGTCGTGCAGGGGGTCCGAGCTGAGCGGGGTGCACCTGTCCTCAACGGTATGTTCCCGCCTTCCTCCTTCCTCCTGTTAGTACTCTATACTGCTGAGTGACCTGTTTATCCCGAATATGTTAGCCAGGGTTCCGTCGCCGTTATGTGTTACGGTGTTTATCGTGCTGTTGCTATAGCTGTGGTCGGTCGCACGTCCGGAGGATCGGTTGGAGCGGGATGTCGCGTCATTTTATGCGAGCCATTCGGCTAGACCGAGTGCCTTCGCTATGAGCTATGAGGCTAAATAAAGTTCTCGCTTAGCTGTAGCCTACCTTTCTCATTCTCGATGAATACGAATAAGGGGGTGCTGAGTTCTATCGGTTTTTCAGCTCAGGCTTTCTTCCCTGGGCGGCCTTATAGGTATAGGTGCGCATGGAGCTGTGTGGGTTGTTCGGTGAGTGAGACAAGGCCTCGCTCGAACCAGGGTGGTAAACCTCATTAATGTGGACTCCAAGACACAAGACTGAAGACTGGCATATAGTGATATTCGTATGACTCGAATTCCACTCTGTAGAAATCTCTCATTTTGTATTTCCACGCTATTATATAGAGCGTATTTAAGCTGTCGGGGGTAGGTAGTTGTACCGGGGTATGCGAAAAGTCTATCTTTCACTTTCTGCGCACGCGACCTTCCTTCCGAGGGTAGGCGTGTAGTTGGTACGCTTTTCTTTTTCTTTGGAGAATTGGAGAACTAAGTTATACTTAGTACTTGGTTCGCCGACGGGGGGCACGACCCCCCCCCCCCCTCTCCACTCCTCCCGCCCTGCCATGGGAGAGGAACCACCCACCCTCCTGGCATGCCTGATGGCGTGCCAAGAGCCAAGAGCCAAGAGCACACTGACTGCCCTGCAGGCCCACTCTCTCCCTAGCAGGCTCGCCTATCTCGCTCGCCCTGGCCTGTCGTGGCCAGCCCATCGCTCCAACCCCCCCTTCCCCCCGGTCGACAGGCGGACAGGTGCAGGATGGGGGGCCGAGAGGCTCAAGAGCGCCAGCGACGAGGGAGAGGCAAGGGAGGCCAGGGCCCAACCCCAGCCTTCTTTGCCCCCTGAGCTGGCCTCCAGGAGCCTCCAGGGGTCGCCAGAGGGCAGCCGGGGGCCTGCCGCAGGCGCGCCATCGATCGCGCATGTCGGCCAGGAGAGGGGAGAGAGAGCGCGGAAAAGGGGGTGGGCGCGAGCGAGAGCTCCGCCCACCGAAAAATAGGTAAGTCCCGCGCCTGTTTACAGGATATGAGTCATAAGTCGGGACTGAGGCTGCCGCCTACCCGGGACACAGGAGGAAAGCGGGGAAAGATCACCGAGGGGGAAGCGGGCCGCCGGTCCATATCTAAGTCCCTTTACCCCTATCCCCCCAGTAGTGTACGTGGGGAGTCGCCAAATGGCGGGGGCAATGGGCCGAGGGAGTGGGGGTGTAGAGCAAGTGTCCTGCGTTAAAGTAGTGGGTCCATGGCCGCATGTGCGGTAAGAATATTATAAGGATTATTTTCTTTGGAGAATTGAAATATGAAGACAGACCGAAACATGTTGCCGGCCGCAACATTGAGCTTGTCAGGACGCCATGGTGCGATGTGAAGCTTCATTCATTCATCCTTTCAAAACGAGGGCACACGAGGGCATTGCTGTGAGCAATGCCGAGGCTACACACTGCTACTCACGTCAAACTTGGCGACAGCAATTTGGGCACTGAACTTTGGAGAGCCTTGGGTGATAGCAGCAATGCGCGGCTCATTTAGGTCCGTCGCCAGGGCCAAAGTCCTCGGGGCGGCGCTTGGGCGCAAATTTGCCCGCCTCTTTATAGTTATCATAGATCTCGAGGGCATTGAGGATGGCTTGATCCATGTTGAAGTATTTATACGAGGCCAGGCGACCGACGAAGCATACCCCTTCTTCCTTCTCAGCCAGCTCGCGGTAGCGCTCGTAAAGTGCACGGTTTTCAGGGTTCGGCACCGGATAGTAGGGGTCTCCCTCTGCAGAGGAGTACTCTCGTGCGATGAGCGTCCCCTTCACCTCTCCCCGCTTCACTTCCTCGGGCTGGTTGGGCACGTGTTTGTACTCAACAATACGCGTAAAAGGCACATCTGCCGAGGGATAGTTCACCACCATGGCCTCTTGGAAGAAGCCGTCCTCGGGCTCCGGCACCCATATTTCCTCAAACCGAATCGATCGATACTCGAGCTTTGGCATGCCCTGCTGCGCGAAGTACGAATCGATTGGGCCGGTGTAGACCAGCATGCCATACTCGGGAAGTTTGCCGGCAGCTTTCGCAGCAAAGAAATCAACACCGAGGCGAAGCGTAATGTTAGGATCGTTGAGTAGCATGTTCTCAAAGATGCGCGTGTAGCCATTAACAGGCAGTGCCTGCCATTCGTCGCCAAAGTAACGATCATCCGTTGAGGTGCGGCATGGCAGGCGCATTAAGACAGACGCATCGAGCTCGGCAGGATACTTGTCCCACTGCTTTTTTGTGTAGTGCTTGAAGATGCGCTCGTAAAGCAGCGGTCCAACACGTGAGAGGGCCGCTTCCTCTCCATTTGCCGCTTCACCGGATGGCGGCAGCACCCGCTGTGAGTCATACCACGCCTGCATCTCCGCCTCGGACGAGATATTCTCACCAAACAATTCGTTGACGGTCGCTTGCGTCGGTGGGATCGGAACCAATTTCTTCACACCTTCCTTGTCAGGGACCATTCCCTTGACACGGTGGTCAAACGGCATCCATTGTGAAAACTCTTGAACATAGTCCCATACGCGTTGGAACTTGGTGTGGAACAGGTGTGCGCCATACCTAAAGATGCATGTAAGTCATGATTGGTGGCATCTGAAGGAAAGCACGCGTGCGTATGCAGAACATGTGCGCTGTTTGCACGAAGATGGCGGAGCTCTTGGTTGATGCACGTACTTTGAGGAACGAATGCCGTGCTCTTCAACATAGTCGTAGCAGTTACCACCGATGTGGTCGCGCACGTCGATGACGAGCGAGGTCATGCCCATTT
The DNA here is from genome assembly GCA_018136815.1 of Isochrysis galbana. Taxonomy (NCBI): domain Eukaryota; phylum Haptophyta; order Isochrysidales; family Isochrysidaceae; genus Isochrysis; species Isochrysis galbana. The sequence goes on from CM030932.1 coordinate 5,522,328, forward strand.
CCTTAGAACATCTCTCCGCAATCACAGCACCGGAAAGCCCAGCACCGACGATGAGCAGGTCGACCTTTTTGGGCACGGAGGCCATGTCCCCTGCCGTGATTGCCTGCGATGAAGAAGGAAGTGTGTTTGTAACGCTTGACGGCGTTCCTGAGCAAGCACACTTTATGCGTGGGTCCAGCTCGTAGGAATCTCACATGATCGAGCTTGAGTGGCGCCTGCGACGTCTCGCCGGACGCCGCAATGTCGTCCTTGCCCGTGATGCCCTGGACCTTGTTGAGCGCAGCCCACTCGGGCTCAGCGCGCCCCACGCCAACCGATGAGGCGAATGGTCCTGAGAACGGACGGAGATCGGTGCGCTAGGTATGATGGGCGTCGACCGCTGGGCGCCTCGCTCAATCCCTCCAAATGGAGAGCGCGACGGCGAAAGGGGAAGGGGGAGGGGGTGGGCCCTCGCCTGCCGGCATCGCGCTGAGGCTGCTGCACGCCGAGAGGGAAAGAAGGGGAAGAGAGAGGAAGGAGAAGAAGGGACAGAGGGAAGCCGTCGGGTGACCACCCCCTGGGCGGCGGCCGGGGGGGGGGGGGGGGGGGGGGGGGCGATCTCTCTAGGGATAGTACCAGTAGAATGTTCGTGGCTGGTTGCACTGGGTGTCTGGGGCCTGGGGGCACTCGGCGGGCGCCGTGGATCTATAAATAAGTACAATCCTCAATCATTCGATCTCAGGTTTTTCGTGAGTTCGTGAGGTGCGTCGCCGATGCGCGGATTCAAACTTCACCCACCATGCAGGTAGTCGACATATTTATAACAAAAAATAATAAAGAATGTCCTAGTCAAAGAGAACAGTAAACCCCACTACCGATAAAAAACACCAGAAGATTCAGGGTTCAGGGCCAACAACTACAACAACTACACCTACCAGGGGGTGTGATCTAATAGTAGCATGGTGATTGCCCAGGCTTGGCTAACAGCGTTTTCGGCTGGTGTTAGACAAGGGCTAACAACACTTCTGAGCTAGGTGTTAGCCCAAGTGGGCTAACAGTAATACTGTGTGGTCTAACAGATGTCGCTTGCCACGACCTGGGGTACGAGGTACGAGTGGCGCCAAGCCGCCAAGCCCACGGAGAGGAGTTGACAATGTGTAATAATAACAATGATTGAACTATTGTGACCCAGTACCCGGCTCATAGCTCACAATGCACGGTGCACATGAGAGACACAGCACGCACTCAGTACTCAGGCACACCGCGCTCTCGCGCTCACATCGAAACACCGGAAACCGGAAACATATCTCATCGGTACATTGTGGTACATGGGTGCCGGAATAGGAATAGCAGCCGGCCGATGAGCGTTGTGCCCTTTGGCACCTCCAAGCGACCGGAATTCCTTCAGGATCGCTAGCACTAGCACCTCCGCACAAGTCACAAGTGCTTGGCAGACGTGTGTGTGCCACACCATGAGGCTGTTCAAGTTTTTTCTTTGCCCGAGCGAGTTACGCTCCGCCGTCTTGAGGTCGTTCATCAACGAGAATACTCGCTCGCACTCCGACGTGTCAACGGGGATGAGCATCACGATGGTCACAAGGCAGGAGTCCGGAAAGATGCCCATGCCCGTGATGTAGTAAGGGAGAGCGGGAGAGGCGAGGCGCGAGGCGCGGGGCTGCGGGCGGCAGGGCTTGGTGGCGCGCAACGGGGAACGGTAGAAGATAGAAGTCATACTACGGACTACGGGCCTATTATATCTGTGTAATGTTAATGCGGTTGGCGAAATCTAATAGTAGATTCTAACAGCACTTTTGGAGCACTTGGGCTAACACCTCCCCCAGGAGGCGTTTTCCAGCGAAATGCGCAATCGCTGGGCAACTCTTAGATCACAGGCCCTGGCACCTACTACTACCTATACTACTATATTCTGGTCCTAGATGCTAGATGTAGGATGTAGGGGTAGGGCGGTCAAACAGGGGCCTTTCAACCTTTCAACTACTAGTAAGGGTCGGGCTGCATTTTTTGACCGTGGCGCGATGCCCAATAAAAAAACCCTGCCACTACGAAAATCTTCGCCAAGAAATGAAAATGGTGCGATTCGCCCCCCCCCCCCCTCTCGCCCCCTCCGTCATGCGCGCTCACGCTCTACCCGTTACCCGTAAAGAATTTGCGGTCGTGCCCGCGGGTGGGTCGGTTCCTTGATATCTAAGCTACATTTGGCATTTGATTCCCGCCCGATGCAGCGCCGTGTCGGGCTGCCGACAGTCCGACCGCCCCCTGACCCCTGACCCTCTGGCCTCTGGTGGCATGGTGTCATTGTCATTGCCCGCGTAGCCCGCCACCCAGCACCCAGCTCCTCACAGCGCGCGCACGCGCACGCGGCTATCCTGGCTGCCAAAGACCCTGTCCCGACCATCCCGACCCGCCCCTCGCAGGATTCGCCCTCTCTCGAACTCGGCATCGAGAACCAGGACCAGCTCACCGACGCGGCCGTACTACTAGCTACTACTAGTAGTAGGAATGTCTATTTTTTGTCACTCGTTTTAGCGATGATGTCCGTAGTCCGTAGCAGGGCGCCAGCGCACGTCACTGCGTATGGCCGCACATCGGCCTTCCGACCCTATCCGCGTCTTTCACAATGGTGGGCTCTTCTTTGTGTGGAAGCCGCAGCATATTCATGCGCTGCGCGTGCGACATCGTCTTGTCGGAGCTCTCATTGGCGCACTTCCGGGGCACAAGGGACAAGGGGCAGAACATGGTGCCCCTCTCTTGTTGTCGTTTGAGGAAACGCTTGCTGCTTTAGAAGCCGGCATCATCGCGGTAGTTGATTGCGACAGCGCCGATCCTCCCACTGAGCCACAGAGTCGGGATTTGGACGGGGCCAGAAGCAGCAGTGGAGATCGAGAGGCTATTCTTCAGATGCTTGCTGAAAAAAATTCAGGCTTTGTGACCATCAGGTCTGAGTGCTCTGATTGGCAAGATGGCCCACTACCGCTTCTTTCGCCCTCTACGATAAGTTCAGCTCATACCGATAGGTGTTTCCACTTTCTTGTCTTCCGCTGTCTTTGGGAGCAAGGATACTTCTTGACGTCAGGGATCAAATTCGGGGGCGACTTCTTGTGCTACACCGCAGACCCAATGTCTTGTCATGCTATCGCCATTGTGCACGTGCTTTCGCGCGACAGACCGCCGCTTCGACCTGCGGAGCGATCCTGTGCTGGACGTCTCGCGACAACCGCGCGCAAGCTCGCCCTTTTGGCCAGCCCATGCGAATCGGGGGACGTGTGCTTTCAAGCTTTGGACGCGTGGCACAACGTTATAGATTATGATATTGCGCAACTTAGGGTTTGGGACCTTGACCATTGGCGACGGAGACCACTCACAGGCTCTCGTGCCCTGAAACGAGAGCGGGTAGAAGGAGTTGACTTCTCGTTCGACGATTGACGTTGTATCTTATGTCTGTTTTTGTCAACAGGCAAGCCGGCATCGGTGTTTGGACCCACTTGTCCTTTTGCCTTCTGTCATCCTTCAGCCACTATAGACTAGGTGCTCTGAACAACGCTTCCATCCAATTGAACTTGCTGAAAAATCTCTGAATTAATGGTGTTTCGCATAGATAAATAAATAAAATAATAGGGCGGTCAAACACTATACACTATTTTAAGGTGGTAGGACGGTGGCGCGGGGGGGGGGGGGGGATTCGCCAGTGGGAGTGGGAGCGCGCGGGGCGAGAGGGGGAGCGAGAGGGAGAGGGAGAGCGAGAGCGAGAGCGAGAGCGAGGGACGAGGGAGAGCGAGAGAGCGAGAGAGCGAGAGAGTGAGAGTGAGAGCGAGAGGGAGAGGGAGAGCGAGAGGGAGAGGGAGAGCGAGAGCGAGAGCGAGAGCGAGAGCGAGAGCGAGAGCGAGAGCGAGAGCGAGAGCGAGAGCGAGAGCGAGAGCGAGAGAGAGGGAGAGGGAGAGGGAGAGAGAGAGCGAAAGGAAAAGCGCCCACCCCCCGGGGCATGCCTCGCAGTGGGACTGGAGACGAGCCCCCTTCGGGGAGTGGGGAGGGAGTTGGAGCCGTGCTCCCCGACCGCACCACCGCCGCCATGGCCCTCACGCACACACTGCCACGCCAAGCACACCACGCTACACGGGAAATGCATGCCGATCAAGCCGCTGGGGTGAAGCCAACTTGCGAGGCGCCGTAGAGCTCCGTGATGCGCTCCTTGCTCCTTCACACAGCTGGTGTGCTCGGCTCGATGCTTGGCGCCTGTGATGCCCAACTCCCGCGCCACGGTGGTGTACATGAAGAAGCGCCGGTGCTTGTTCTCCTTGTGAGAGCCTCGTGTTTTCGAGCGTCTCACGTTCGATTTCGAGAGACAACCCCAACCCCTCCTTTTCTCTCGATGATTCGGCAGTCTCATATGGTAAGACTGGTTGGCTACCGAAACATTGGCATTTGGGCATGCTGATGGTCATGTATTGCTGTGCTCATATGTGTCTTGGACTGGGTGAAAAAAAAACATCTGAAGTTTCTGGGCTACACACCTACTACATTGCCGGTATTTCCCTTCACTATCTACGCCGCCCTTAAGTTCCCTTTCCCCACCTCTTCCCCTGAGGTGTCGTTCCGTCAATAGTGGGACATCAGTCGAATTGAGCGATCAAATGTCCACAGTTGTATTGTAGTTGTTTAACATTAGATCTTGTTAAAATTATAAGAGAGAGAGGCCGTCAAAGCTTCTTCGCTAATCACATCGGTGCATACCGTGCATGGGCACGGCGCGATGTGCATCGGTCCCCCCGCGGATACGCCGTGCGCGCGCATGTCAACCCGTTCCGTGTGTGTAGCCCCTGCGGCCCACAACTACGTAAACTGGCCATATAAGAGATGTTTCGTTACACAGCGCCTGTGATGACTTGCAATCACATGTGCACGCCGTGCGTGGGCACGGCGCGATGTGCACCGGCGCACCCCCCGCGGGGGCGCCGTGCGTGCGCATAGCAACTTCCAGGAAGGTGCACGCCGTGCGTTCACTCTTTTCGCGGGGGAACTCTGGGCGCGGGCGGAACAAAGTGTGATTGCCACTCATCATGCAGCATAACAACTTTTTCTGCACGCCGTTCCTTCTTGGCGAAAAGTGCCCTCAGCTCAAAAGGGTAGAATGAAGAAGATGAAAACTCAGCACGCGTTAGACCAAAAAGAAAACAAATAATATTGAGCCTTGTGTATAACGTTATGTGCGAAAACGCTAAGCGGACACAAAACACCAGTTCACACTACATCCTCCAGACACCTGAGCACAGACACTGTGGTCTATTTCCGTGACACAATCCTTGGTACCCAGCGAGCAGCATTTGCATGCACGCTAGTTCATCACGGTCGGTATCAAGCTGTTTTTGAAGAAAAGTTGACATGGTCCTTCGTGCTCGGCTGCTTTGTGGCACCGAGGGCGACGTGGAGCATCATCAGGTTCTCTGCTACACGTCTGTGCGCAAGCATCTGCGGAGACACCTGGTCCAGAAGAAACCTTGCCGATCCTCCTCCCTCCACTTGAGGTGTGGCATCGAGCGCATGGGCCGATTGAAGCATTTTGCGCTCAATCAGCGTGGCCCATGACCGATGTCGAGGAGGTCGGGTTGGATAACCCCCAAACCTCGTCTGTCCGAAGCTCCCTTTTGCGTCAACACTCATACATCCTCATCGATTTTGTGAGCCTGCCTTCCCAAGTGGTACCCTCTGAAATCTGAGTGGATGCCTGCCCCATGCCAACACAGTTTCGTTACACGTCATTAGCGACAATCGCTCGGATTAGAATTTGATGTACTTCAGAGTATCGCTGGTCTCTTATGCGCGTGATGATTGAACGCAATGGAGTTTGTAGATTGTTAGCCACGTTATTGACGTTCGCTCCTTGATCGATGAGAAACGCGACACATTGCGCGTGACCACCCATCGCCGCAAGATGAAGAGGAGAATAACCGAGGCGATTTCGAAGATTAATAATTTCTGTATTGACAAGAAGTTCGACACACGCAAGGTGTCCTTTCTCCGCTGCCATATGCAATGGAGTGTTTTGATATACATACCCTTTAATGTTGACATCAGCTCCGCGTTCTATGAGAAAACTTACGCAGTCCGCATGGCCTTTCTGCGCCGCAATGTGAAGAGGAGTCTCGCCCCATTTGTTTTGTGCGTTAACATCTGACACATCTGTCAGCGTGGCTACAAGTTGGATGTCACCATTCCTTGCTGCATGGTGCAGCGGCGTGTGTTGTGTACAATCTACAACAGTAGCAGTTGCTCCATGAGTTAACAAGAGTTGGACCGCTCTGTAGTCCATACGCCTAGTCGCCAAATCTAGCAACGTATCACCGCACGCCCCGTGTGGTTGATTAATACTAGTTTCATCTTGGAGCGAGTTCAAGACTATCCACAGTGACTTCAAGTTACCTACTAGAATGGCGCGTTTACCATAATCAATGAGGTCTTTATCGAATGCGTCTACTGTGAAAGTACTCAGTCGTTCAGAAAGCTTCTCTAATTGATGAAAATTGTCAATTCTGATTTTTAACCCTTTCGCGATATCCCTCAGACGCGGAGCGGCCCCAAGTAAAGATACCAGAGTAGCTCCTCCCAATTGTTCTAGTAGATCCGGAACCTCAACTACATCAAGTAGCGACACCTCCGAGTTTTCAGGTGACGACATCGGTCGTGCATATAGTAGTTCAACATTTTTGCGGACACAAAACACCAGTTCCACACCGAGCGGACGAAGCGCGCACGACGCCGACACGCACGCCGCGTAGACAACGCCGCCACGACGCCGACACGCACGCCGCGTAGACAACGCCGCCGCGGCGTTGTCTACGCGGCGTGCGTGTCGGCGTCGTGCGCGCTTCGTCCGCTCGGTGTGGAACTGGTGTTTTGTGTCCGCAAAAATGTTGAACTACTATATGCACGACCGATGTCGTCCCAGACACAATCCACGCATTTGCTGAACTCATCCTCCCCCCAATCAAATTCACGATCGAGGCCTTTCACTCGAATCGTTGGCTTGTCCGAGAATACGTTCTTCATGAAATTGTCTATCGAATGAGCTGGACAAATAAAGGTCAAGACATGCGGGGCCTTTTCCTGGATGAGCGGGAACGCTGCTTTACAGGCCCCGTCCATGCAAACGCCCACCACAAGACCTGGCTCAAAGGAATCAATGTGCTTGAGGATGAATTTTGCTATGAAGGCGGCGTCCTTAGTCTCTCCGGATGTGTCGATCGCCTCCAAAAAGTAGGACCCAGCAGGGATGCTAGCCAACGCGTTGACGATCGGCCGGTTTTGGACACTGGTCCAGCCATCCGAGATAAGTACGAGGCCAGTGATATGGGCCAGCCCCATCACCTTGGCCCTGACCCGTGTGTTGAGAGCGGCGTCGAACGCCGGGAGAACTTTAGAGGTCATTTTAAGACGATGGGGCAAGACAGGCCCATTGCTATCATACATTTGCTTACCACTTTTTGCCGTGACGCACACAGCTTCTCGAAAATCCGGATCGTCGAAAATGTTGAGCGGCAAGGCCTTCTTGATCACAACCTTCAGCCACGCCTCTGCGACCTGCGATGGGGCAACCGCTCCAAAGTGTTTCGAGGCTGCCGCCACGCGCCGCTCCTGCCTGGCTGCCTCCTTCTCTACCTCCAACTCCATCGTGGCTTTTTGCTCCGAGCGCCGCTTGCGCAGCTCCGCGACCACCTGCGCGTGCCGCTCTTTCCAAGCCGCTGCTGGCGTGCACAGCCGAATGCTTCGCGGCTTGAGCGACCCATCGAGGTGGCACCTGATCTGGCTCGGCCCTCCAGTGAAGTGCAGGCCACAGAAGAGGCACTGCTTCTTCTTCACGGAGTGCGAGCGACCGGCTACCTCATCGACTGTCGACCATTCCAGCTGGGTGCCCTCAAGGCTCGCGATGCGCGCGCGGCCCCATGCGATCAGCGCGCCTGCCTCTCCCTCTCCCAGCGCGCCATCGCCAGTGCTGCCACTGCCTCCATCCATGATGCTGCCACTGCCCTGAGCCCAGACTGCCAGCGAGAGCGAGCGAGCAGCACCCCCCGGGCAGCGGCGACGCACCCCGCGTCGCGACGGCACATATACAGACTTCATAAAAAGTAAAAAAATCGAAAGTAAAAAGCCTCTAGAGTGAGTTTTGTTTTCCCACCTCAGAGCTGATAACTGATATCAGTGATTTGGCAAAACAGAGCTGTTACTGACACTGTAAGCTTATAACAGTACTGATGAGACATCTTTGTTCCGCGCTAGCTGCCGGCGCGCCCTCGCAGGCAATCTCCAAGAGTGAGATCAGCCTTGCTCTGACAGCCCGCCGTTGTCGTTTATACTGAAAACGGGCCTCAAGTCGCTTATGTCTATCCTTTTCTTGGGTTGCCTGCCCATGCCCGCTTGGGCGGTTCTCGCCGAGTCGGTCACGTGTGCGAAGAGTAGGGCTTTACTTAACGTGGTGAATCGTTCTATTGTTCTTATCAGTATTGATTCTTCTGAGAATACAACTCCGTCGTAGTGTATTCTATAAAAGTCTGTGATGATAAACCTCCATGCTACAAGGTATAGAGTGTATATCGCTTTCGGGGCGTCCCCTTTCGGGAATATAAACAGGTTGTCTATAATAATTTCCTCTCTGTTTCTTCCCGCCTTAGGTGAGAATTGGGCAATTTCATTTATCGCGTCTAAGATACTGGTTATGCCTGGACGGGCTAATCATCTTCCATGGCTTGAAGATGGATGGCGGGCAGTGGCGAGGGCGAGCGCGAGGACGGAGCGGACATAGCGGATAGCGAGTGTGAGTGGGTGAGTGAGTGGATTTGGTTGGTGTTGTAAGATTGCTTGTTACGACGAGAGCGAGAGCGAGAACGAGGGAGCGAGGAGCGGCTGGGGCGACGAGCGAGGGCGACAGAGGCCGATAGGACACCAATCCACCTAGTCCGACAACAACCGAGACACGCACACTCGACTTTCACCCAACATTCCCCCACACTAACGTATCTTTCCCCACTTGGGCGGGGAAGACACAGAAGGAAGGAGACAAGGAAGAGAAAGCCGACTAAGACTGTGAATAGGTTTGATTCAGAGCTATGATGTTAGAACCTAATAGTCCACTTCAGCTAACATCATAGCCGATAGAATTCAAAAGGCCTCGCCTACCGATGTGCTATGAAATATTGCTCGATCTTCGATTGTTGCTATGAGAAAACGCTACCGATTGGACGCTTGCTCTCCGCCACCGTCACCGCTGTCGCTTTGTCGCCATGTGGCACACAAATGTGAGGAGCCCCAACGCGCAACGCCCCACTTCTCTTGATGGTAAGTAAGGTAATCGAACGTACCGTCCGTCCGACCGCTCAACATCAGGGGATGTTTCGATCTTAGTCGGGGGGTGTCGCATTCGCGAGCCTCTGCAGGCTAATTCGCTAATTTCCGCTCTACCGTTACAACCGCGATGGTAAATCATCAATCTTCGTTCTTATGTCTATCTCTACGTCTACGACGGCTCCACGCTTCTATCAATCACTACACTTCACTCAATATTGGTCTACCATTATATCCACGTGGCCAAGCAGCTTCTACAGGCTTCTTTCTACTCGGAATATGAATATGCTCTAGCTCTGGACTGATCACCCAGGCATGGAGATCAAGGGAGTAGTAAGCACGTGTCGATGAAGACCAAGGAAGTAGCGAGCATCTTGCTTGCTAAAGTACACCCTCAAGAACCTCCAGCGTCTAGACTCTGTAAGTCTGACACCTCTGTAAGCTTCTAGACTTTTTAAGTCTACCAGCTACTCCATGGCTAAGCTACGAAAAGCTATAGGTAAAGTGCACGCCGCTGTGCTCGCGTTGAGACGCTATTCGCCGATGAATCTTGTAGGATCTTCACTAAGCATGGATGAATCCCTTTCGCGCCTTTTCTGTGTGCAATCCTTCTCTAGGACGACGAGTTCTCTTCTGGCCAATTGGTTCCTTCTTTGCTCTCTCTGTTGACCCACCGTGGCTTTCGCTCCCGTGTTTATTACGTGTTGCCCTTGTTTATGTTAGAAAGTGGCGTGGCGTGTCTTCGAACGCATCCAGCAGCCGTCGCAGCGCTCTGCGATCGAAGCCGTACCGTGACCCCTCGTACCCTTGAGCCCCTACTGCCTTGTGTGTGGTCTCTCGCTAGTAATCACCCACTAGAGATTGACTCAATCTGTTCCTATGGACCCATCACCGCCATCTGCACCGCAAAATTCGCCCTCGCCGCCGCGCGCGGACCCCGTCACCACTGCACCCGTGCCCAAGCCTTCCCAAGTATCTTCACCCGCTACCCAAGTCGATAGGCCGCCTACGGACGCGTGGGTTGCCAAGGATGGAGTCTCAGGAGCCTTACCCTTACCCGGATCCTGGGAACAGTCCATCTCCACAGATATTAGGCTAATATATTCACAGTCTTACCGGCCACGGCAGTGGTCCGGCAGTGGTCCAAGATAATGTGCCACCATGGCCTCGCGACTCCCTCTCCCTCCCGGTCCACCAGAGCCCCTACTCCTCTCGCCTCGCGCTATTGTCAGACTTTTGTACAGCCGTTTTGGGCCCGCTCCACGTGCTGCGACGGTCGTGTGAGAACGTGAGAACGACGCGTGTGCGACGGAGCAACGCTGGCAGGGCAGTGTGCCTGCGGTTCTGTCTCACCTGTGGGAGCCCTGTGGCAGCCCGTATAGTGGCTAGGCCAGATGTGTCGGATCAGCCCGATGAAAGCGGGAGTCCTGCCGGCACTTCCCAAAAATAGAACGTCAAACTTTTGGCAACGAGGGGTAGGGTAAACCAAAGCCCGCTGGTCATATTACATCAAAAAGAAAAGCAACGATCCCCCCCTCTGCCCCAAGTTCGAGGAACCTTCCTTGACTCTCGCCGGGATCCCGTCCTCTTCCACCATCTCTGAATGCTCTGCGTGCTTGTCGCAGCCTCAATTTCAGTTCCAACGAAAGGCTTTTCCTGCCCAGGGTCCGCATTCCCTGTGCACGCTAGCACAAAAGTTGAGGCCATTGCCAGCGCATCATGCGCTGTGGTGCGCAACGAGATTCTCAGCAGAGTAGCGAAGCAAGGACAGGGCTGGCACGATCCACACAACAATGGTAGCTATTCTGTGATTGATGCATCTCGCGAGGACATTCTGGAGCTCAAGCGTACCACTGGCTGGCCGGGCCTTTTCACTGATAAGCTGAACTTTGTGTTGGAAGCAGAAAACGCTGTCTGTGTGGTACGTGGATGCTCTGAGTCACAGGTCTTCAGCGTAAGCGACATGTCGACGAACTACTGCAATCTTCGTATGCTCTATTGTGGTAAATCTGATGGTTGCAGGCCCGTCGTCACCGACTTTACCGTCACCGAGAGAGTAGTCATGCCGTCGATCGGCGCCGGCACCAACAAGAACGCTTGTCTTGTTGTGGCGTAACTATTTTTCGTGACAAGGACCATATCTGTTTGGTAGTATAATTTAAGGTGCAGTACAGGCACAGCAATGATTATAGTCCATCCGGAAATCTCGAGTGGTTATTCATCGCGCGTGATGCCGATCTCGGTGCAAAAGGAGCTTTCCTGCCTTTCTCCATCCTCCGTGATGCCCTTGTTGCCCTCCTCCGCTCTCCGTTTCTGAAACGCCTTGCCCTTGCCCCTGTTGTTGACAGCTGCCGCTTCTCCGAGCTCCTCGCCCCTTTCCCACCTTCCTGGTATAGATGCTGATGGTGCGTTTCGAATAGGCTGGGATTGCAAAGAGCCCCCTTCCAGTTTTTGCGAAATATGCCCTTAAACGGAAGCCCTAATATCCGAACTTGAACATGGTTGCATGTAGTTGTGGTTCGGGGGAGAACGGCCCCCAGGTTTCCACGAGAGAGGAAGCCTCTCTTGGCTTTGCCCTTTTGGTACTCTCTCTCCCTGTCCGGGCTTCCCCGCGAGTTGACGGGCCCCCCTCCTCCACCCTGCGGAGTAGCCCCCCGGCACGTGATGGTGTGATGGTGATGGTGCGTCACGTCCCGGGATCCACGTCCCCCGTTTCCTTGTGCAGTACCCCACGTTTCCCTTCCCTTGTCTCTTATCCAGCCTACCCCCTTTCTTTCCTTGCGCGTTCCCCCTCTCCCACAGTGTTTCCCGCCTTTTCTCAATTCCCGTTTGTCCGAGTGTCGCCTTCATGGCCGCGCTGAAGTGCTAAAGTAGATAAACTCGCGTTCCGTCAAAAGAAGGCCAAGTGATACTTTTCTTTTCGCTTAGAATGTTATGTGAACATAAGGCGCGTGCGCATAGCAACTTTTCCCACTCCACTTTTCGGAACACTCCTAAGACCTGCAGCTAAATCTTCATCTTCTTCGTCTTTTTCTCATTGTCAATGTCGTTCTGCTGGAAGGCGACCAGGTCGCTTGGCTGATCCTGGGTGACGAGGGCTGTGATGCGTGAGAGGATGGCCTTCTGGTCCTCCATCCAGAGTTTGCCAGCTGCTCGGCGCACTTGCACCATGGGACTCGTTTCACCGTACGCGACCGCCGTGATGTATTCCATGCAGAGGTACGCGACGGCCGCCTCGTCTCTCGTCTCCAATGTACTTGGTCTTTGGGATCTTCTCGTACTCGTCAGAGTATTCGCTGACGAGCATGAGTTTTGCCTTGCACCAACGGCCCATGTATGGCTCGATGAGTGCCCACATCGACGGATAGCGTTCCTTGGCTAGATCCACGCGGAAGTCTACACATCCACCCCGGCCCATACCGGAGGCTGTGGAACGAGCAGCATCGCCAGGATGGCACCGCTCATGCCCTCCTCCATGTGTTCGCAGAACTTGAGGGCTGGGCTGCGGATCTCCTCGTAGGTGCGGTGCCCGAGTCGCTTGGCGAGGAAGACAAAGTACTGGCCCATGGCGAGGAGCGAGGACGCCGCTGTTGGTGGAAGAGCTCTTTCGACGGAACGCGCCCTTACTCTCAACTCTCTACTATTTGAAACCTTATAATATTCGTACCGCAAATGCGGCCGTGGACCAACTACTTAAAGTAGTACTTACATGTACATGTAGCAAACTTTCTTTATCTTTCTACATCATCAGGCATCAGGCATGCCCCATGCCCATTGGAGGAGCGGCTGCACGGGCCTAGTGCTGGAGTGCTGGCTGGCTGAGGTCCGCAGTTTGCTATCCCCCATGAGGGGGGGGCAGCATGGCTGTTGTGTTGGGCGTGGCCGGGGCCATCGGCCGTGTGGCTCGACCGGAGTCGCATGCACGTGCTCGGCCTCTATTGGCGGGCACGGTCGATTTGACTGCTGACTACGACTGCTCCAGGTGGGCAGGTGGGCTGGGGGGACTCCCTCCGCGGGGGTCCTGAGGAGAGAAGAGCCGCGTCGGCGCGCTCCATCGCAACCAAGTATAAACTTACTTTACAATCTACAGGGCAAACTTTAGGGCAAGTGCCAATCGACAATCGAGTCCTCCCTGCTTAGCATTCACCTTGTGATGGCCCGACTCACATGATTAATGACTAAAAATGTTGCTACGCGGCCCGGCTGGCTCTCACTCTACAAGTCCGTGCGGCCACTATGTTGCTACTGCAATCTTGGCGCATTATAGATCAGGTATCAAATGAAACGTGTCCTCATCGCTTCGTTGTCCTCTGCCATGTACAAAGTGTTCCAACGATGATCATATGGTGTACAAAGCTTCTGGAGGCTTCGGTATTGCGCGTTGTGTGCACTGTGCTAATACATCAAATAGTCGAGCCCATAGACTGCATCCCTGCGTCAGTCATAAATAGTCATAGCCACGCCAGCGCACGCTCTACGGACAGGTCATCGAGTCACCAACAGATGGACGACAAGTCGGGCAACAAACACCTTGTTCCAAAATAGCAAGCTCTTGGCTGAAACAAACTATTCAAAAGTCGTTTCGATTTCAGCTCGGTGTGTCGTGGCAAGGCGTTTCAACCATGACGTGTCGTAGAGTTCAAATCTGGTAAAACTGGGAAAGGCTCAGACGAGGGTTCGGGCTCATCTCCATTGCGGCTTCCAAGAAAGCCGGACCACCAAGCAAGCAACAAAATGAGAGTTGCCAGCAGGGCAATCACTGCATTCGTCTTATACAGTTGCAGCTGCAGGCCACGCCGCGCACCACGAGCTTTCGTGTGAAAGGCGCCCGCCGAACGCGCTGTCGACTCGGACTTTTTTGCGAGGGCCAAGAGAGATTCGTCCCTTTCCAGCATTCTCTGCAAGTTGTCACACATTATCCTGGTGACCCCATCCACTTGATCTTGTACGGCTTGGATAGATGTGTTCGATGAGCTCGGGTCATCACTGCGCACAGATTTGCCCAGCAATTTGGCACGATCCGACATCTCAGTGCCATTCCCCATGCTGGCCTCCCCGGCAGGCTCGCTCAGTGTGGCTTGGCGCGAGAGGAGTCGACAGCTTTCGTTGCGGTTGGCATCCTACAAATATTCATTCATACTTACTCTATTTTTGTACTCTTTAAGGTGGTTAGAAAGGAATTCTGAGAAGGGGCGCTGGGGGGGGGGGGGGGCGAAACGGCTGGGCGATCTCCGTCGAGCTGCTGCTCTACGCGCCCACACACATGGTGAGGAGGAAGGCCACCCATGGCCGCTTCGTGAAGGGCAACACCGCGTGGAAGGGAGCGGCGGGAGGAGACAGGGCGGCGACATGGGCGACCAAGCAGTAGTGGCGCAGCAGAGATCACGGAAGAAGAAGAAGAGGGCAGAAGGCGGTGCAGGCGAGCCAGACGAGCGAGACGGCTTCGAGGAAGCTGGCGGGCTTGCTGCACCTCAACCTCCTGCCGACGAGGAGCGGAGCCGTGCCCGAGCAGTCGCTTCGACACAGGATTTCGGCTCGCCAGGAGGCCGAGGAGCTCTGCGGAAGGAGACGCGGCGGGAGAAGGCAGAGCCTTCTCCCATCATCCACGCGCCTGACCATCACTTCCTAGTGAACGCACGCATGCTCGCGTGCGGCATATGTGACACACTCTCGTGCTCCCGATGTCAGAAGAGGGACAGTCTCGTGCCGGACGAGTCGCCCGCTGCCAGTCGGCACTTAAGTCGCGTTCCGTCAAAAGAGGGCCAGGTGATTTTTTTGTCATCCATATATTCTTGTTTTCTTTTTAAGTAGCCACACTAATATTAGTGGTACAAAGCTAATCACGCTCCCCCCCCCGCTTCTCTCAACACGCGGTGACTCCCGGCTACGCGAGGGAGAACTTCACGATTGCGCTCACCGCCGAACGCGTCAGCCCTCCTGTGCTCACGGAGGTGATGCAGGTGGAGGAGGAAGATGAACAAGTTAGGGGTTCAATGAAGAAGCGCAGGGTCAGTTTCAGCGGCGACGTGCTCCGTGATGTTCTTGCCGGTCTCATGAGTGGGTTGTCGTACTCAGCGTACGCGCGCTTGTGCATCACACAGCAACGCCTGCCCATGTCCTCGCCCACTTTCCGACGGCACGTCATGACCATAGGCGAAGTGCTGAATGCCGCGGTGCCATTCAACACACAGACCCAAAAACGTTTTCGCGCTCGTGCGAAATTGACGTCGACCACAAAAGTGCACCACAGGTCGCGCTGTGCGACGCGCGCCTGCGTTCCCCGGGCACGGTTACCCCCGGACAGGCAGTATAGAGGGACGAACCAAATGTGCTAGGAATGGATACTAACAAGTAACGAGTATGATGATGCTCCCCACCATGGGTGGTTCCAAGGTAAGATTTCCGAAAGTAAAGGAACGAGGGGGGGGGCGAGAAAGAGGGTAGGGTAGAGGCTATGGCGATGACAGCGGCGTCCCGGTGAGGAGAGGGATAGCGGATAGTATCTTAGCGGGCGCACCTTCACGAATCCCCCCCCCCCCCCCCGTGAGTCGTTCGACGTAGACGTAGATCGTCGTGGGTCGGCCGCCTCACTGGGGTATTCCTCATTGTAATTTGTAGGGAGTCATAATCATAATGGGAGCCGGGGGCCTGCGTTGGGGGGAGATTAGAAGGGATAAATACGTGTGTGTGTCTGAGGTATCAGCACGCGTCAAGGTGTACGGGCAAGTGCGCTGAGGCTGGGCACCGTGATAATACCGGTACCGGGCTAGTGGCAGTAGTGGCACGTGGTATTAACACTCAGATGGTTTATTATTATGACATGATGATATGGTCATTATTGGTCTCGATACGCCCAGACACCCCACCCCCTCGTCTGAGCGCTCGGCCCCCGTAACCGGGCGATCCTTGTGCGCACTGCACTGTATGGCTCGGACATCATGTATTTCAATGCGAATTATTGATCCCGGTTGCACTTCACATTCGCCCGAAGAGGGAGATTAGAGTATCGGGACAGTGCAACGTTCCCCATCAATCTCACCGCGCACAAGCTTCTTACCCTAGATGGCCGGTGGCAATGTTGATGAGGCACCCATCGCATATTTGCGATGGTGGAAGGTGAAACCTCAGAGCTCAACAACTTTGTCGGAGTAGGTACCCGCCTTCAGCACCTTCTTTGAGGTGCCGGTGTTCTTGACCGTGACAACGCCCTTGAAGACAACGCCTTTGGCCAGTTCGACTGGCCCCTCGATAACGAGCTTGTCGCACCCGACAAGAGAGGGGGCGCCGTTGGGAATGAGTTCATTGAGCTGATCCACAAACTTGTAGATGCCGTCTAGCTTCACATTAGGCGGCACACCCTTGCGCGATGGCTGAAGCTCCATGCGGAAGTCAGGCGTCACGGTGTAAGCGTCCGAAGCAAGGGTCAGCAGGTCGGCTGTCGTCTTGACCGGAGCGAAGCGAGAGCGTGGGATGAGGATCGCCTTGGCGCCGGGGAAGCATTCAATCGCTGCCCCCATGGCTGTCTCGAGCTGCAACACCTGTCATAGAGAGATGCATGCAAGGCCGTCACTGCTTGACCAAGAGAGGCTGACAACACGGGCCTGCGATTATGGGGTTACACACTGTCCGAGTATCAGTGGCGCGACGGCAAAAGTTCACCTTGGTCGACTTCTTGTCGCGCGGATCGACAGTCTTGGCATTCTTAATGACCGGTAGAGGGAGCAAGCCGCCTGCAGCGTCAAAGGCCTTCTTCAAAGCAGGTAGATTCACCCACAAGTTGTTGGTGTTAAAGAATTTATACTTGCGGACGTTCTGGAATTCATCCTCATCCTCTTCTGGGCACTGCGCCGCTTCGCGAAGCAAAAGGCCCCCCGACATTTTGGAGCGAGCCAGGTGGCCACCCTTCTTATCAGCATCCGTGCGAGATGCAACCTACGGTAAAGAGATCGAGGAGCACGGGAAGAACTCAATGAGAAGAGGCGCTCAACCGCCGGTATCGCGTGAGGTGTTGATGGTACCATGCAATTATTTCGCGGCTGGGTGGCCTGTACAGTACCTCCATGGCGAACGGCGCCTTAGAGTCCGCAAACCATGTGAGGAGTTTCAGGTCCATCGTGGCGCCAAGATTATCCGAATTAGAGACGAACATGTACTCATATCTGCGAGGCATGAACATCAACGGGACGCATGGGAGAAGACCCTCCTCCGGCGCGCGTGAGCCCGGCCCTGATTCCTGACAGCTCGGAACAACCACACATTCTTTCGAGAGTCTTTCTTTCAAGAGCAAGCCCGATATTTGACGCCTCTAATGGAGAGTCAGTGTACTAATGACATGTAAGATGGAGGTAGAGTTCGTAGTGGCCAGGCGACATACCCTTCAGAAAGGAGCTTGTCAAGCGTGCCCGAGCCAACCAGAGCAGGATACAGATCACCATGTCCCGGCGGGCACCACTCGTGAGAAGGATTGTCTGGCCACGTCGCCGGTGTCAGGTCAGCAGCGACGACCTGTACAGACGAAAAGAGGCTCAAGACACCTAGCACACATCGCCTCCCTCGCCTCCCCCCCCCCCCCCCTCTCGGCCATTCCAATCCCTTCAACCCAGAGCCTCGCCTTAGGTGCAGCGTTCTGCACGAATTCGAGCGGAATTTTGCCCGTCTGCAGGTTAGGGTATGAGGAAAGGAAAGCGATGGTGTCCTTGGAAGTTGAGAACGAGTTCATCAACATGAATGCAAGGTCAACACCAAATGTTTTGCGCATATGAAGCACCTAGGCATAGACGAGCAAGAGGAATCAAGCGGAGAGAGCCCTGTCCAATGAACTTTAGCGCAGTATGCTGTCACGGCACGTCACCGCAGGTAAGGGCAAAACTTCATTAGCATCCAATGGGCTCCATGTGCAACTGTGAAAGACGCACTTGCTTAGCAATGAAGTCGAGGAAGGTGAGCTTAGTCTTACCATCGCCGCGGACTGACAAGAGCGACTTGGCCTGTTCAAGTCCCATGCCAGTACCGAGGCCCCCATTGAGCTTCAGCACAACCGTCTTCTCGAGGAGCTTAGGGTTCTCGTAATTGAGCGACTCATAGGTGGGCAGCTCATTGACCGGCTCGATAGCGCTCTCTTCCAGAAAGAGCGACTTTCCCGAGGTCAGCTGCTCGAAATTGTACTCAAAAGCGCGGATGGCGGTGGCGCTCAGCCCCTTGGCCACCATCTTCGCCTCAAATGCAGGCCAGTTGCGGTGCTTGCCGGAGCTGCCTCCGCGGATGCGTAAGCTGACGGCGAGTGGCAGCAGCCAACAGACCACCAGGGCGAGCATCACAGTGGAGGAGCCGTTCTGGCTGATGCTCTCGTAGGTGCGTTCGACCATCGAGGGTGGGGGGATAGGCGCCGGCGGCGGTGACCTTCCGAACCTCATGGCGGGGGGAGAGAGGGTGTGGCCGTGCCGGGAGGCGATGGGGAAGCACAAGCGAGTAAATGAAGAGAGGGTAGGGAGAGCAAGCGTGAAGAGAAGAGGGGCTGGGAGAGAAAGAGGTTCTGCGGGAGAGTAGAGAAGAGAGAGAGAGGAGAGGAGCGGGAATCGGGAAGTGAGAGAGAGAGATGAGAGCGAGAGAGAGGATCGAGAGAGAAGAGAGGGAGTGACGAGGCAAGAGAGCGAGACAAGAGATAAGAGAACTACCCCTGGTCATAGGAGTAGAGAGATGCAACACAAATTATTCGATGAGTACTCGTAGGCCGGGAGGAGGACAATTCATTGTCCCCAACAATTGGGAGACAAATCTCATCTAGAGGAGGCCCCTCGCGGCGACTAGTCTCTAAATGGGATACCCCCTTCCGGTATTTTTGTCGAACTTGCAGTTCTGTTGTCGCATCTAGCATCTAGCGGTGCTAGATCGTGAGGCAGGTCTCAAGGCTCAAGGCTGGTCCAGGAGAGAGTTTCGATTCAACCCTAGGAGAACCCAAAAATTTCGTTTCGATAACTTGATGGCTTCTGAGCATCTTTATTGAGCCTGGAAGGCCCAAATTTCAAGCTCGTTTCTCGTTTCTCGTTTCGATTTGGAATTTGCTTGCTGTTCTTGCTGTTGCTCTTTTGCTTTTGCTTCTCGATTTTCTCGAGCGCCGCCGCGGCGGCGGCGGCGTAGGCGCATAGGGGTAGGCATCTCGCAACTCAACCTACTTTTATAAGTGGGGGTCAATGGGGGCCTCGCGCCCCCCCCACTCTCCATCGCGGACACCCCCCGAGGTGGGACCGTACACTCAACCCCAGCCCCTGCTCTTTGGCAGGGGCAGGACACTCATCATTCCTGCCCAGACCCTCAGGGGGCGCGGGCCGCGAGCCGCACTCCCACGCCCGCATTGGCATTGGGCCTGCCCTCGAGCTGACTCCCCCCCTGTCCCTGGTCGCTGGTCGCCAGGCATACAGGGGCCTTTGGGAGGCTCCCATGGCCAGCGAGGCGAGCGTGGGAGAGGCAAGGGGGGCCAGGGGCTGAGCCCCAGCCTCCTCTGCCCCCTGAGCTGCCCTTGCTGGCCCTCTGGGAGCCCCCACAGGACCTCTGAGAGCAGGTCAGGGCGCGCCGCATGGCGACGCGCCGCAGGGACTTCGAGGGGTGAGAGTGGAGAGAGGGAGAGGGGGGGATTTGCACCCCCCCCGATGGAGTGCGGTTAGAAATAGGCCCCGTTTGCGTTAGCAAACGGGTAGGGGGCGGCCGGCGACAGGCGGGAGAGAGAAGGGAGTGGCTCAAGATCGAGGAGAGTATCCTGAAGGTGGCACAGGCTACTCGACTCGCAGTCATTTATTTCTCGAGAACTGCTCACGGCGCGAGCTGGTAAGTAAGGGCCGATCCTCTTTGTTGTTTGTTGACGAGAGGTTCCTCCCCCCCCCCCCCCCGGTGCTTTTTCCCGGAGAGTCGCCCGACGTAGGTCGGTCCGCCTCAATGGGTTTTCCCCCATTTTAACTTGTGGGGAGTTAGAATGGGAGCCGGGAGCCGGGGGCTTGCGAGGGGGGAGATTCGAAGGGGGGCATAGGTGTATGTGTCTGTGGCATCAACACGCGCCAAGGTGTGCGGGCAGGTGCGCTGAGGGTTGTCGTATTGTCGTATTAGTGTCGGGCTCTTCATCATCTTGGCCATCTTGATCGCCCGCTGAACCCGGCCTTCTTGTTCAGCTCGGCGAGCGCAGACGTCGTCCGAGACGAACTCCCACGGACAGAATGGCCGCTTCACGCCTCCCTTTGTCACGTAGCCACCACGCGCCTCCGACAGGTACTTGCGGAGCTCGGTGCGACGACGGTCGACCTCCTCCTCGGTCATCATGGATCCGTTCTTCGCTGCCATCGCTCGACGCTCAGTCCGCGGCCTTTCCCCCTTCCCCCTCTGTGGCTTCTCTCTTTGACTCCAATAATAGGGTTGTTGGAGATCACGCTTCACCGAATCTCGCGTGTCTTCGGAATCATTCCCCCCCTTTCTTTGTTGTTGCAGATT
This sequence comes from Isochrysis galbana, assembly GCA_018136815.1. NCBI lineage: Eukaryota > Haptophyta > Isochrysidales > Isochrysidaceae > Isochrysis > Isochrysis galbana. The sequence goes on from CM030932.1 coordinate 5,543,133, forward strand.
GTTTCTCCTTCTTCGTTGATCGCCGTTGTTTGCAGGAGATGAGACGCGTGTCGTCTGCGGTTGCACCCACCGCAACACCCGAGCAAAACTCCTGTAAAAGGGAGAAATGGGTGGGACGATGCGTACAAATAGGTTGCCGCGTCAAGCTTCCGAATTTGTGCTCAAAGGGCCCACGGGTGCTCTCGTCTTCTATTTCCAGCGTCGCCTTCAATGTTTGGTTTCTCGGTTAACTTGGGTTTCTCTCGCCTCGTTGTTCTAATTCCGGATTTCTTCTATTTCGGTTGCTTTGTTCTCCTTCCAAGCCGCTCGTCGGGACGACTCGAATTTAGTCGGGGAGTGTCGTATTCCATACGATGACAGACTTTTACTTCTTACCGGTGGGTTATTTTAGGCCTCAAGGTCTCGTCGGCGACATTCTACCCCTTCTCTTACTTTCTTCCGATGTCATCAAACGTTCCATGACTGTCTTCCGTCTTCTCCCCATGCATCGGTTGTAGTCTTCCGTCTTCTCTTCGTGTATCGGCGGTAGCTCCCCAGCGAGGTCTGCCCTCGTTGTTCCGACTTCTCTGTCGCATGTCTGTGCGTCGAAGAGCCGCCTTGGTGCCGACGCTTGACATTCCGTCGTGGGGGTGGTTAGTTTTCGCCCTGTTTAGGTTAGTTCGTGTGTGACTGCGTGACGAGGGATCTTTTTGGGGTCTCTGGGTTGTAGTCTCTCGTGTCTACCTTGGACCTAAGAAGCTCTCCCTCTCATTCACTCTCTTCCTCTAGCTCGCTAGCTAGCCTCGGCCCTACCCTCCAACGCCGCGCGTTGCGAGCCTCCGAACCTCCGTCCCCCTCTTCGTCTCTAGCACTCGATGGTAGACACAGTCAGACCCGACTTCTACTATGACCTCTCAGACATATTCCCGCAAGCAACAACCAACGACTCTTTCACGGCCGCGTCAGCTGCCGGCTCGATCGAACGGCCCTCTGCCTACGAGCCAGTGGTCATCGCGTGTTCGACACAATCATCGAAGTATTGAGTATTAAGATAATGTATTACAAGTATCTGTGCTAGTATCTAGTATTAGTATTAGTATTACGTATCACGTTATTATACGTATATTACGTATTACGTTATTACGTTTACGTTTACCTGCCTGTGGCCTAATAAGTCCTACGGCGCACGGTGCACGGCGCGTGCTCGTAACGGTGGCGAGAATATTAAGGAGTTTTTTATCTAGATTCATGTTTCGAGAAGGTGCAGCCCGGCCCTCCGCCCGCGGTCAAACCAACATCCCCGCATCCCCGCCGAGGCAATCCGTTCCTTCATCCGCACTGAACCGTTTACTAAAAAAAGTATGGAACCACCTTTAAAATCTACAGGAGGCACACCTCCCCTCCCTCGTCGTCCACCCGCTCTTCTCTCCTTCCCTCGCGGTACGCAGCAGTCATGCCCAAAGAGGTCAAGGTGAAGCGAAAAGGTGGCGACTCCTCCGGCGGCGCCTCCTCATCAAGTACGCCCTACCACCGGCACATCGGCGTGCAGCTTCAGCATTCGCTTGGACAGCACCTCCTCAAGAACCCGCTTGTCACTGCGGCGATGATGGAGAAGGCTGCGGTCAAGTCCACTGATGTGGTGCTCGAGATCGGTCCAGGTACCGGCAACCTTACACTCAAGCTCCTCGATGCGGCAAAGAAGGTGGGGAACCTTTCACCGCAAACATTGCGTGAGCCGCTCCATGCAATTCTCGCGTCTCAAGATGTGCCTGCCTCCAATCCATGACCGGGTGGGTTGTCATCGTAGGTGATTGCGGTTGAACATGACGGACGGATGGTTGTCGAACTGCAGAAGCGATTGCACGGGACCCCCGAAGCTCGAAAACTTCAGCTCATACACTCCGATGTCATGAAACTCGAGCTGCCATTCTTCAACATTTGTGTTGCCAATATTCCGTGAGCGCGTATCCTTCTGTTCAAGCTCTGCATGAGTTTGATTAGTCGCATGGCTTTGAGCAAAGATCATGAGATTGGACGAACGTGCCCCGCAAGACCTTTGCATCGAAAGTATTGACGGGACTCGACATCGCCCACAGCTCATGCACGCCCACAGCTCATACATATACATCCTCAATCGTGTTGCAGGTACCAAATTTCCTCTCCCCTTGTCTTTAAGTTGTTGTCGCATCCTCAGCGCTTTCGTTGTGCTGTGCTGATGGTACAGAGGGAATTCGCGCAGCGTCTCTGCGCTAAACCCGGCGATGAGCTCTATTGTCGCCTCTCGGTGCGAGCGCCTTTGCCTGGTACAAGTCGTGCATATCAAGTGTGACGCTTGAAACAGCGCTCCCTCGTGCTGCATGATCCCTCTCTCGGTATGAGCATATGACGGCTCATATGTGTGCGGCTTACAGGTGAACACTCAGTTACTGGCGAAAGTGGACCACTTGATGAAAGTCTCAAAAAACTCGTTCCGACCACCTCCTAAGGTCGACTCATCGGTTGTACGCATTGAGCCGCGCAATCCACCTCCACCCGTCGATTTCGTGGAGTGGGATGGCTTGGTACGCCTTTGCTTCAATCGCAAAAACAAGACACTAGGCTCGGTGTTTCGTCAAAAACCGCTTCTTCAACTTCTCGCCGACAATCTCAAGACACACCGAGCGTTGCACGATGCAATGGCTGGTGGTATGCAAGATGCAGTGTCCATGGAGGAAGATGAAGCTGTCGGCACAGGCGGTCTAGCAACGCGGCGGAAATCTGGCGACCTGCTACAGGAGGTCAGCGACATGGTGGAGCAAGTCCTGGAGACGACGGGATTTGCAGAGGAACGAACAGCTAAGATGGATCAGGACGATTTCCTCAAATTGCTGGCAGCCTTTAACGCGGCAGGCATCCACTTTGCTGGCTGTTAAAGGTTGGTGTGAGGCATTCGCCTCCTTGTCTCTCATGCCAACTGGGGCAAGAGAAGAGAAGTGATCACACACCTCCTGCAACCGGGATGGGATTGAATGGGCCATGGAGAGGCGAGAGAGGGAGGGAAAGGTGGCGCAGATCCTTGTCTGACAGTATCGGCGGGACCGTGTATCGGGGACGTCAATGAGCTCGGTAGGGCGTTGGAGTGGGAATCCTGGCTTGCCAAGAAGATATGGTACGGTGTATATATCCCCCAAAGTCGCCAAAATGCGCTTTCCCTGTGGATCGAGTACTTGTGGGAGGGTACGGTTAGGCCTCAAACCCCAAGCTACATGAATTATCGATTTGTAGTATGTAGAAACGCGATTGTAATGCGTAGATGTAGATGTTAATTGTTATCTGCAGCAACAACAATGAAGCGCGCAACCCACATTATGAAATTTTGTTAGCCTCTTGGCAGCTAAAGGCATGCCCTTTCTGTATCCCATCCATTGAGCAGGTATGAAGGAGCCTGCGTCGACAACGGAAGACCCGAAAACAATGCCATCGACAGATTTCCCTGCATCTCGTCGACGCAACGGTCGCAATCGAAGGATCATGCCACAGATATCAACGGCGAGGTCTTTGCCCCTCAACAGGTGGAAGTGGTCCCGAATTTGGATGCTGATGATTGACAAGCATGAGACCACCTTGCAACGCCTTGGCGTACTGTTCGAGCGATTCCACAAAATTCCTTTCGGCGCCCACACGGTGCAGCGTCTCCTTCTTGATGTTCATGGTCGCTGTCACCATTCGTGCAATCATCTCCTCCTTGAATATTTGGTTGGGCTTCTCCGAGATCCGTGCCGTTGCGTCATTTTCGTCACGCAAGTGGCCTAAAGTAGATTCACGCTTGGCCCTCTCATCGTCAATCAGCCGTCCCATACCGTCGTTCTCGTCGATTATCTTCTTCAGAATGAGGGCTTCACGCTCTAGCCGCTCCACTTTTGACACCTCCAACTGCCCCTGCAAGTCCTCAACCTGCTTCAGCAGCCGCAACCTCTCTCGATCGATGGCGGCATTTCGACGATCACGCTCGTCGGCGATGTCTTGCTCTGCCACTTCGAGGCGCTGATGCCATGCCGCGATTCGGGAGGGAATGTCCGGGGCGAGTTCTGCGATCTGTGCCTTGTACATTGCCGCAAGCGAATCCACCTGTGCCTGAAGATTGGTCTCTACCAGCCCAAACATCTCGATGCGGCGCTGTTGCTCTGTGACGAGCGAGCGCTGGATTCGCTGTATCCATCTCTCAATCCCCGTTAGCCGGTCTTCCTGCGTCTCATACACCTCCTGCACCCCCTGCTCGAGCTCCTCATAGAAGGGCACAAAGCGCTGTGTCATGTCCTCAAGGTCACTCACCTTCGGCCGGGCCTCGCGCGAAATAGTGGCGCGGCTAATGTTATCCATGGTCGTGGCCGCCGCGCTGGCTGCCCGTCCTGATGGCGCTGGCGCAAGCCGCACCGTCGGCCGCGAGGCGCGCGTCGAGAGGGCGGAGGCCGCCATGGTCGCGGACATCTGCCCCCGCAGTTGGAAACAGCCCGCACCCCACCTCCCCGGTTTCGCTCTTGCTTACTCTAGTCGTCCCGTTTTCAATCAGAACAGTAAGACAAAAATAGCCCGTTCACCTTTTCAGGGGGTGTTACAGAGGGCTTGTAGGAGTTTGGCGTAAAGCGAGTACTGTGCGTTTCCGCTCGTCCCCCCTCCAGGAGTAAACACCCGTATTGCTCCCCCCCCCCCCCCCCCCCCCTCCCCAGGGGGAAGATGGCTCTGACCGTTGACCGTTGACCGTTGACCGCTAGCTGACGGACTCTAACTCTAACAGTGACAGCTGACGGACTCTAACAGTGACAGTGACAGCGGTGAGAGTGAGGAGGAAGGAGAGGGAGGGGCGAGGGGCAGAATGTGGGAGTCGTCAGACGGCGAACAGGATGAGGGAGCGTCATCGCTGGCTGGTGAGGATGAGTGATGAGTATAGGGGTGTGTGGTGTGTGGCGTGTTGCCGTGGTCGCCCTCCAGTAGCCAGTAGGCAATAGGCAATAAAAAAAAACCTTTTAATATTCTCGCCTCCCCCGTGGCACTGACTCGCATATTCGTAGCCACGCCCCCTTCCCTTCCTCACCCTCATTCCCCGCCTTGCGGCAACTCCCCTCGTGCTCTACTTAGGGGCTCGGGATATGTGGGGGGTCCGAGCGGAGCTGTGTGCACTTGTCCTCAGCGGCGTGTTCTCCGCTCCCTCCTGTGCCACTGAGTGACCTGTTTGTTTTTAGAGTTGTTCCATGGCCCCTTGGCTTTGTGTGCGCGGCGTTCCTCTTAGATGACCTATAGTGATCGATCGCGTTCTTAGATGGTAAGTTCCCTCGGGCCGACGCTTCATGTTATGCGAGAAGGTGCGGGACTTCTACCGTCCCCGCTCTGACACTTGTGACTTCCAATACCCCCCCCCTCCTCCGCGCCAAAAGGCGCGGGACTTCGACCGTCCCCATTGTGACTAACATGTATATATGCGGGGGGTAATTTCCCCCCGTGTTCGGGTGGTGCACTGGGACTTTTGATGGCCCGCACCTTAGTCTTTCAGCGAGGCCAAGTGCTTTTGCTACGAGGCGGGTGTTTTCGCTCAGTTTTAGTCTACCTTTCTCGTTTTCAATGAATACGGGGGCGCTGAGTTCTAGCGATTTCTTGAGTTTGGGCTTTCTCCCTTGAGCGGCTTTGTGCGTGCGTGCAGAGCAGTGCGCTTTTGGCGGGGTGAGGCCCCTGACTAATGTAGTGAATCTCACTAGTGTAGACTCTAGGATAGGTATGTAGTGGTATTCGTGTGACTCAAATTCTACTCTGTAGAAGTCTCTTAGTATGTATTTCCACGCTATCACGTATAGTGCTTTTAGGCTTTCGGGAGTGTTCGTACCAGGATATGCAAATCTATCCTTTATTTTCTGTGTGCGTGTCCTGTACCGGGATCGCGCTCACCTGCTCGGCCTCTGCGGGCGGACGCGGTCGCTTCGCCAGCGACAGCTCCATGGGTGCTGGGGGGGCGCCCGCGGCGGGGGACCCGAAGGAGAGGTGGGGAGCGGCGGCGCGCTCCATGGCGACCAACTATAAAGTTAGTTGAGTAGGCAATAGGCAATAGGCAATAGGCTAGAATAGACAATAGATAGGCAATAGGGCGGTCAAACAGCAAACAGGGGCATTTTAACTATTAGTAAGGGTTGGGTTGCATCTTTTGACCGTGGCGCGATTTTCCAGCCGGGGAACGAGCCTCAGCCGGAGATCATAAACCCCAGCCGGAGACCATAAACAGCTACATTGTCATTGCCAAAGTTGCATTTGTCAATGCGATTGTTAATTGTCTAGGAACAAGTAATGGCACACACACTCAGTCTCATAAACATAGGGGATAGGCTACTACAGCTGCTTGGCGCCCCACAGTCTGGCCACCGCCGCCTCCTCTGTCTTCCGCCTGCGGCTTCGCACCTGCGCTCCCATCTCCGCCTCCGCTTCTTCTTCAGTCAGCCAAGGCGGCATGGCTCGACTCGTATGTGACGCGGAGCCGCGCCATCTTGCGCGCTCGCATCACCTCCGCGGAATCAGGCGAAGAGGGAGGAAGGGCCACGCCACACGGGGGGCTAAGAAGAACCGAAGAAGGGCCGCTGCTGCTTCCTGAACCCCGCTTGGCGTAATCGCGTGCATGGTGCTTTGGTGACTCTAGAAACTGGTGGCCGGGCAATTACAATTACAGGCATGCAACGCCATCGTACCTGTGGTTTATGGCGCCATGCCAACGCCCACCGCCGCGACAATCTTCGTATTGCCGGTCGCGATATCGCTCATCGCGATATCGCTCATCGTGGTATCGCTCATCGCGATACTGCCCATCACGATACTGCCCGTCGCGATACTGCCCGTCGCGATAGCGCCCATCGACATACGACCTGTCACCGTACAACAACTTGACGATGTCACCTCCAGGATGGTTTTCAAAGTACTACAAGAAAGTGAACACCCTACGCCCTCCTCGATGGCGCAAGGTCACCGAGTTGATCCCGTGCACCTCCACCATGGCCACCAAGGAGGTTCAGACGGATCTTCCATCGGTGACCACAACGGAATTTGGGACGCAGCCCGACCTCCCCCCCCTAGCGCCGTTCCCCAGCGTCATGGCCACCAAGGAGGTTCAGACGGATCTCCCCTTGGTGACGACAACCGAAACTGGGACGCAGCCCGACACTCCTCCCCCAGCGCCGTCCCCGCGTCCCCCAGCGCCGTCCCCCAGCGAGGTTTCAGGAGTACCCGTGGAGGCACAGGCGCGTGAGGAGCGACGCGGCAGCCGCGAGCAAGGATCGGAGAAGCGCCGGCGCTCCGCACGCTCCTAGTGCCCCAGCGCGTTCGCTTTCGTGGTGGTGTGCGGCGGCTCCGGCGCAGCGGGAACGTAGAACGTAGCTAGCTAGCATGGCGGCGGTAGTAAGTCGGTTGTAGGTGGTTGTGTCGGCCTGGGCTTGCTGTAGTTGATTGAAGTCTTGCAGCTGGTGCTTTCTAGTACCCAGATTAGCGAATGGACGGTGTTTCCCACTTCTTGACATTGTCGATGCCATTGTGCACTTTGCGCCCGTTCCGAGATCATAAAATGTGGTTTATGATCTCCGGCTGAGGCTCGTTTAAACACGCCCAAACAGGCATATTCTCGCCACCTCATCGATCCCAGCCTCGCGGCCGATGCCACCGAGCGAGAGGCGGTCCTAGCCTCTTGGGACCGCCCTTTTTCCATGTCGCCGTACGAGGTGGCCTCGTTGTACAAGAGCTCCGACGATTTCGAGCTCATTCACGCCATCCTCAAGGGCGGGCTCTCTCGAGCCTCCTGTAAAAGGCCTTCCCGTTCTCCCGAGGAGCCCGTTCCGGGCTCCCCGGATGGACCGTGCGCCGCGCTAGCCGCCGGTGCGCCTCCGCGGCTCGTTTCCCAAGAGGAAACGAGCTTCGCTCCGACAGACGCACCGAGCCCCAAAGTAGAGCGCACGAGGGGACAAGGCCGCCGCAAGGCAGGTGGGAGGAAGCTCGTTGGACAGGTCAGCGGGGCATTCCAATAAATGGAAGACCGCCTCACTGACAATTGTGCGGCCCCGTATGCATGCAAAGAGCAGCATCGTCGGGCCAGCCTCGCCTACTGATGTTGGGGGGGGAAATGACCAGGGCCAAGGGTAGTGAGGGTGTAGGTGTAGAAAGATTGCTGCGTTATAGTAGTGGGGTCACGGCCGCATGTGCGTAACGAATATTACATGGTTTAAAAATGCACGTAGTTAATTTATTAGAATGCTCAAATGCTCTTCTTACTCATCCCTCATGGGTCCGTCTTTCATCTTTTCATCTTTTCAGGTCCATGCATAACCACTAGCTGCGTCTCAAGCCCATGTTTGTGGACATCCGAAGCGCAGCGGGCGACATGGTGGGAGAGTGTCAGAAAATCTAGTCTGTGCCAACATTGGCCCATTAGGGACGTAATCAGCGGCTCGAGGCGTGCACGAGCAGCTCCGTACGTTTCGCACATATCATCCAATATGCACTTGTCAGCTGCTTATTTGCTCTCTTCCAATATGCACTTGCCAATTGCTTATTTGCTCGGGTTCACGGCATCTGTGATGGCGGATAGACGTGGCTTGTCGCCCTTGATATTCCCAAGCCTGACTAACTCCATGTAGAAAATCTGATGAGCAGAGTAATTGACTGTCAGAGATGCATAGGTTCGTGGCGACTGCAAGCATCAACAGGGCAGATTCGCAGTCCCAAGCGCACAACGTAGGCACCCTTACCAGCGGAGAGTTGGGCGGGATTGGACCGACAGACTTGTCACCATAGGCATACTGCGGCGGAATCTTGACGATGACCTTCTGCCCCGGTCGCATGCCCGCAACCACTGCTTCCCATCCAGGGATGACCTTGCCCTTGCCAAGTCGGAACTTGAAGGGATCGCTTCTGTCGTAGCTGGAATCAAAGCGGGTGCCATCGAGGAGATATCCGGTGTAATGAACGAAAACTTGCTGCATATTGACGGGCTTGTCGCCCTCGCCCGGTTCGACGAACTTGTACATGAAACCGGAGTCAGTGCTCTTGAAGCCATCCCAGAATTCTCCTGTAAATCCTCCTTCGTGATACGTCCATGAGCCGTCAGCAGCGACGCTCGCGAGGGGCGAAACCGCGAGCGCCGAGGCCGCAGCACCGATGACCGCCCGCCTAGAGAAGACGTTGCCATTCGCTGCCGGCGCCTGTCTGAGCGCAAGCTCGGTCGGCGGCGCCAATGCCTGGCAGCCAGCAGTGAGCAGCCCGAGACAGACGAATCGCATCGGCAAGAGGAGAGAGCAGGGAAATTAATGCTTGTTTAAGAGTTTTATTTTAGTGACATACGTAAGTCCCCTATCAACTGATCAACTGCCACTTTGCAAATGACAAATGAGTGCGCATTCAGGATTCAGGATCAATCAGTCGTGAAGCTCGTCGTGCGAGATTTTCGCCGAGGCAGGGTGACCGTGACCGAAATGGGGAATCGAGGAGGCAGGAAGTGTGAAGTGTGACCCTGAGAGTTTACTTCCAGGGCGGTGGGGGGTCGGGTGAGTGATGAGTGATGAATGATGAGTGATGAGTGAGAGTTAGGGTGCGTTATAGTGTTAGTGTTAGAGTGACGAGTGCTAGGGCAATAGGACCGTCTAGCCTGGGGCCTAGGGCTAGGGCAAGGGGCGCTAGGGGTTGAAAAAAGGCAAATGACAAATGAGTGCGCATTCAGGATTCAGGATCAATCACAAAGGTGCGCGACTTCTACCGTCCCCGCTCTGACACTTGTGACTTCTAATAACCCCCCCCCTCCTCCGCGCCAAAGGCGCGGGACTTCTACCGTCCCCATTGTGACTGCCCCCCCCCCCCCTAAGCCACGCATTTCAGTCACACTGGGGGTATCCTCCCTATTATCTATTATTTTACTCATCTATTTCTTTTGAAATCAACACCAAAACGAACGGGATCGACAAAGTCACGCGCCATCCATATCCATGCAAGCGCACGCCCTCTTCACACCGCCTCACGCACGCGGGTCCCTTCACACTACGCGCGCGTCGGCCGCCGGCCAGTCACATTGCATTGCTCGCCCACATGCCCTGCAGTTTTATTCGCAACCTTCGCGTCCAGATCGCGCTCTCCCACGAGTCTAGGAATTCTGTTTTGTTTACTTTGTTTCCCGCGTGAACGGATACCTCCGGAAGGTCTTCCATGTATTGTGCGCATTTCTCCTTCGTGTATGGCTCGGTGAAGTTTTCGTCCTTGTAGACGTTGTGCGTGACGTGACGTGCGCGTGTAGTGATTCCCACAGGCTGGTCCACACGGCGCGCGTGATCGGCGGAGGTTCGTGAGGGTTGAGGGTTGCGCCATAGCGGCTGTGAGAGCGCCGACGACAACGAACAAATACCAAGCCGCAAACTAATGACTAATGGACCTAGCTAAGAGCTAAGAGATTAGGGATAGAACATGTAGTCAAACAAAAGGGCCACACCAAGCCCACCAAAGGTGTCGTTCCGTCAATTGATGTGGGACATCAGTCGAATTGAGCGATCGAATGTCCACAGTTGTATATAGAGCGTTATTTTAAAATTAAATGCAGACTAGCGTAACAACTTATTTTCGCTGCTTTCCCGCGGCGCGTGTCCCCCCCCCCCCGGGGGGCGCCGTGTCGGCGCTTTTCCCCTATGTGGACAACTACATAAACATGCATTTAAGGAGGGCGTTGGTGAGGGCGCGGGGGTCGGGTGGGGTGGCGGCGTGTACGGCGCAGACGGAGGGCGGGCGTGCGCCGACGCAGAACTTGTCGCCGCAGGTGGGGCAGCGGAGCGGGCATGCGCGGGAGTTGCAAGATGACTTGCCGCAGACGAAGCATGCTGGCGGGCGGCTCGGACGCGCCTGGCGAGAGTTGGAGGCGGCGGCGTGGGCGGCGGGCTCGGGGCGGGAGGGGGTCGGCTCGGAAAAGTCGACGGTGTGTCCGGGGGCGTCGGCGGCGAAGGCGGAGGGCGATGGGGAGGAACGAAGCCAGAGGGCAATGGTGGCGATGAGCTGGGGCATCGTCCAGGCGAGGCGCGATGCTGCTCGTCACAGCCTCTGGCATGGGCCGTGGATGTGGAGACTTTCGCGTGGATCTGGCCAAGGAACGCTACCCGTCGATGTGGGCACTCATCGAGCCATACATGGGCCGTTGGTGCAAGGCAACCCTCATGCTCGTCGGCGACTACTCTGACGAGTACGACAAGATCCCAGTCCCCAAGACCAGCTACATTGGAGAGCAAGCCGCCGTCGCGTACCTCTGCATGGAATACATCACGGCGGTCGCGTACGCTGAAGCGGATCCCATGGTGCAAGTGCGCCGAGCAGCTGGCAAACTCTACATGCAGGACAAGAAGGCCGTCCTCGCATGCATCACGGATCTCGCCACCCAAGATCAGCCAAGCGATATCGTTGCCTGCCAGCAGAACGACGAGGAAGAGGGATGTGAGAAAAAGACGAAGAAGATGAAAACTCAGCCCGCGTAGCTGGGGGTATTGGGAGTGGGGGAGCGTGATTAGCTTTGTAATAATAATGTTAGAGTTGTAATTGTAATAATAATAACCAAAAAGAAAACAAATAGCCTGGCCCTCTTTTGACGGAACGCGACTTCACTACCAACCAGAACGACAGAACGACCAGGGATAGAGACCAAGCGCAAAAGGCGAAGCGCCCCCAAAACGAATGCTCCCTTGTCCCTTGGGGGAGGCTGGAAAGTCGGGCCCCCATACAAAGGTATACACTACCCGATACCGCCAAGAACTAACCCCCGAGGCCCGCCCCACCCCTCCCCCCAACGCGAGGCCCAAAGTAGTGTACATGGGCCGAACCCTCGCCCGATAAAAGGAACGAGGGGGGAAGCGAAAAGGGGGAGAAGAGGCAGGGTTTTAGGCGATGTCAATGTGATTCCGGGAGGAGGTTAACCTATAGTAGCTTAGCGGACACCTTCAAGAATTTTTTCACCCTCACTCGTATCACTCTACACGCGCTAATTTCTCCCACTCCATTCATAATTAACTTCCAAGATGTATCATCTATGCGGCGAAGCTTCCGGCTCCGAAACGGCTCCATGTGGATACGTACGAATAGAGTCAAGTCTTGCTTGTATTCCCATTTCGTGCAAGGATGCGCAGCCAGATCCTGCTTCCATCACAGCGAATGTCTGAGACATTTTCGGGACGAGAAATATGGCGTGGCTCGTAAACAGCAAGCACTCGATTTGTCTGTGAACAGCACACCAAGGGTGCGCTGCGCCTGGCGTCAAGGGCAAGCCCTTGATCTCGCAAGAAATGTGATAACGATCTGGGGGAAGGAGTGCCGACAGGATGAAACAGGTCACCCTCGCGCCATTCGCGCAATCTCAAAGCTCGTCTCCCCCTCACGTCAAGGTGCAAAGCGTCGGGCGGAATTGCATTACTACTGACATCCGGAGCATGACCCACTTCAATGATCCAGCTAGCAGGATGCTGGATTTCGACACCCGTGACGTGCTCCGTGATCACGATCACAGGATCTATGTCGTATGAGACTCTGATGGCTTCGCCGGCGCGTCGCATTTTCAATCCGTTCGGAAGCTCAATTGTCCACTCATTGCTTGGCCTTAGCAATTGCGCATTTACCCTCCTCAGAGTCGATTGCGACAGAGACACCTGTGACTGCGTCGTCTCACGCACGAGATAGTGGAATAATTCATCCCGAAGCATATCTGGCGCCTTGAGCAAAGAATCGACAGAGAGCGCACGGCGACCGGATTCCAACCATCTTGCATCCGAGGCCAAATGCACATCTCTCGAATGTTTCAACAAGTCCCGTAGTTGCTTGCATTGCTCTTCCGCAGCTTGAAGCCGTGTGGTCAAGCATCCTGCCGTCATCTCGTCGAGCAACGGGAGTAACTCCAGCCGCACACGATTGCGCTTATATTTTGGCTCCAAGTTTGAGGCGTCCTCCTTCCAAGGTTGGCCTAGTGAGGTGAGGTACTCTCTGATCTCATGTTTACGGATACCAAGAAAGGGCCGGACAAATCGCCCCGCTCTCCAGCTCATGCCCTGAAAGTTGCTGACATGGCAGCCTCGCAAAGCTTTGAGCACCATGGTTTCCACCTGGTCATCGGCGTGGTGGCCAAGGGCAACGACGGCCTGAGAATTCTGAGAGAGATCGCTGAACACTCTTTCTTCAGCAACTTCTTCGGCCAAGGTGTTCGCGGTAAGTGTCGCAAAGCACATTGACGTTTCAGCGTGTGGGATAGGGTTGGGCGATGGCCTTCGATCCACATCTTCCGCCAGCTTGATGCTTTGTGCACGACGCCATTCGCGTGATCTCGCCTGGATCCCGCCAGACCCTCCTTTCTCCTGCCATCCTGGAGGCAGACGGCGGACGTGAATGGGGAGTTCATGGTGTGCAGCTAAAGCGCGGACAAAGACCTCCTCATCGTCTGCCTCAGCACGAAGCGCATGATTGAAGTGGAGCACCTCAAGATTGAGGCGAAATCGCGGCTGAAGTGTGAGGAGCACACGCAGCAGAGCGACGGAGTCGCAGCCGCCACTCACTGAGACGATGACCGTCTGCGTTGGCCACAGTCCCACGTGCTGGCTAAGAGCAGCGTGGACGCGTGAGACGATCGGTGAGTCAACAGGGTCGCACACCAATGCGCTCCTGCACCGCGTTGCGGGCAGCGGAGAATGGCGGCCCAGCCAGCTGAGCGGGCGGCGCATTGCGCCAGCGGTGGTTCTCTCGGCCCTTACCTATATTTAGAACAGAGCGCCGCCACCGGGGGCTCGGGCAATATGGCATACTCTATGCTCTATGACTCTATGGCAATGGAGGAAGCGGGGAACAGATCACCGGGGGGGGGCGGGCGGGGGGGGGGGGGGGGGGGGGCACCTTCACCCCTGTCCCTTCACCCCTGTCCATATCTAAGCCCTTCACCCCTGTCCCCCCAGAAGTGCACGGGGGGAGCCGCCTGATGGCGGGGGGGAAATATTATGGATACATCCATTATGGATTATGGATGTGTCCAAAGCCTACATGTGAAACACAGCCGAACTTAGAAATAAAAAAGCAAAAACAGTATGTTTTTTGCCGTCAAAAAAAAACAGTGTAAAAAACAGATGTGCGGGGTAGGGGGGCCGCCCGAAATATAAATATAAAACAACGAAAAACATATGTTTTGGTTTTGGGCCTCCGAAAAAAACACTGTTCCTGTGTTTCACATGTACATGTAGGGTCCAAAGGCCAAAGGATGTATCCATCATGGATATGTCTAATGGATGTATGCATAGCCCGGTCACTCACTAGGGGGGTGCGGAGGGCAAAATCGGTAATGGGCAAATGAGGGCCTAAATAAGCTTTCTATAGGTTCTGGTATGAGAGAGCAGCAAAAAAAGGGGGGTCCTCCGGCAAAATTTTCGAAAAATGGCCAATTTTAAGCCTCTAAAGACCAAGCGCTAAAAAGTATTCGGGCCCCCTCCGGTATATTTTTACCGATGCCCTTCATGCAAGGCACGCACAACTAGTGACGGAGCCATGAGCTCTGTCAGCTCACAAACTCCACGCAATGTGCTTCTCTACACATTTGATGATCATCAACACGCATTGCGATTGACTTCGATATGTACACGAGCATCACTACTAACAGCCACTCGAAACGCTACAATTGTTGAGACGAGAAGCCCGCCCAACTCTGCACCAAGACTGGGCGGGCTGCTGGCGTTTTGACGTTGATCCAGATATACTGGGTGGCCCACCAAGCATCATATTCACAAATGCCACCCTTGGTTGTGGGTTGTGGGAGCACAAGGGCTGAGGGGAGGGTCTGGGTCTGGGTCCTAATGGCATTAGCTAATGGCCCCAGATATGTGCTAGTAGTTGGGTGTATTGGTATCGGGAACTTTCTATTAAAAATCCTCAGAATTCCTCAATTCTCAATTCTGAGGTGGTCATTTATCATCACTAACCCTGATTATCCCCCCCACCCCCACCCCACCCCTAGTTTCCTGTTTGACCGCCCTAGTATCCAGTAGCTAGTAGCGTAGATGGTAAATGTAGATGGAATGTTGGAGAGGAGTTGGATGGCATAACTAAACGGGGGCGGGGTCGGCGGTGGGAGCTTGCCATGGCAGGTCGAACTGTCTTGTGTGAGTGTAGTCCTGTCTCCTTGCCGCACCATGACCTGATATGTTCAAAAGTTCTAGGTACTAGGTAGTAGGAGGAATGTATGTAGTGCGCAATTTTATACGATGCTCAAAACAAGCCAACAAAGTGCAAGAAAAGAACTTCGGGAATCGATGAAGCAACGATGGAGACACTGTCGTTTGCTGTTCCGCCTCCGACGCCGCGGAAGCAATAACAAAAGTTGACGAACTATGTGTGTTAGGAGGCAAGTATCCAGCACCCGACAGGACGGCATTGTATTACTAGCGGCATTGTATTACTGGCAACGACGTTCACCCAGTCTTCCCGGTCTGGGAATTGAGGCACGGCTCACTCGTTCCAACCAACTGTCGCCTCTACGATTCAAGGCTTTGTGATTGAGTGATGCTCGAGTTCGTTAAGAGCATCTCATGAGATTGGGAGGGCTACACGACACAACTCAAGCAAGCTTCTTGCCTTTTCCATTTGTGTCACAGAATTCAAAGATAGCAAGTGCCAGCATGGAGAAGTTTACCAAATGAAATCCCGTGCACACAATGCAGAAATCACGGAGGATGAATTTCAAGACGTAGAGCAAGTAGCAGGAGAAGCTGGCCCCCAAGATGGCAACGCAGAGGAAGAGGGGTTGACGGAATGGCATCACATTAAGGGACCAGAGGCATGCCGCTGCAAAATAGGCCCCGTACAATATCATACCGGCGACTGCTAGTGAGACATCAAGCAGATCCCCATGGTTGACAAGTCCCCAGTGCGAGATGGGGTGCGCGTATGGAGACTTGAACACTGCAGTGCACGAGAAAGAGGCACCGATATCGCACGCAGCTTCGTACCCGGGCTCGTCCATGTGCATCTCGACGTTGAATGCGTAGGACGAGATCGCCAGGCCAGCGAGCCCGAGCAACTGTACCTTCGCGGCGCGGCGCCGGGACCCGGCGGAGAGCAGCATTTCTCGAGGAAGGCGCAAGAAGCGACGACTGAGAAACCTCTATCCTCAACCTGAAGAGTATGAGTACTCCTACTTTAGCATCTAGTAAGTCGTACTTGTAGACTCGCCCTCCCCGTCACCGCGCAGCAGGGGCGCGCTGCGCGCGGCCGCCCCCGTGAGGCCGTACAGTAAGGGTGCACCATTAAGAAACCACCCCATTAACTCCTTACTGCCGGGGGGAAGCACCAAAATAAGTGCTTCGCCCAGGTTTTTGTTTCGAGTCGGGCAAAGGGAGGAGGGGCGTGTAAGAGAATAGGCAGGCAGGAAAATGTGACCAAAGCCAAAGCAACTCAAATATCCGTCTCCCCCCCCCCCCTCCCCCCCCCCCCCCTGTTGTATCCAGGCTCTTTGGCAAGAATGTTTCGGCCTGAATACGAGCATTCTTCGTTATCTACCGTCTTCTAGGTTCGTCGTGGTCGCTCCAGGCGAGTTGATTCGGATTCTCCCTGGGCTCAAGTTCGGGTTCGCCGATTTTCGTCTCGAAAATCGAAGGAGTTGAGTTTTATTTTTACCTGGAATTAACTTGTTGAGGGTGGAACCAACTTGTTCACGACTTGTTCAGGCGGGAACCAACTTGTTCGGTGAGTGGAGCTAACTTGTTCGGTGGTTAAAACCAACTTGTTCGATGAGGGGTCAACATGTTGAGAGGTCAACATGTTGAGAGGTCAACATGTTGAGAGGTCAACATGTTGAGAGGTCAACATGTTGAGAGGTCAACATGTTGAGAGGTCAACATGTTGAGAGGTCAACATGTTGAGAGGTCAACATGTTGAGAGGTCAACATGTGGAGCGGTCAACATGTGGAGCGGTCAACATGTGGAGCGGTCAACATGTGGAGCGGTCAACATGTGGAGCGGTCAACATGTGGAGCGGTCAACATGTGGAGCGGTCAACTTGTGGAGCGGTCAACATGTTGAGATGTCAACATGTTGAGATGTTGAGAGGTCAACATGTTGAGAGGTCAACATGTTGAGAGGTCAACATGTTGAGAGGTCAACTTGTTGAGGGGTCAACATGTTGAGAGGTCAACTTGTTGAGAGGTGAACATGTTGAAAGGTCAACGTGTTGAGAGGTCAATTTGTTGAGATGTGAACTTGTTCAAGTTGTCTGGCGACGTGTTGTTCGCCGTTGTATCGCCTGTTGGTGACCTGCAGCCCCCTGAGTACCCCCAAGCCCCCGAGTCTTCCGAGTCATCCTTTCGAGTCTACGAGTCTCTACGAGTCCCAATCAAGCGGTATCTGCTCGCCGCGCCCTTCCCGACGTCCTCCGTCCCTCCGATTTGCGTTCCGTGCCACTTTCCCGTCCATTTCACATGCCCGTCATTTGCCCTCCCCGTTCCCCCGATGAGCCCGTCCCGGGCTCCCCGGGTGAGCCGTGCGCCGCGCTAGCCGCCGGTGCGCCTCCGCGGCTCGTTTCCACTGAGGAAACGAGCTTCGCTACGACAAGCACAAAATCCGCGCTCGCGCCTTCGGCCGTCGCCCCTCCGAGTTTCCAAGGTGGAGAGGACTCTTGCCCCGTGTCACGCGTCAACCCTGTTCCTGGTGTTCATTCCATCGAAATCGTCGAGGTTGCACCCCGAGTCAAATCTCCGTCTTTACGGAATTCACGAGCAAGTACCGGCACCCCCACGCTGTCCCCACGGCCCACGACCACCCAAGGTTCAGCACCGCCCTCAACGCGCCCCTCGAGCACCGTCCGAGCAGAACTCCTGTAAAAGGGAGAAAGTGGCAGGATGTGACGTACAAAATCGGAAGCCGCCGCGGCCACAGCACCTCCTTTGCAAGTCGCTGTATGAAGCGGACGGCGTGTGACAAAGTGACAACACGATAGACGTCATCTGCAGGCACCCTTGAGCCAAGGACGACCACGCGCGCCCAATTTCCGAAGGGTACAACAAGTTCTTCTTCCGGAATACCCGGGACGGCGCGCAGTGTGAGGCGCGTGCCAAATGGACGAGTTCTACAAAAAAACCCCGCACCGCGTGCAGAGAGTGTTTTTTTTTTGCACAAAGCACTTAGTAGATCGAAAGCCCTTTTTGGATTTTTTGGCATTCACGAAGTTGGCGGTGGATCGAATAAAGGTGGAGTTCTACCCTAGAATGGCGATGCCGGACGTCCTCAAGCAAGTCAAGGACAAAGGCTTGGCGCCCGTAATCATTTCCCATCAAATGCTGAATGACCAAAACTACCTTAATCTCGAAATGCTACACCTTGGTTATCCTCTTGTGCACAATTCACCTAGTTTGCACACAGCTGGTGAATTCTACAGCGAGTGGAATGTTGCAGACGGGGCTCGTTTCCTTGAGACCATTGCCACTCACTTTCACGACAAGACTTACCACGCGGCATACTCCCGCCGTGCCTCCAAAGTCCTCAAGGATCATCACTGATCATCACCCGTCCAACCCATTGTTGTTGCAACAGCTATCGAAGCTTCTTCTTACTAGGGCATAATGACGTGAACGTGATCAAACTCTGTTGCCGCGCGTGAGAGCTCGGCTGCCAAGTCACCCGATGGATGATACAAGCGGCGCTGTGGCAATTCAAAGAGTGTCGATCCCACTACGCGTCGTGCAATGATTTCAGCAGCACGCCGTTTGCTTAAAACAGTCACGAGTTGCGGAAGCCGATCAAACGCTGCAGGATCCACAATGGACGTTGTGCGACTGTCTCCACAGAACATAACTTCCGCGAGTTTGTCGCAGAACATAAAGGATAAATGCTTCCTTGTCCAATTGTATCTTTCCGTTCGTCGAGAAACATATCTTCTTCAGGCCACAAAACCCAAATCCCAACTGATGGACTTGGACGTTTGGCGGAAGCCTTAGGTGGCGCATGTCACACAACATAAATCCACCGTTCGACACGATCTCAAGGGAATAGGGCAGCTGCAGCTCCTTGAGACGAGAGCATTGCTGGAAAGCGCCATCCAATACCATTTTCAATTTGGGAGGTAATATTATCGTCTCCAACTTTGTGCATCTGAAGAAGGCGTATGCACCTATGCATTCAACTTGGCTATGTTTGTCGAAAATCACTCTCTTCAAAGCAGGGCACCCACGGGACAGGCACCCTGCCAGCTTACGGGGGGGAATAGCGCCTGGGGGCTCGAGGACAGCCCCCCGATAGCTATCGGCGCCCGTCGTTTTCCCCCACTAGCTATTGGCGCCCGTCGTGCGGCCCCCGATAGCTATTGGGGGCCGACCTTAAAACGCGATAGCTCCCCGGGGGACGTAAAATCTCCCAATAGCTCTCGGGGGATTTTCTCGGTCCCCCAATAGCTCTCGGTGGGGCTGTTGGCGATCGGGAGAAAATTTCCCCCCGATAGCTCCTGGGGGCCCCCGAGAGCTCCTGGGGGGCGATGGCTCCTGGGGGGTAACATATGCCATGTAGGTGCAGTACGTGCACTGAATTTTGTAGTAGTAGTACAATCTCGCTTCTAGAACAGTCTGTCCTTCTTCTGTCCGTCCCTCCTTCGTCCTTCTCTCTCTCTCTCTCCCTCTTTCTCTTTTCCCCGTCTCCTCCCTTCTCACGTCTCGCGTCCCAGCCGCGCGCCCTGCCCCCCCTCCCTCCCCCCCCCCTCCCCCCGCTCCCTCTGGTCGGGTGGGGTGCCCATGCAGCGCGCGCAGCAGAACGAGCTCGAGGCGATTACCGACATGTTCAACAAGTGAGCAGCGCACATAAGCGTTCGGACCTAACCCATCGCACCTACTCGTCTCACCCTTGTGCTCCCATGCCGTTTTGCAGAATGACAGAACAGTGCTTCAAGAAGTGTGTCGCCATGTTCAAGGAGGAGACGTTGAGTGTGGGCGAAGCCACATGTGTGGACCGCTGCGTCAACAAGTATATGACTGTCCACGGAAAGATACAGGATATTCTCGGGCAGCAGGCACAGCAGGCGCAGGCCTCTATGCAGGCGGGAGCGATGGGTGCCACAGGACGATGAACTGTTTGTTACTAGGGAAGTTGATGTGCTCATTGTCCTGGTTGGGCACGAAAGCCCTCCTCCTCCTGTTGACCAACGCATGCCATCTAGTTGTCCGTGGATAATGGGTGGGGATCTACTCTAGGAATTACGGGGGTGCAGCGGTGAGAACGCCTGCGGTTGGCTGTCGCAACTCTCTTGCTGTGATGCAGCAGCGATGTGCACACCGCTGCCGAGTGAGCTAGTTGCCTAAGCTTTGCTCTTTGACTATGGATGTAGTACTGTGTGGTGGTTGCAACCAGCAAATCGTCCGCCGTCGATGACGTCGCCGGCCCGAAGCACTGGCAACTGTGCATCGACGTTTGCAGCAGGGTCCCACCATCGGATTCCATCGAAGTTTGTAAGCACTAGCATTGGCACCTCCGACCTCCGAGCCTTGAGTGGTTATGTCCAAAAAAATATGAAGATTCAGATTCGGGACAATACACCTACTGAGGGCCGGCTGCTATCACCTCACTTCCGATATCGCCCTTACGTCTTTTCACTCCACTCCTTGCTCCTTGACCTTCCCCCCTACATTTCTCTTTCTTCGTTTTCAGGGGTGCGGCCCTGGTGCACTACCTTGGACCTTGGACCTTGGCCTTGAGCCTGGTTCAGAGTCAGGGTGTGGGGTCCGGGCGGGCCTTTTGGTTAATTAGCGATGGTGTTTCTAGTAGGATGGTGTGATCGTGTTTGCTTTTTGCAGCGCTTATTTGCTGTCACTGCCTACTTTATGTGTGTTTGGCAAAAGTTTGGGTGTGCGCGGATTTTGGTTATTGTTATGGTTTTACTCCTCGCACTCGTAGGGCGGTCAAGCAGCAAACAGCTACGTTAATAATAATAATAAAACAACTGAGCGTTAGTACCACTACTCCCACTACCACTAGCCCGGTACTATCACGACACCCCTCAGCGCACCTGCCCGTACGCCTTGACGTGTGTTGTCACTAGACACATACGCATATGCACCCCTACGAATCTCCCCCCTCGCAAACCCCCGGCTCCCATTCTAACTCCCCACAAGTTAAAATGAGGGAAAACCCATTGAGGCGGACAGGCGGACCGACCTACGTCGGGCGACTCTCCGGGAAGAAGCACCGGGGGGGGGGGGGGGGAGGAACCTCTCGTCAAAAAAGGAGAACGGCCCTTACAGCTCTCGCCGCGAGCTGTCCTCGAGAAATAAAAGACTGCGCCTCGAGATACCTGCCACAGTGGTTCCCGTAGGCGTCTTGAGTCTCTCCCTCCTCATCTTCCTCCTGTCGTCAGCCGCCCCTCTCCGCCCATTTGCTAACGCAAACGGGTCTCGTTTCTCACCACACTCCATCGGGGGGGGGGGGGTGCAAATCCCCCCCTCTCCCTCGCTTCGCTCTCTTCCACCTCTCTCCCTGCGGCGCGTCGCCATGTCGCCATGCGGCGCGCCACGGCCTGCTCTCAGAGGTCCTTCAGGGGCCTCAAAACAAATTTTTACTTTGCATACTGTAAGATGTGGGTCTACGCCCGTGCAATAGCTTATTCGACGATGGTCCCTACGACGTCGTCCCTTTGATGAGTCTCTTGTCTCTTGGGTGGCATCACCTTCTGGTTTCTCGTAAGTGCTTCAGGCGCAGCAATCATCGCGTCGGGGGATGGCCTCACGAGGGTCGGGATCGCGGTCGGGGTGGTCTTCGCGCTGTTCATTCTTCTCCTCTTGGTACTGTGGAAGACAAAGTATTTTCGCTTTTACAAGACGGAGAAAATGCAACTGACCTTTGATGCGGAGGCGATATTGAAACGGGAGGCACAAACGAAACACAAGACGTCTTCCGCCTGATGGGTCCCCGTGTTTATGTTTGTTTGCGCGCGGTCAACCCCCGAGTTAGGGGCGAAGTTAGGGGTCAGTAGAAAGTATATACCTAAAAAGCCGGGAGGGGCGTGACAAAAAAAGGGAACCTCGAGTTGCACCCTCTCAGGTGGAGGGAGAGGATAAGGGATGCGGGCGTGGCTGCAGGGTAGACGCGTGCAGGGTCGCGCGCGCGGCAAGATTATTAAGACGTTTTTTTCATCTCCAGCATAGAACAAACACATACAACGCGCCGCAGCATGCAACATGCAACATATACTAGTACTAGGCGCGTTGATCCATTGTTAGGGTCAAAGGCCAAACGGGTGACTGGAGCATTGCATTCTCGTTAAGATGTGCCCATGGTAGAGGCTATCCTTCCCCCTACGTATCGCGTCTCGCACAACGCGAGATAGCCTGTTTATGTCTGTCGAGAAGAAAAGAGATGCCCCCTCACCGCGAGGTAGAGGACAACGGCAGCGATCGGCTCCATCGGCCGGCACGTCCTTAGGATGCTTTCCGGGCAATGTTTGTGGGCATGTGGGCTCGTTGCACGCGTATCAACACCGGGCCTGCAACCAGAGCCTAATGATGATTGCGGCTAAGTAGCATCACTTGAGCTTTGCTCAAATAACACCGCATGCTCCCTGCTGCACCACCACCGCCGCACGGCGGTAGACAAGCAGATGTGCAAGAAGCGGAGGATAACAAAAAGTCCATAGAGGCTACCCTCGACATGGCGCACGATGTGGCTTGAGGGTAGAGTTGCAGGTCTTCCTTGACCCATTGCGCCGCGAGCCGTCTCATGCCATGCTCCCATGAATGGCGTCCGGCGTCCAAAGCTGTGTGAGGCGAACGGCGCCAAAGAAACATCGAGATTCATTTGCATCAGCTACTTCTTCATCCGCGCCCACGAGCCCTCCGACGCTGAGTACTTGAGCGGTACAGGCGCCGGAAGCGACGCGACGTTTTGGAGCAGTTCACGCACCTGTGCGTGGCAAACGACATCCCTCGAGCATCACAAGCTTCGAGTGAAATTTGCAGCAAGCGAGCACGAGGGGCCACCACGCCTCACAAAAGCGAGAATGCGCGCAAGTAGGAGAGCCCCATCGGACAAGAGTCGATGAGAATCCCATCGTGTCTGGGAGGGTGTGATATGTGGCTTGTCAATCATACCTCAGCATTAACAAATCTGTATTGTGAAAACGTCCTAGGATCGGCCCCAGCGACGTAGGTCTGCGCAATTTGCAAGGTATCGGCGTGCGACACGAGCACGATGCAATCTCCTGCTTGCGCAAGAGTGTAGTGGAAAGTCAGAGGGTAAGCCCGTTAGCTTCATGCGTGCGAGTGCATGCCGGTGGGTGCGAGTGGCACACGGGTAGCAAGCATGTACCTTCATGTTCCTCCTCCATTCTAATAACGAATTCTCGAACCCTCGCGGCTACATTGTTGACTGACTCAACACCAAACTCAGTGTGCGCAGCAGAGACAAGATCGCGAGGCCAGACCTGGGAGTGCCGGGTGAGATTCAGCAACGAACCAATATAGAGAAACATGCGCTGGTTGAGATGTGTAACCTAGCCAGCTCTGATTTGTGCAGCAAGAAACAGAGGCAGGTCTAATACCTGATTGTAGTTGAGAAGCGTCGTGGCATCGAACTCGCCGAAGAAGCGCTCGCGTAGTAGCGGCGTGATGCGAACACCAGCACTGAGGCCTGGCAACAGCTTGGCCTCTGTGGGGATCGCCTCGCGCTCTTCAGCAGGTAGATCGAGGTCCTGAGAGGGGGTTGTGCTCAAAGCTGGGCGTGAGGATGAGGAGATGCGCTTTGACAATATATCGCCGGCACGCGCAAGTTCAGCTGCCAGGAATGACGGGTGGACTAAGACCACCGACGGCATTGGGATGCGCACTATCCAGTTGTATGATCGGCCTCACCTCGGCGTGGCGCGCCTCGAAATCGATGATATTATTGATGGCGGAAAGCGTCTCCTCGGCGGTCTGCCTCGCGCGCGTGAAGTCGGACGAGTAGAAGTAAAGCGTGCTGAGCGCATCTCGTCCAACAAGGTCGACAAGACGCGTGCCGACGCGGCGCGCCTGCAGCCGGCCAAGCGGCGTGAGGCCGTGCTTGACGGTGCCGACTGCGGGATCGGAGGAGATTATACCCTCAAGGTTCGCCTCCGACTGCCCGTGCCGTAGCCCGAAGTACCTGTTGCGGAGCAGGGGGAGCAGCGGAGCAGCGCAGGCGGATGGCTCCGTGGAGATGAGCTGGCCGAGCAGCTCGGTGGATATGAGAGTGAAGTCGGTGTCGTCGTGGTCGAGCAGCATGGTCTTGCTCCGCAACCTCCGTCCACTGCCCGCCAGCACGGCCCGTGGAGGCGCGAGCAGCAGAGATAGGTCGAGGAGAGGCAGCAGCAGCGCGAAGCTCATCCCTCGGCGCGCGTTCCCGCCTCGTCGGCACCCCTCAAGAATCAAGAAAGGAGAAATAGACATACGATTTTGCGATTTTGAGTTTTGAGAGTGTTTGACTGTTTGACTCGAGTTTCACTCCGAGTTTGACGTCTCAAACGTCAAAAGTCGAGGGTACTCGTAAGTAGTAAGTAGGGAAGATGTACCCGCGCTATGGAGTACCTTTCACCTTTCGAGGGAACCTTATTGATGAGTTCACTAAGCGGAAGAACCAAAATTTAGCTGAAGTGCCTCATAGGGGAAAAGTGTCCATGCTCCATGCGTCCATGCGCACGCACGGCGTATCCGCGGGGGACCCATTGCACATCGCGCCCGGCGCCCGGTGCACGACGGCGTGCACCTGACGAAAGTGCACGATGGCGTGCACCTGACGAAATCGCATAAGCGTATCATACGCACGCACGGCGTCCCCGGGGGGGGGGGCAGTCTGGCAGTCTGCTTTCCAGCTTTCCAAGGCGCACGCACAGCGTGCACCTGGCAAAATCTCGACGGCGTTCACATCCAGACGAAGGTTCCACGCCGTGCGCATGTCGAAGTGATTGCAACTCATCACTCTCATAAGATTTTATTCGTACAACAGCTTTGATTTCAAGGATCAGAGCTTCTGTTTTCTGCGGTGTGAGGTGTGACGAAGGTTCCATGCGTGCGCACGGCGCCTCTGTGTGCAGAAGATGCGCAGCTCTGTGCACGCCGTTCGCGTGTCGAAGTGTCGAAGCAATTGCACAGCTCATTTGCAGTCGACCCCGAAACAGGCGAGCAAAAATGGTCCAACGTCAATGAACTCCGAGATCGCAGCAGAGATCAATGCACAAGCACTAGCCGGCAGTCGCCGCGAGGAGAGCACGAACTACGCGGCTGCGGTCGCCCCCATCGCGTTCGTGGGAGCAAAAGGTATCTGCGCCGAGGAGCTGGCCACGCTAACAAAAGCAGGAAGCAAGCCAAAGACAATAAACAGAAGCCCAAGCATGCGGCGGACGTTAGACGTTAGCGCGCGTGCTTTGGGGCGCGGCGTCTGCCGATTTCGACGCGGCCTGGGGGCGCGTCGCGCGCGACTGCGCGATTGGCGTGGCCGGCTGGGCGGTTCCTGGCCGTTTGATATGTGCCGCAAGCCGGGCACCGGGCTAGTGACCAAGAATGGTTTCGCAGCGCGCCCGGGCTCGGTTCGAAGTTGGGCTCTCCGGGCCTCTGGCGGCGGCTGTTAGCGCGCGTGCTTTGGGGCGCGGCGGCTGCTGATTTCGACGCGGCCTGGGGACGCTTCGCGCTTCACGCGCGATTGGCATGGCTGGTTAGGCGGTTCCTGGCTATTCGATACATGCCGCGGGCCGGACACCGGGCTGATGACCAAGAACAGACTCGCATCGCGCCCGGCGTCGTTTTGAATTTGGGCTCTCCGAGATAGTGTATTTAGCCTGTTTCGACGTTTTTGGGTTACGCTTCGTTGTTGGGGCTGGGGCTCCCGGGGGGGGTCTGAGGCCCAAAGTGCATCGAATATATGCTAGACGGGTATTTTCCGGGGTTTCTACCGCTTTACTTTGGTGCATTTCCTCAATCCTAACTTTCTCATGTGTTTACATCCTTAGCAGAAGTTATGAAATAGTGTTTGACCGCCCTAAATCTAGCAGGCCTATGCCTAGTGATCGCTGAGGGTCCGCTAATCTTGTTGTTGACGGCAGGCTAGTTTGGATGCACCAGCCGCCAGCTGCGCTCGTCGCCTCTCGACGAGCCTGCACAACTAAGTTTATACTTAGTTCGCCCATGGGGGGGCACGAGCCCCCCCCTCTCTCCACTCCTCCCCTGCCATGGGGGAGGAACCACCCATGCTCTTGGCATGCCTGATGGCTTGCCAGGAGCGGACTGCCCTGCTGACCCACTCTTCCACTGGCAGGCTTGCCTGCCTCGCGCGTCCTGGCCTGTCGTGGCCAGCCCATCGCTCCAACCCCCCCCCCCCCTGTTCGACAGGCAGACAGGTGCAGATTGGGGACCCCTGAGGCACAGGAGCGCCAGCGAGGGAGAGGCAGGGGAGCCCAGGGCCCAGCCCCAGCCTCCTCTGCACCCTGAGCTGGCCTCCAGGGGCCTCCAGGGGTCGCCAGGGGCAGCTGCATGCCTGTCGCAGGCGCGCCATCGCGCGTGCCTGCAGGAGAGGGGAGAGAGCGCGCGGAGAAGGGGGTGGGCGGAGCGAGAGCTCCGCTCACCGGAAAATATGTAAGTCCCGCACCTGTTTACAGGATAAGTCGGGACCGAGGCCGCCGCCAGCCCGGTAGGTATAGGAGGAAGGGGGGAACGGATCACCGGGGGGGGGCGCGGGCCACCGACCATATCTACGCCCTTCTCCCCTATCCCCCTAGTAGTGCACGGGGGGAGTCGCCTGATGGCGGGGGGGAAAGGGCCGGGGGAGTGGGGGTGTAGAAAGTTTCCTACGTGAGTAGAAAGTAGAGGATGCACGGCCGCGTGTGCGGTGAGACTATTAAGAAATTAATTAATTAACTCGACGAGCCTGCATCAGTCGAGCCCTGCTTTGGCAAACACAAACTACAAACAGCGATAGCGCTGCAGGCCGCAGGCCCCTCAACCATCTACAACTACCACAGGCCTTCTCGCTCGCACTCAACCTCCCCGCTTCACGACACTCCGCGAGCACGCCCTCGCTCGTAGGGGTAAGGGGTGTTGTATGACAAAAATATCCCTCCCCCCACCCGCAACAGGTGTTGTCCAGGGCGGGCTAACACCCTTTACCAAACGGCGCTAATCCTCAA
The DNA here is from genome assembly GCA_018136815.1 of Isochrysis galbana. Taxonomy (NCBI): domain Eukaryota; phylum Haptophyta; order Isochrysidales; family Isochrysidaceae; genus Isochrysis; species Isochrysis galbana. Next base: position 5,570,260 of record CM030932.1, read on the forward strand.
AATCGCCGGGAAAGCGTTCAAGCAGCACCCTACAGCACCCACGCTAAGACTAAGACTCTACCTAAAAGACTTTGCGCAGAGGGTGTCGGTGTGGGAGGGCGAGGAGAAACGGAATGAGAACCAAGCACGCGCAAATATAAGGCAAACCTATTTGAATGCTTAGCCATCGCCTTGTCATGCCCGTCTCGTGTCCGTCCTGGCCTCAAGCCTGGGAACTTTAGAAGCTTACGGACAATGACGACCATTCCCATCTCTTTTGGCTCTCAACCCTCATCTATTTCGTTTCCCATGATCGCGGAGCGCCAAGTGGAGCACGTTCTTGTTGACGTGAGTGTACAGCACCGCGATTCCAACGTGGGTGCAAAGTGAATGAAAGAGTGGCGCGACCAATGGCACCTCGCACAAGTGCGGCTCAATCGACCAGGCCATGGCGAAGCCGACGAGGCCAGCGCACGAGAGCTTCCAGTATGACCATGCGAGGGCGTCCCTGTACGACAGCTGGCCCATGCCGGCGACGATGGATGGGCTAGCGATCAAGGTCACGGCGCCGAATGCCGCGTGATGGTACCGCGGAAACAACAGGGTGCAGCACAGCATTGTCACCGAGCCGAGTGCGGCGAGCAGGAAGGCGGCGTTCGGTGGCAGTGCGAGGCGGCCTTCGCTGGCTCTCACTCCGTTGAGCACGTAGAGCATGGCGAACTCGTGCAGCTTGGCGCACATTTCCTCGATCGACTGGACGTATGTGCCGCCGTTAGCATGCAGCAGCAGGTTGGAGCCGAAGAGGACGGTGAGCATTGCCATCAGGTAGACCAGCTGCGGCCGCAGCGCTGCCGGCTCTGCGCGCAGCGCTGCGCAGAGCGCACGGAGCGGCACGAGCATGAGGGGGAGCGAGCTGAGGGTGGAGAAGAAGTGACGCATCCCCATCACGGGCGGGCGCAGGTCCTCACACGTGATGACGGCCATTTGGGGCGGTGGGGACGACGGGAGGAGCTCGCCGACGACCTCCCTCGGACCCCGACCAGGCTCTCGGTCGGAGAGAGGAGAGGAGAGGGGGGAAGCTTCTTCAGTCTGCTGGGGGCCGCGCTAGTTCCGAGAGGGGCCCTCTATCTAGAGTATTAGAGTATTGAGGTGTCCTCTTTGCACTCCTAGACCGCGGGGCGGGTGGCTCTGAGGGGAAAAGGGAGGGGGGTGGTGGGGAGGTGAGAATAGAGGAGGGGGGTGTTGGGGTAAAAGAGGCGAAGGTGTCGCCGGGGGGGAAGGGTGCCTCCCCGCGGCGACAGCTTCTTCTCCCGCGCGCCGTGTGTACGAAAGGGGAGAACTGCTCCTAGGCCTAGCTAGTCCGGCTCTCTCCCCCTCTGTACGGGGACGGCGAGCCGGTTTTTTCCGGACCGAGGGGGGGGGGGGGGGGGGGGGTGGAAGGGGGGGAGAAGAGAGTTGCGAGGTTTGGGCGGGGGCGCCCACGGGCAATCGAGGCGAGCTGTGAGATGAGAGGGAAAGAGAGTCCGCGAGGAGGGATATCCGTCGTGGCGGGGGGAGAAGTACCAGTGGGGTGCGGGAGAGAGAAAATAGGAGAGGATTGAAGAGAGCGTCGGAGAGGATGTGAGAGGTAGAGGGACCCCAAGATGGACAGGACTCACATGAGAAGTGAGGTGGCAAGTGACGAATAAATTCACGTAGTAGTGAGAGGAGATCGAATATATGCGGTCGTAGCCTCTCACTCTCGCATTTGTGTTCGGAACGTTCTATTAAGGTGGTTCTGCAGGATTTCGGGGGGGGGGGGGGGGGGGGGGGGGGGGGAGTGACGCGGAACGTTTCCCGGAGGCAAAGGGAGCCCGCCCCCCTCGCCCCTCGCTCCACCGCCCTCCCTCTCCCTCCCCTGCACTAGCCGAAGGTGATGGCCAAGAGGAAGGTGAGCCGCGGCTTCCGCAAGGGCAATACAGCCTGGGAGGGAGCGGCGATCCCCGGCAACGGCGGCAGCACGGGCTCAAGCGCAAGCGGTGCGCGACCGCCACTGCCACAGGATGACTATGAGGCTGCAGGCGAGAGAGAGGGCGTCCGGGGGGCTGGATCTGGATCGGCCGGTGCCTCCGGTGCCCAGGCCCCTGCCGACGAGAGACAAAGTCGCGTCCGGAGAGCTGCGGCTGCAATGGACTTCGGCTCGCCGGGAGGCCGAGGAGCTTTGCGGAAGGAGGAGCAGAAGAAGGCGGCCTCGGCGTCACCCGTACTCCACCCCCCAAATCTGCACTTCCTCGTCAACGCCCGCATGCTGGACTGTGGCATTTGCGCCACACTCTCGTGCTCTCGGTGCCGAAAGAATGGCAGCTTGGTGCCGGACGAGTCGCCCCCAGCCACCCGCTTGTTCGGCTCGTGGGGACTCACGTTGCGTCTGCGATGTAGGAACTGCAGGGAGAACTTCACAATCGCCCTCACTGCCGATCGTGTTGTGCCACCGGTGCTTGCTGAGGAGGAGGTGGAGGAGGAAGAGGCGCAGCTTGTCGGCGCGAAGAAGAAACGGAGGGTAAGTTCCTCGGGTGATGTGCTTCACGATGTAGTAGCGTGTCTGCTGAGTGGGTTGTCACACTCAGCATACGTGCGTCTGTGCATTGCGCAACAGCGACAGCCAATGACCTACCACACCTTCCAACGGCATGTGGCCACAGTTGGCGAAGTGCTCGCAGCCGCGGTAGACGAGAGCACAAGCCTCGTCAAATACCTGATTGCGAGGCACGGGCATCTCCTCAACGACGGCGCGCCTGTGATCGAAGGGCTGATAGTGACCAACGACTGGTTTTGGCAGCGCCGCGGCCATTATGCGCTGCATGGCACGGGAACCATTTGCGATTTTGTCACAGGTGCGATATTGGAGCGGCTGCACCTCTCAAAGGTGATGCCAAAGGACGCCAAAGAGTCCGCCTACAAGGACACGGCCAAATCCATGGACGCCTACGGCTTCGAGGTGATGCTCGGACGGCTAGTGCATTGGCTTGACACGGGCCTCGTGAAATTGATTGAGGACTACGACCTCCGCGTCGCCGCCCGCTTCGACAGCGTCGTGTTGGATGGCGATTCGAGCACGGACAAGTTCGTCGAAAAGCTCAACCTTCAAGCGGCAGCTTCGATGGGCTCCGCGGTGTGCGCAGGCGTGCAGCCACGTCCTTGCGCCAATCACCTAAGCAAGAACGTTGGGAAGAAAATTGGCGAACTAGGCGCGCAGCTCAACCGGACGTGCAGCTGCCCCATCAAATGTAAGAAGGGAACCAACATTGCCTTCAAGACGGGCGAGCGGGAGCACAAGGGGGTCGCAAATCTGACGCACCCTCTCGTGAAGGTTCTTCAGTGCGGCATAGGCCAACTATCGTTAAAACGATAGGGTCATGGAGCGCGCGCCGCCGCCCGCTCTCGCTGCCGCTGCCCTCGCCATGATGGACGAAGAGCACACGGACACGCCGCTGTCGCCGAAGCGACCGCGCCAGGACGACCCCCCCAGTCAGGTGGGCACAGGAGCCGGCGGGCCGCGCCCGCGCACCACCGAGAACGAAGAGAGCACGACCAGCATGCTGGTTGTCAGCATGCAGCACACACAAGCCACATCCCACAGCCACACCAGACACATCACCCCAGTGGGACGCTCCATCAGGGAAGGCCTCCGGGCCTGGACCCTACACAGCCGCGGTACCGCCCTCGCGCTCCGGCGTGAGGTGCCGGCCCGGCACCAATACATTCAGAACCCCAAGGGGGGCATTACGTACCAAAACATGGGGCCCAACATGGAACAGATGTGGACCCACTGGAGAGGGGCCAAGGACAGCACAGAAGAGGGAACGAAGGGGAAGCTCCCCAACGTAGCGGACGGGCCGGAGGCCAGACGCGTCTCAGACGCACAGTCGACGGTCACAACACTGGCCAAAGAGGCCCAGCACAACAAACACCAGCACAAACAAGAGGCGGCTTGCCTTCATTTGGTCTCCTTTCCCTTCCAGTCTCACCCTACCATGAGCCCCCCCCGCGAGCACCCCGAAGGAGAGGCCCAGGAGCACCACGTACGCGACGAGAACAGCATCGCCTTGGCTCGGCATGAGGGCGCGCCCCGAGAGGGTCTCCTTCGACAACGCCTGTGCCATCCACAACGCCTGGGGAGCCTACTCGCCGGGGGATGGGGTAGAGGGGCTGTGGATGGGAAGGGGAGGGCGTGCCTCTCTCTCTCCGCGCGCCCGCCCCCAAAAATATCTGACGAGCAAGGTTGCTCTCCGGCGGGGGCGTCTCGTCCGCTCTTTCGCGGAGACACGCCCTTCAAGAGGTGTTTCCCTGTTTACTCATTATTACCTTGTAAGCTTCCTCGACTACGTCATGATATTCTTCGTTTAAATTATGAATGTCACGAATAAATTTGCCGGCATATTCGTGAGAGTACTCACTGACGATCTCAATGAACAATTCGAGCTTCCGTTGCAGTACGTATAGTTTTGTGTTATTGCTACGTAGTGATAGCAGATTCTTTTTATTGAATACCGGGCAGTAGGCTTCTAAGACTTTGTCGTATCTTTCCTTGAATTCTCGCAGCTGTTTTTTTAAGTTATTGCTAACTTCAGGTTTGGTAAGTACGTAGTTCTCGATATCATTAGGCCCCCTTGCCTGCGAGACCAAAACAGGATCCTGGCGTGGGGGGCTGCTTGAGTGTGGAGGGAGGGGTGCTCCGGCTAGCGCAGGTAGTAAGCTAGTGAAGAGCTGGGTGGCATAAGGGGGAAGGGTGCTTGCGCTCGCCGCGGCAGGGAGTCCTGTCTTGTGTGCGCGCTAGCCCCGTTCCTTTGCCGCGCCGCGACCCATAAAAATTTGTTAAAAATAAATACTTGTACTTGTGGTTGCGAGCAATACGGCCCCGTCAATGGCGCAGCAATAGCGCAGCCTTACCGATCTCGGTATTCAGCTCCGCTATTGCTTTTGCGCTATTGCCTATTGCCACGCCAATGTATCTCGACACTCGACACATCTGCACCTACCTTTGATTTGGCTGAGACTCGCCTTTTCAATTTTTACTTTAGATTTTATGTTTTAATAGTGTAATAGTCATTGTAAGAAGCATATATACTGTATACTGTTAAAATGACTGTATAGTTAAAGCATAAAATTAAAACAGATAGTATTTGAAGTTGATGACTCACATAAACTGTAATTCTGAAAAAAGACTTCATAATATTCTTACCGCACTCGCGGCTCGCGGCGAATGGAACCACTACCACTACCTAGACCTAGACGTAGTATACTTTCTACACTTCTACACCCCCACTAGGGTGTAGGGTGTGGAATAGGTTTGGTTTGGGGGTATCTTGATCTTGTAAAACTTGTTAGAAACTATTCGTGAAATTTGCTAACTTGTTAGATACTATTAGCAACTAACTTTATAGTTGGTTGCCATGGAGCGCGCCGCCGCCGCCGCTCCCCACCTCTCCTTCGGCCTTCGGGTCCCCCGCCGCGGGAGCCCCCCCAGTACCCATGGAGCTGTCGCTGGCGAAGCGACCGCGTCCGCCCGCAGAGGCCGAGCAGGTGAGCGTGACTCAGGTCGCGCCGCACGGCCCGTGGCCCCGGCCACACCAAGGAAGACAGCCATGCTGGCCCACCCCATGGGCACGTTTGCAATCGCGTACGCGGATGGCTCGACGTTGCGAGTCAAGTGCGAGCAAGAGATGAGAGCTGCCATTGATGTGTGTGCCCTCCCCATGTGGCTAAAGCTCTTAGAGCATGTCAAAGGGGCTTATGAGTATTTGGAGAACAGGCTCACTGATAATTGTGCTGCTACATATGGTTGCAAGGAGCAGCACCGCATCACCGGCTTGCTCCGCGCTTTCAATCCGGCGTTTGCTCGTGGTAAGATCAACAATAGATGGGTGCATGATCTCGCAAATCTGCCTCCATTTTCTCACCTTCCTGTGGATGATTTGCATGATGAGCTCCCTCACTACCTGGCAGCATGTGCAGGGACAACCATAGACCAGTCTGATGTCAAGATATTCTCGAATGCAGTTCTCGATTGGTGGGCAACTCATCATAGCTGCTTTCCAACATGGGCTCTAGCAGCTAGGATTGCCCTTTGTCTTAGTCCTAATTCCGCGGCATGTGAGCGTGTATTTTCATTGCTAGCACACATGTTTCCATCAGTGAGGGACAGCTCCCTTGGGGACCAGGTGTGCGCCTCTTTGATGTTGCGCTTCAATCGCAATCAGCGCCAGCGGGAGCGTGAGTGAGTAGCAAAGCGTGAGTTTGCTCTGTGAGCATGTGTATGTGCGTGTGCTATCTATCTACCTCTACCTACCTCAATATAACTCTCTCTCTGTCTCTCCACTCCCCCATACTCCCATACTATTGATTGATTGGCTATTCACACATGTCTCGTGCCTACACGTGTAAAATATGTACTGCATATTTTTTGCATATTTGGGTGACGCGCTGCATATTTTTTGCATATTTTCTCTGCATATTTGGGTAACAAAAACTGCATATTTCTACCTGGGCCTAGCCGCAGGAGAGGGGAGAGAGAGCGCGGAGAAGGGGGTGGGCGGAGCGAGAGCTCCGCCCACCGAAGAATCGGTAAGTCTCGCGCCTCTTTACAGGATAAGTCGGGACAGAGTCGGCCGCCCACTCGGAGACACAGGAGGAAGGGGGGGAAAGATCACCGGGGGGAGGCGCGGGCGCCACCGGACCATTCTAAGCCCTTCACCCCTATCCCCCTAGTAGTGTACGGGGGGAGCCGCCTGATGGCGGGGGGAGAAGAGCCGGGGGAATGGGGGTGTAGAAAGTATGCTACGTACTACGTGCAGTAGGTAGTGGTTCCATTCGCCGCGAGTGCGGTAAGAATATTAAAAGGTTTTTTATTGGTTTGACGACATTTGATTGGGGGAAAGAATGCTTGCATCAGAGTAGTGGGTCCAGAGTCCAGAGTCGCGTGCGCGGCGAGAATGTAACTACTAATAAATTTGCTTGTAACATCATTGGCTGCTGCCAGTGGCTGTAATGGGACTGTTGGCGCAAGCAGCGTTGTTCCTCCCTGGGTTCTTCACCACCCAGTGAGTCGTCAGTCCCCCACTACGCACAAAAACGTGGACACCCTATGCATGCCGCCCGACCCGTACGTAAGCAATCAGCAATTCGTCCCCACAGGCTGAGCTCTGCCTGCCAATGGAAGTGCTGCGGTCATGCTTGAGCACCCAGATCTCAGGCTTTGAGCATGGGATTCCGTGGGCTCTTGTGCTTGCGGTGAACTGTATAATGCCTCACCGATATGGGAGCGTCCAAACTGCGCGAAGCGAGCTGCAACTTGGCGCCCATAGCTAGCAAAACGCATATTCTCTCAGTAGCGGCAGTCTTTCGCATAGTTCGTACCCCATAAGAACCACAGAAAGTTGCATTACTCATGACGTCAACACAGCATCGCACGATGTGCAGCCAAGGCTCCATCTGAGTGTCGGCAGCTCGCAGCACGAGTCCCAGACGCTCACACACTTACATGCCGGTGAAGGTCTTTTTGTCGCCGCCAGCCGCCGCGCGAATGACTTTGAGCATGTTGAACCGCACCGTCTTCGAAATGGGCCTGTGATGCAGTGGATGGAGGGCAATGAGCATTTCTCGAGCGAGGATGAGGTCACATCAATGAAAGGATCAGTTCATCTTACCACAGTAAGATGTGCAACGATAAGTGGCCACAGCGTGCCGATGCGAATGGATCGTATGCGGAACACGAGTGAAGAATCGGACACAGTGGACCAACAGAGTAGCCCATGGAGGGCAACCTAACGTCCGCACACTGGCGTCCGTCCGCACACCACTCAAGAGATTTCATAGGTGGTGCGCTCGCAGAATCTACAGCGCAGCGAACACAGCGTACGCGTGTCCGCGGGTGTGTCCCACAATGGCACACCTGCACTGGCCGGCAAGGATCTCATCGCCTGGCTTAACGCGGAAGGCAGGTGAGCAGTGAACAGGCGTGTTCTTGTGGCGCTTCTCAAATCGGTTGTACTTCTTAATGTAGTGAAGATAGTCCTTCCGAATGATGACGGTGTTCTTCATTTTAGTCGTCTTAATCACACCCGTGATAAGCTTGCCCCGAATGTTGACAGAGCCGGTCCATGGGCACTTCTTGTCAACATATGTTCCCTCGATCGCTGTCCTCGGCGTCTTGATGCCCAAGCCGACGGCCTTGTAGTAGCGGCCCTCCCGCTTCGAAGCCTTCTTCCCCGGCACCTGCTTCTTCCCCACGAAGACATTATCCTGTTTCTGGAACGCTCGCTGGTTTTGCTCGACCTGCGCGGCGACGGTGGCCGTCGACATGGTCTTAGCCGCGGTGGGAGAGAGGAGGCGAGGAGAGTGAGGCGACCGCGGAGCCCAGGCCTCCGGGGCGTGGCGCGTGGCCGCTTTGCCCCAGCCAAAATATCCAGCCCCCGCGGGCGGGAGGCCCATTTCGGTACAAGTTGGAGTACGCTCAGTTACTACGCCCCCCCCCCTAGGTATCTCGAGGATGATTTCTATTTGGGAGTATGGTGCTTCTGTGCTCTCTGCTCAACGCACTCGCCGACCTCCCCTCCTGCCCCCTTGAACCCTCACTCCCACTGCTCAAATAATGACCAATGACTACCCCTCGGGCGGTCAAACAGCAATTTTAACTTCTATCTTCTATCTTCTATCTTCTGTCTTCGGCTTATGTAGACTTAGGTAGCGCGGTCAAACAGCAAAGAGCTATTTTAACTTCTACTTCTAAGGGTACGAAAATTGACCAAGCAAGATTGAGGATTCAATACTAGATTTTTTGGATATGGTGACCGGGGTGTAACTAGCACATGTTGCCCTTTGGGCCCTAGACCTAGACCCCCCAAGGTAGCCACAACAGCCACAACAGCCAACAGCCAACAGCGATGCGCGATGCGTAACAAGAACAAGAAAACGCGCAAACAAGCAAGAAATCACTATCGCGGAGGGCCGACGTCCGACGCGAGCGCGGGCGAGCGTTTGGGCCGCTAGTCGACGCGTCCCCGGTGTAGCGTGCCTCGGCCAGCCACAGCCATGCGCGCAGGCTGCCGGGCGCGCCTCCTATTGCCTATTGCCTCCCATGCCCGCCGCCGCCTCATCGCTCATCGCAAATCGCCCCCTCGCCCTCGCGGCCCTCGCTAGCGCGCCAACGGAGGAGTCCCGAAGCGCCCCAGTTAGGCGTGCAACCGGGCGCGCTGCGAAGGCTTTCTTCGCCTTCAGCACGGTGTCCGGGCCAGCTAAGACACCAAGACACCAAATGCGCAGTATGCAATATCCGCCTTGTCAGAGCAAGGCTGATCTTACTCTTGGAGATTGCCTGCGAGGGCGCGCCGGCGTCTAGCGCGGAACGCGGTTCTTGCGGGGAGCTTATGGAGCTTTCCTCGGGACCCATGGTGGAAGTGACTAAGTGACTACGGGCATGGCGAACGACGCACGACGCACGGAGGGCGCGGAAGTAGTGCGGAAGGAGGCTTGTTGGGGGTGGTGGCCTCAGAAGAAGTCAGTCGTGATTGGGTTCGCGGAGGTCGGTAGGCCCAGGCCAAAATTTCTGCAAATTCTTTTGCAAATTTGTTTGGCGTCAGATTTTGGCCAATTGCAAATCTCGCAATTTGTCGACAAATTTGGGTGCCCCACTACAAACTATCAACAAATTTGGGTCGCTCGGCGGGCCCTGTGGTGGCTGGTGAGAAAGAGAGTTGAGACATAACATGAGAGGTTTGATCAACGTGGGGCATGGAGGGTGGGCGAAGAGGGACTCGAGGAGCACGCGGGGACAGGTCGGACGGCGCGGGCGCACTCTCAGTCATCACGAGGCACTGTGGCACGAGGGCGAGGGCGAGAGCAGACGGGAGGAGCACGAGGGGCGATCGGGCGATGGCGCAGAGCGTTCGGAGGACACCGGGGGAAAACGTCACGCGCGGGGGGGGGGGGGGACGCGCGGGAAAATAATAGACGGGAAAGGGGGCGGAAACTCAAGGGAGCACTCGGGGGAAAGGCGGGAGGGAGGAGAAGGGAAAGGGCTTTCGCGGGGGGAGGGGGCCGATCGAGATAGCGCGAGGGGGAGGGAATCGGGGCGCGACGGACGAGGGGAGTCGCGCGGGGAACCTAGTCGGGGCGTATAGGAAGAGGCAAGTGTACAAGGCCCCTTCCTTACCCCCGCAACAACTACTCCTAACCACCCCTAACACTGCCATTACTCGCTAACATTCGACGCATCCCTTGGCTACCCAGGTGAAGGACCGATCTATATCGCATCCTTCAACATCAATGGTACCAGAAACGGAGCCCTTTGCTCGGTCCTAACGCAAGCGCGGAAAGCCAAGATAGATATAATCCTTCTTCAAGAGCTCCACGCGTACGCGGATGGGACGCACGGCAACACATGCATGACCGCCAAAGCGCTAGGATGGCACATGGTGCGCGCACCAGCATCCCTAGCTGACCCGGCGAGCGGGGTAGGTATCGCGGTGCGCGACACCTCCCCGAGAGTAGAACTTCTGCCGGACACGGCGGAAGAGATACTGGAGAGTAGATGTCTAAAGGTCCAATGTAGGATAGACGATAGCATAATCGAAATGGTCTCTATATACTTAAGCGCGAACCCCGCGATAAGAGTAAAACAAATAAACATCTTAGCGCAATCCAACATAGGGAGCGAAATTAACACAGTGGTAGGAGGCGACTTCAACTGCGTAGAAGACGTAACGACGGACACGAGAACACGACAAGAGGGCACCCCATACGGGAACGTCGGAGGAACCGACCTCCGCGACACCATGAGAACACTTGGCTTTACAGACGCCCACGCACTAGTAGTCAATGACAAAGGGGGAGGAGGCTTCACCAGAATGTCCAACACCGTTCACACAAGGATTGACCGCATATACACGCCAAGCACGAGATCTATCATAGCATGGCAAAAGATCGGACCACACCCCACTCTCTTCACGGGGAAAGGCTCCTCAGACCACCTTCCACTACTAGGGACGTTCGACCTGATAGGGCACAATCCGGACCGGAGGTACGACTTGCGCATAAATCTAGACCTACTTGACGACAAACGCATCAGAGCCACCATAAACCACATATGGAAGGCAAACATCAACGCCGACACGCCGGACCATCTTGTCGGGGAGGCATGGTACAAAGCAAAAAAGGCGGTCGCGTCATACCTGCTATGGCTAACGAAGAACAAAGAGGACCCCTCACCGACAACACCCCTCATAACGCAGCTGGCCCTACTAAGCATACAACTGGCCGACGAAGAACCAAACCCGAGCAAGCTCGACAAAATAAGGGAACTCAATGTAGCAATCAGCACAACAAGGTCGAAACGTACCCCCTCAAGGAGGACGGCCTTTGAGGCGCTCAAACACGAAGAAAGAATGACGAAGGAATTTTTCCGACGATTCCAAGCCAAGACCTCGAATCAAGCCATCCCCGAGCTCTACATTACAGCCAACTAGGAGGACCCGGGAGAAGCCCCGATAGGACAACAACTGAAGACGACCACGAGATCCGCAACCAACTGAGAAAATACTACGTATGGCTCTACCAGGAAAGGGAAACAACGCGGGACAACGAACTCGAAGAGGCGCTCAAAGAGCACCCCCTCGCTGACAACGACTCAATGCAACTGGAAGGCAAGATCACGATGGAGGAACTCGAATCGGCGATACACAGCATAGGTAGGGGCAAAAGCTCCGGCAAAGTAGTGCACATGGGTCGACCCCCCAAAACCGAATAAAAAGGACCGAGGGGGGGGCGAAAGGGGAGCGGGAGTGGGGCAAGGGCGATGTCAGGGGGTGTCCCCAGCGAGAGGGACGGGGGATAGCAGAATAGTAGGCACCTTCAAGAATATTTTTTTTAGCCAACTCCTGGCGCGTGCCCATCTCCTGCTACAGGTGTCCTTCGGGGTACCCAACGGACATACCTGGCCCTCCCCCTGAGGCTGAGGCCACTGAAGCACCTGATGTGCAAACAGCTGGGAAGGCCCCGGCAAGTCCCGGCCACGATACTACACTAGGTACAGCGCCGTCATCCGCGGACGATCCAACGTTTGAAGCCAATCTCCAGCTCGACCCGGGTAATCCAATACCAAAAACCAGACGCTCCCCCAGGCTGCTCGAACTTGAGCAGCTCCCGGAACACGCTTCTACCCGGAGGGACGCCCCTCACGCCTCGGCCGTTGCGATCTTCTCCCTTACTACGAAAGCAGTGCCCCCAGTCCTACCGACCTCGATCTTCGCATACATCACCCATACCGGGTACAATGAATTTGCTTCTCGCGAGGACGCCGTTAGGGACGAAGATGCCCATCATGTGCATGCCAAGTCTATCGCCATCGTAGCGGACATGGGCGACATTCAAATTCCCAAGACATACCGACAAGCTCTCGCCTCACCGTGGGCCGAATACTGGCGTATTGCCATAAACAAGGAATTAGCCGGACTCATCTCTCTCAACACGTGGACGCTTGTCCCACAAGAATCTATGCCGCCCGGCTCCAACCTTATGCATTGTCATTACGTCTTCGCAGTCAAACGCAAGGTCGATGGCTCTATCGATAAATTCAAAGCGCGGCTCGTCGCAGATGGCAATACCCAACGATTCGGTGTCGATTTTGACCGCATCTTCTCATCTGTCGTCAAATCTGTCACCATCCGTGTCGTACTTGCCATAGCCGCGTCCCGGGATTACAACCTCACCTCCATCGATGTCCGACAGGCTTATCTACAGGCTGACCTGCATCAGCCTCTCTACATGCGAACCCCTCCCGGTGTCCCACACGAAGATCGTCACGGGAAACGCCTGGTGTGCAAACTCCTCAAATCCATCTACGGCCTTAAACAAGCGGGTCGGGAATGGGCAGCTCTGCTCACCGGTTTTCTCCTGCATTGGGGGTTCACTCGGTCAACTATCGACGTCTGCCTATACACCTTCTCCGAACACCACCGAGTTCTGTGGGTACTTGTCTATGTTGACGACGCCCTAATCGTTGACAACGACCCCAACCTGCGCGCCCGCTTCGTGCACGATTTAGGCAACCGTTTCCCGATCGAGGATCGAGGACAAGGGTGAGCTATCTTGGATCCTGAATGTCGGCATCACTCGCGACAGGCCTAAAAGAAAGATTACCCTTTCGCAATCCTTATACATCTCGGACCTACTTCAACGCCACGAGTTTCTCATCGGAACGAGCAACACCCGTAATTTCGACGCCCCTCTCGGCGAAGCCCTTCTCGACCCTGCCGACTCGCCCCCTGTCGGTTCTCCTGAGCACGAAGCCATGTCTGCTCAGCGCGAAGCTTATATGGCAATTGTAGGAGGACTCTTATGGCTTGCAAATATGTCGCGCCCCGACCTGGCGTACGCTGCGTCCCAATTATCACGATTCATGACCAATCCAGGACCCGTTCACTTCCAAGCAGCCACGCGATGTCTGTTATACCTGCGAGGATCCAAGCAACGAGCCCTGCACTTCTCCCCTAATTCCGACATGGCTTTCGTAACGTTCGTCGACTCCAATTGGGAAGCAAAATACTCCTGTAGTGGTGCCTTCTTCTTTTACCTGGGTTGCCCCATCCAGTGGTTCTCCAAAATGCAACGCTCGGTGTCTCTGTCAAGCGCCGAAGCTGAATACTTTGGCGCCATGTTGACAGCGAAAGACCTCATCTTTATCAGGGACCTGCTTACCGACCTTGGCATCATGCATGATGGCCCCTCAATCGTTTACTCCGACTCCAAATCCGCCGTCGACATGGCCTTCGACCCAGTCGCCTTCGAGAAAACAAAACATATCCTTCGTGCTGGTGCTTTCCTCCGTGACTTAGTCGCCAAACGGGTCCTTACGCTTAAGCACATCAGCGGACACAACATGGTTGCGGATATTCTCACGAAACCGTGTCCACGCAACCAATTCCTCCGCCTACTCGACATTCTTGATTCTTTCTCGTCGACAGCCACTTCCTGAATGACATAAATGTAAACGTCGCACCCCTTGCTCCGTTTAGGAGGGGGTGTTACGGATGCCCCTCCGTCCTCTCCTACGTTTACTTTCTAAGTCCTGCGAGATCTCCTCTCCCCTCTCTCTCCACGTGAGGAGAGGCGACGGGCCTCCTCTCTTCTTCCCTTTTCTTTCCTCTCTTTCTCCCGTGCTCAACCCCCCTTTTCTCCGCGTGTCCCGTTACGTTAGTTACCTACGTGTTACTGTGGATGTGCGTGTGATAGTGGTGTGGGAGAATTATAAGAGGAATTTATCCGGTTCTGTTCTGGAGAGAGCGCGAGCGATGGCGTCACTCTCTCTCCTTTCGGCCGCCCTGGTCACCATGATGGTGCCAGGGCGATAGTCTCCAGTGGGATAGCTGAGGCTTTGGATGCCTTGGGATCTTAGCATTAGCATGTCAACATTGAATATCAACATCAACGCTCGGTCGGGCTGATGGCTTATGGCCTCAAGCGCGCACCGCTGCGCAGCAACCACGACTAGGCCCCGATGACCCTCTTAGGTCTTAGGTAGCTTTGTGTGGCGCGCTTCCTAGGAGGAAGGGGGTGGGGAGAGGCCCACCCATACCCTTGTGCCTAGGCATGCCCATTTTGTATAGGATATGGCTGAGCTATGTGCACTTGCAGCCTGGAAGGACACGTACGATGACAGGAATCAAGTATACTATTAGAATGACAGGCCGGCGAGGCACGGGGGCCGAACGGCGTACCGGCTGTGAAGGTGCGAAACTGAAGCTGTTGGTGTGCTGGCAGCCTGACCACCCTCCATGGCCATATGGCCATGGCCGAGTGCCTTTAGTGGGGCCCCAAGCAGATATGGTCAAAAAATACCAAGGGGAAGGACAGGGGTGCTAGGAGTTGAGTACACACGGAGTATGTGTAACCCCACAAAATATATCGAGGCGCCGAAGCGTGAAGCGTGCGTCGGTGTGTTGCTTGGCCCGGCCGATGGTCTCCCTCTCGGCGGCCCTGCTGGCGCGCAGCGTGCTGCTGCTGCCCACTGGGGCGCGCAGAGTGGGTTTTGCCACCATGAGCTGGATCAAGGAGGTCGATCGATCCGGCGTCACGTTCGTTAACTCCTTCACGGATCCGGCACAGATGCCCAGGTCAACTTTGCCAGAGATCACCCTCGTTGGCCGCTCGAATGTGGGTAAGTCGTCAGCGCTCAATTGCCTCTCCGGTCGTCGTAAGAAGGTCGCCCAGGTGTCTAAGACGCCCGGTCGCACTCGACTCATCAACCTGTTCAGTGTCGGCAAGGCCTGCATGATCACAGACTTGCCGGGTTATGGATTTGCCAAGGTGTCTGTGGAAATGCAGGAAGAATGGCGCAAGAACGTGGAAAAGTACTTGAGATTGCGAGATAATCTCCGTGCAGCAGTCGTCTTCATCGATTCTCAACGTGAGCCGCAGCAGGTGGACGCGCAAATCCTGGATTTTCTCATGTACAACGAAATTCCGGCGCTTGTTGTGGCGACAAAAGTCGACAAGCTGAAGTCATCGCAGCTGCAACCTTGTATGGCAGCGCTGCGGAAGGGCCTGCAGCTATCACCAGAGCAGCCGATCCCATTCTCGTCTGTCACAGATACCGGACGCAAAGAAGTGTGGAACTACCTAGAGGAAATGTGCACGTCAGGCAACGGGAGAACTTGATGCCACATATCTAAGATGCATCCTATACATTGATGTGCCATGGGTGTGGGCGTCCCAATTCCATTGATATCTCCCGCTCTTCATTCTTGATCGAGTATCAAGTCCCATGCTTGAGAGCTTGAGGCGCCACTACCGTAGCTGAAGAAGATGGAGGTAAGTTGGGATGTAATGGATCGATGTCGCAAAGGAGGCAACCCCAACCGAATACCAACCTTGCTTCGATGGGTTTAGGTTGCAGATTGTGCCCTCCGAGAATATCAAAACGTGCCCATCAATATCTGTTGTTGGGCGTGGAGGCATCGGTGGAGCTGTGGATCTTCATGGCCTTCAGTACATTCATGGGAGGTGGGGAAGGACTGGAAAGGTTTGGGAGACATCGGGCACGAGCCACGAGCGTGGGGTGATGGAAGAGAGGGGTCCCTGGTGTTTGTGCGTCGTTGTGAGTGTTCCTCTGTTGGGTGGGGGAGGCCGTGTAGGAGGGTGATACCTCTCCATTGGTGGCCGTGTGCGAGTCGTCTCGACTCGTGTTGACAGAGAGTCTGGCCCTAGTGCAGCATTTGCTGTCTAGGGCTGACATGCCCTGCAAGGTGAGATTTGTGTTGTTTGCCCTAGTCTGTGCCCCGTGCTTGCGCACGTGCCTAGTGCCGTGGGATTTTAGGGGCCCAGCCCTGAGGCTTTCCCTATGGGTGGCGTCGCGGGGGTGCCTCTGAGGGGCTGGCTGCTGGTGGCTGGGAGGAGGTGGAGGATTGGGAGGTCATACGGTGGCCCTGTTGGAATATGGCCTTTGCTGGGGATGGGGATGGCACTGGCCGAGGCGTTGAAAGTTGAAAGCACCTGAGTCACGTAAGTGGTCGTGGCACCCCTCCTCGCGGACGCTTCGGTGGCGCGGCGTCGGCCATGGGCCGGTCGTTCGTCGCGGCGGGGTGGGCGGCAGGGGAGGAGGGAAGTGGCGCGCGCTCCATCGTCCTATCTTTATTTTTAATGATACTACTAGATTATATTTCGGCTTACGATTAGTCCTTAGCCTTAGTTCTTAGTTAGACTTGGATATTAGATATGGTCCAGTGGCAAGCGCCGCCTCCCCTCACCCTCCGGGCAGCACCAATTCTCAATTCTCCGGCGACGCGTGCTGCAGCTCGCGTGCACCTGGCTCGTGCGGGGCGTCCGCTCTCGCGCGCCGGCGCTTGCTTCGTTCGCGCGAACCAAGGGCTAAGGGCCAAGGGTGTGTCCATCCATGGTCCATGGTTGGTATGGGCAGATGGGAGCAGATCGCCCGCCGTGAGGATGGCCTGGACGGCGGGAGAGAGGGGGGCGGCACGCGCTCCATGAATGACCTTAGCTCTTTTCAAATATGCTTCGCTAAACAAACACTTCCTTGATTGAGCGTTAGTACCTCTATCTACTCTCACCAGACTTGCACTAACACGCCAAGCCACGACACACATCACCGCACCAAGTCCCAAGGCACATACAAAACTCAGTAAGCACCTGATTATACCTCCCCCCTCGCAAGCCCCCGGCTCCCGTTAGAGCTCCCCACAAGCTCGTTGGGGTGAAAACCCAGTACCCAGTTAGTCGTTAGTCGCCAATGTAATCTGTACATTCAAGATTTACCTGGAAAAAGCACCGGGGGGGGGGGGAGAATGAGCTTTTGCTTTTGCGGTCGTCCCGTTGAGAGTGAGAGGCCCTTGGGGCAGGCGAGCCTGCCCGAGCATTTCTCCGCAGAATAAGCGACTGCGACTGCGCCCGGAGAACCATACTTTGAGAGGGCATCCCTGGACGAACTTGCGCCGCTCCCTCCGTTCTTCCGCCTGTCGCCAGCCTCTCACTCTCACTCCGCCCGTCTACAAATATAAACGGGTCGCGGTTATTGGTGAATCCCCGGTCCGGGGACTGACGAGTTCCGCTCTCCCTCACTCCACTCTATCGGTCTATCGCTTCGCCCTCTCCTGCGGCGCGTGCCCATGGCGCGCGCCACGACCTGCTCTCAGGGGTCCTAAGGGGGCTCCCAGAGGGCCAGCCAGGCAGCTCAGGGGGCAGTGGAGACTGTGGGGCTCAGCTCCTGGGCCCTCTCCTGCCTCTCGCCCGCGTGCCTCGCCGGTCCTGTGTGCCCCCTACAGGCCTCTGTCTGCCTGGTGACTAGGAGCCGAGGGGGGGAAGGGTGAGTGTGAGTACGAGTGCTAGCCCAAGTGGGCCTGGGAGTGCGAGTCCTAACCCGCGCCTACTGCCCACTGGGGGTCTGGGTCAGTGTGTTGAGTGCTCAGCCCATGCCAGGAGGCAGGGCATGAGAGTGTCTGACGTGCCCCCCCCGGAGGGAAGTTAGTGGCCGGTGAAGGGGGGCGCAGAGCGACCCTATTGCCCCCTATTATAACAATAGGTTGACAAATATGCTTCGCTATCATTGCAATATCCTAAGCCTGGCAATCGCATCATTTAGGGGAATGCAACAAAATACTAACAGCTAGCCGCTATCATTGGACTTTCTCGCCCTTGCCCTTCCCATCCGCTCCCCCACCCCCCAACATTAGGGCTGGCGATGAGGACGCAATGTTTCGTCACCCATCTAGGCGATGGCACCCAGGGACGTTCCCCATCATCGCTGAATGTTGTAAAGAGATATAGTCAGGTGGGAAGGGCACATCCACCCCCCGCATCTTGTGCAACATGGATCGTGTAGCTCAGTACACAAGGCACCTTCCGGGGTTTTGGGGGGGATGTTGGCGCCGTATGCACATAGACCACGCTCCTGCGTCCTGCGCCCAATCTCTCACTGAGCTCAACTCTTTTGCCGTGCCGCACTTCCGCCTTCTGCCGATGATGAGTGGTCGATGTCGGCAGATAAGATAGAATGAGCAAAATGCTCACCCGCAAGCCAGACTCGTCGCGGGCGCCCGCACGGGAACAGGGACACCATGTTTCCGGCGGTGATGTTTTCATGGTTGTTCTTGCTACCCAAACAGGGCTAGTGCGGCCGCGATACCCAACGTGGCGTTCTTCAGCAAAGTGGTGGTTGACAACCATCTTTCAATCAATGCCCTTCGAGGTCACGGCAATGAGCGGCTGGGCAGTCTCCTCCGACTCATCCACGGAGAATTGCCCAGGTCCGTGGGCTACAAGCTGAAGTAGCGCACCCGCCTGAAATACGCATTGCACCGTGAAGCGGCGTAAGCAATCTTGAGCCACCAATATGTGACGGAGGATCCACACTAGGCCGATGCGTTCTCACCGTTGAAAATTGCTGGAAAAAAAAGTAGCGCTGATGATCCGAGTAGAGCCACGCATCTACGCTGATGTCCTCGTACCCGACCACAAAGTCTAGCTTGAAAGTTCTAGACGACCACATGGTGATGAACCAAGGGTGCTTATATAAAGCAGAGATACCCATGATAACAGCCAGAAGCAGCGCGCACCAGCGTGATTTCATTCCTGGAGCAAAGAGGTGTGATTTTTCTCAGACAAAACGGAGGAGGGTGTTGTAACAATTTGGGATGGTCTGGAATGGTCAGCGGCAGCCCGCAACCTTGTGCGCTAGCCCGTTTCCCGCACGAAATAGGCAGCTTGCAAGTGAGACGAATCTAGGAGTAGGAGGGCAACTGAACCCACCGACGATGATCAGGCTTGTCAACATAATGAGCGCTATGCCTAGGATTCCTGCTTGCAAGAGGAGAGCAACAGGTCATTATCCTGATCCGTGTCAGAAGGTGTAGACCAGGGGTGAAGCCCACCTGCAGCGAATGCGGCAAAGACATTCTCGCGAATGAGTTGGCCACCGATAAAGTGAATCAGGCGCTCTTTTGACATCTTGATGGAATAGTACACAAAGACAGCCGACAACAACAATCGTCCAACGAAAAGCAGCTGATTCTTCTCGAGTGCCGCGGCATCCACGTGGTCCCCAACTACGCCTATTCCTCCGCCCTCTCGATTAGAGCGCCGCTCTCTCGTCTTAATAGCACGTTCGGAGGTGAGCAAGATCATGATGCCACCAATGATGGTGACCGACTCTAGCAGGAACTCGAGGTTCCTCTGCTGTGCATATAAAAACGGGTGGATGGCCGTCCAGAAGATGAGGGTGACACAGCCGGTCTGTGGAGCCAGCCGCGTGAGGATGAGGAGTACGCCGGCAGTCTGCGTCAACACGAAGCTGATTGGCATCATTTGCTGCAGCTGCGGTGCCCATGCGCCGGCACTCGCACCCCACCCGACCGACCTCATCGTGAAGACTTGGCCACGGTAGTCGCAAGACACACGGAGTGCGTCGTCGATGAAGGTACTCACGATGAGTAGGCGGGCTATACTTTGCAGTCTACGGTGGACATGTTTGAGGCTCACCCGCTCGTCTACCGCAGTGAGCAGCCGAGTGACAGGCGCGAAATTGGGGCCTTGCAGCATACTGACTGAGCTCGTCGCTCTCTCTCCAAAGGTCCCCCCCACCCACCGTGTCGTCCCACTTTTAGAACGGGGGGGGGTCGGGGGGGGGGGGGGGGGAGGCGCTCACGCGCCGACGGCGGAGAGGCGATGCGATGTCGGCCAGACGCCGGCCGTCGTCGTGTACCTTCACCAGAGGTATAAATAGATACCTGGCACCCAGGGACCGATTGAAAACTCTTAGTTCCTCGTCGGGAGCGATGGGCGATGGGATCCCGACCCTAGCGCCCGCAGCCGCCAAGCGGCTCCCCTCTCCCCGCTCACCGCTCAGGGGCACCGGTCGCTGAAGCCCATGGCCCATGGGTATTCGCGATGAGGATTGTAATGTCCTAGATCCTAGAGCACCCTATAGCCTATAGATGGGAATTATGGTGGCGGGGCCGCAGGCCGCAGGCCGCGGGCCGCGGGGCCTGCAAAAGTGCAAATACAAATACGGCCAAGTACAAGTACGGGTGCATTCAAAAAACTATTGTTATAGTTTGAACTATGGAGCGTGCCGCGACCGCTCCCGAGCCCCAGGCGACCCTCGCCACCGCGCCCCACCTGGGACGCCCCACGCCGCCCGAGGCGGCTCGTCAGAAAGCCCTCTCAGAGCCCATCCAACCCATCCAAACCACACCCGCGCAAGCGCGCGGGGTGGCGAGCACTGGCACCGAACAGGTTGCCACCATGGCTCTGCGCATCATGCAGGGGGTCTTGGAGACCCCCTCCAACAGTGGGAAACCCTCCCACCCCAAGAGCACCTCATGTGGGAGGGCAGCTCAGCTGCCCTCCCCATGGTGGAAACCTCTACCATCAGTGCACCCAACATGGGAGGGCACTTCACAACCATCAACCCCATACGGAGAGCACCCCATGCCTCTTTTTTTTCAACTTGTTGACACAATTCTCGTCTTCACCCCACTCTTGTGGGCCACTAGTACCAATCACTCAGTGCCCTGCCTTGGGCCCTCTCTCAACACTAGACTCCCTCTCCCACTCCCCCTTCACACTTCAACCAACCCAAACGGCACGAACCCCCCCGCCCTCTGTTCAAAGCACCAAAAATTTCAATTCAAGACACATGTTGATACACTTTTCGTTTTCACCCCACGCTTGTGGGCCACAAGTACCTACAACTCAGTGCCCTGCCTTGGGCCCTCTTTCAACACTTCACTCCATCTCCCACTCCCTCATCCCACTACAACCAACCCAAGAAGCACAAACCCCCTCGCCCTCGGATTCAAACACCAAAAATTTCGACTCAAGACCAGAGGGAGGACATGTTTTGAGGCGGCGTCGCTGCCCATGCCTAGCGCAAGGGTATAGCGCCCCCACTCAAACATCTCCTTCCCCAAAGCTCCTCTTTGAGGAGTTGCTCCTCACTCTCCCATTAGGCCCCCTTGCCTGCGAGACCAAAACAGGATCCTGGCGTGGGGGGCTGCTTGAGTGTGGAGGGAGGGGTGCTCCGGCTAGCGCAGGTAGTAAGCTAGTGAAGAGCTGGGTGGCATAAGGGGGAAGGGTGCTTACGCTCACCGCGGCAGGGAGTCCTGTCTTGTGTGCGCGCTAGTCCCGTTCCTTTGCCGCGCCGCGACCCATAAAAATTTGTTAAAAATTAAATTACAAGTATGGGTGCATTTGGCCTCTGGCCATTGCCATTGCAAATACATTCGAGGCCCATAACCCAGGACGCGCTTCAAATGCAGTCAAATACATATGTATTTGGTACTTGGCCTCGGTACATACGTATTTCCCATCTAGGACTTCAACATCATTGTAAACAGTATAGCTGTAGGATGAAGGATGAAGTTCATCTCGTAGGCCTCAAATGGCTTCATCCTACCGACTCCCGTGCATGCAACATCATACCTTTTGTGGTGGGACGGACTCAGGACTAAGCGTTGTACGAGTAAGCGTTGTACGAGTATCCTGTGTTTCAATCTCCTCTTCCATCCTACTATCTGGTATATGTCGACAGCCCCACGGAACTCTCCCGCGCGGTGGCGCAGGGGGCGAGAGGTTCATCAGGGGTCGATTGACGAAGCCGGTGGGGCCGCGCCCAGACGCCGCCGGTCATCAAGGGCTCTCCGCCCCCCCCCCCTCCCCCCTCCCCTTCCCCTCTCCCCCCTCCCCCCGCCCCCCGCCCCTCCCCAGCGCGGGGGCGGCTCTCGCTCTCTCACCGACCGTGTGCATCCTTCTTTTCGCCCTTCCAATTGCATCCTTCTTTCTCCCAATGGCATCGTTCTTTTCGCCCTCCGAATGGACTTTGAAAGCTGCGGCCGTGGGGTCTCTCCGACGGTCTGGAAGGAGAGAGACAAGAGAAGAGAGAGGGAGAGAGAGGGGGAAATGGTTGGGGGGAGGGGTGGAGGGGGAGGAGATTGGTAGTGAGAGAGGGAATCAGAGAGCGAATCGGAGAGAGAGGGGCGCAGGGGGAGGATCACAGAGAGAAGAGAGGAATGAGAGAGAGAATAAGAAGAGAGGAGGGGACGGAGGAGAGAAAGTGTCGGAGCGCCGCGAGAGGGGAGCAGCGGCCTGCGGGGGGGGGGGGGAGGAGGGGGGGGTCTCGCGCGGGGGAGGGGGGAGGGGAGGAGAGGTCGAGGGGGTGGGGGGGGGATCCTCCGGGCGCGCGGGGAAGGGGAAAGGGGGAGGGGGGGGGGGGCTCTCCTGATCACCGCGTGACGTTGCGCGGGGAGGGTGCGAGAGCCTCGGAGGCGCAGGTGGGGCTGGGGCGAGAGCTGCGAGGAGACGCGAGGGAAGGCAGATGGTGATCAACGAGGTCGCCCTTCCCTCCAATGTACTCAAGCGCAACCGCGAGAGTAGGGACGACGACTCCGATGATGGGACTGCGACCACCCGCCTCTCGCCAATCTCCAGGAGCATCTCGAGCGTCAGCCTGAGCTCCACGGACGAGAGGTCCTCGGCGGCGGAAAAGGTCCACGCGTTCAAGCGGCCAAGGCCTTCTGCTCTTCAAGAGCCGGCGGAGAAGCCAAAGGCTGACGCGGTGCAGTCGGAGGCCGAACTTACCAGGTCAGTCACCACCACCTCCTGTGAACTGGCCTCTTTGAGGGGTTCACTCAAAGGAGACTCGTCGAAGATCCTCGTGTCGTCGGAGAGTTCCTGGGCCACTCGACTGTTGACATATTCGTACACTACCGGTATGGCCAAAGCGGGCGTCAACATCGTCGTCACAAGGAGTGACCTCCAAGCCGTCCGTCATGGCATTAGCCTTGTGAGTCGTGCTGCGGCGATGGGCTCGGACTATGCTGCATACTACCTTGCTTTGTGGCACCATGAGGGCTCTCATGGTCTACCCCATGACCCTGCTGAGGCCAAGTTCTGGTACGAGAAGGTCGCAAGCGGCGCGTGTGCGTGCAAGCACCTCGCGCCCGAATATGTGGCAAAAGCCAAGAGTCACACGGAGGAGATAGAGATGGAGATTTCCGCCTTGGCGGCTGCTGAGAATGCGGCAGCCGCAGTGGTGGAAGAGGAACTTGCAACCTTGTAGCTGTGTGCAAGCCGATTCAGCGCGGACGCCTTCAAGAGTGATTTGCCGCACGATCTTCAGACTGCAGCGCCGCGCCGTGATACGGCCCTCAGCGTCCAAGCGGATGAAGCGAGTCCACGCCGATTTGGTGTGAATGCGTTCGAGAGTAATCTGCCGCACGATCTTTAGGCTGCAGCGGCGCGCCGTGACACGGCCCTCATGCTTGTTGCTGCTTCCATGCAGATGCAGCTTGAGGGCCAGAACATTTTGTGCCTGGCCCACTCCATCATGGAGGGTGGTGACCATGGCAGGATGAACAATTGTGAATGTTTGACCAGATATGTCATGTGTATGTGATAGTGATTGTACTGATGTCCGTGTGGTGTACCAATTTCTCAGGTGAACTGTGCTGATGTTTGAGTCGTGCCGAGAGCCCAAGCCGATTTCCGCTCGAGCTTGAGCCCGTGATTTCACAGTTCGTGTGAAGTGGGGTAGGGGCGTAGGTGTCGCGACGCATCTTTGAGCCGAGAGGCGCGCCCACAATCCTTAAACCGGCGTTGGTTTCCATGTACTCAGTCGAGCCACCCCCCAAGAATATGTGCCAAGAATAGTTTAAAAACATAGAGTCATTGGTGGGGCGGTCAAACAGCTATCATAATTTTTGTTAGGGCGGTCAACACATTGTCAAACAGCTATTTTGACTTCAACTTCAAAGGGGTTTCAAATGGTGAAAATTGACCAAGTCCAAGTCAAGATTGCGGATTCATCACGGGATTTTTGGGTGTAGTGACCGGATAGGTGTCACTAGCACATATCCGGTGCCCTTTGTTTGGGCCCCAGGCCCCCGCGGCCCCACGGTAGCCGCCACAACGAACGATGCGTAGCCAGAAAACGCGCAAACAGGCTTTTCGCGGAGCCTCCTCCGCCTTGCGCTGCATCTCCTCCGCCGCGGTTGCCCGCTTCATCTTCACCTTATCTGCCACGCGACCGCCCCGTTCTGTGTTCTGTCGGCGTATCTGCTCGTGCGTGCGCATCCGCTGTTGTTCATTGTTCACTTGCGTCGTGCTCCTTGGCAAGAGCCTCCGCAAGCGCCAGCTCCACAGCCCACAGCCCCTTGCCCGTTGCCTCTTGCCGATCGCTCATGCGCCCAGCCTCCACCTCGGCCGCGACCCACCTCGAGACCTCTTGCCCCATCGCTCGCGGACAACACCGCGCTGCGTGTTCCTTGCGCGGCAGGGGTGACTGAGAACCAAGCCCCCCTTGACGCCGCACAACGGAGCAGCGGCGGCCTCGCGAGCTCAGGGTACATGTGCTCAGGCCGTGGCCTGCGCGGCGAACGGCGGTCCACGATGACGCCGCCGCTCTCTCCCTCTCCCTCCCGAGAGAGAGAAAGTTCTTGCGAGCGCGGCGCGGGAAGACGAAGACGACGCGCAGAATAAAGACTAAAGACCTGGCGGGCTCTCATTCCAGCTTTTGCGACTCGCGTTTTGGAGATCCTTGTTCTATCTTTGGGAGACCCTGGAAGTAAGGACCCCTGCGGACAAGAGAAGTCGCGTAGACTCAAATAAATCGGCAACAGGGCAGTGGTCATCGACCGAAACTTCTACTAGAGTACGAGCGAATTGAAGAAGAAGAATAAGGGGTACCGGCGAGCGAGCCCCGTCCACCGTTGGTGGCCGTGCATGATGCCTCGGCCTTCGCTCCTGCTGCCGCTGCTGCTGCTGAAGGGCTGCGAGGGTATCCGGCTGAGTACGGTAGCAAGCCCATCGCCCCTCGTGTCCCGTGCCCTGGCGCCCCTTATGTTCTCCTTCAAAGGCTGGCGCACCGAGGACTTTGAGAGCTTCGTTATTGAGGATGCGCAAGAGGAGGAGGAGCAGGCAGAGATACTGGCGCGCGCGTGGGAGGAAGACGCCATCCTGAGCTATGCAAGCGATCTGCCCCTCAGCGACACCTCAGATGCGACGTCAAATCTCCTCACCAAGGGTGTCACGCGATTGGGATCAGTGCTAAGCGCCCGTTCAGCGCAAGTGCTGCGCTGTGAGATTGTGCGCCAGCTGCATGAGGTACAGCGGGTAGATGGCCAAAAGATAGCCGACGGCCAGGTGGACGCCCCTCTATCCGCGGTGTTATCTTCTGTGGCTCAGCTTGAAGAGGACGTTTGCACGCGCTGGGACCTTCGCTTGCGCCTCACCCCAGCTGTGCGTGATGCCATACGAGAGGCCCTCTCTCATCCAGGGCTCGTAGGGGCTCTTACAACGGTAGCTGGATTGGATGCCGAGCTGTGGGAATGCGCCGCTCTCATCTCTGCACCGGGAGCTGCACCGCAACCACTTCACTCCGATACCTTGTGGGATGATGCAGGCGTGCTCTTCTCTACATTCATAGCCGTTCAGGCAATCACCAAGTCCATGGGCCCAACACGTTTTGTTATTGGGAGCCATACAGCTGATGCCCACCAGGCTTTTGATGACCAGGGGATCCAATACATCTCGCACATCTCCGATTCAGCCGCCCTGGGCCTACTCCAAACGGGCGAGGCTACTCTCTACGATGGTCGAATACTGCATTGCGGTGGTCCAAACTCCTCACAAGAAATGCGAGTGATGTTCTACCTGACCTTTCGATGTGCTACAGCAGATGGGGATGAGCTCGCTAATGAGGAGGCTCACTCGATACTTTCGCGCTATCGGGGGCGATTTCTTCTCCGCGATCTCGTGCAGCAAAGACCAAAAGATGTGAGTTTTGGCGCGATCTCGCAGCAAAGACCATAAGATGTGAGTTTTGGTGTCAAAATGGTGGCGCTCGTTATTGCACAAAGTAAACAAGGGTGGAAGCCGGACATTGAGAGAGGACGAAAGTCCATGTGGGCGTGCGCCGAGAAGCAACGAGCGTGTCTCTTGACAGGGTGCTGCAGGGTGGGGGGAGGGTTGGTTTTATCTGGTATGTGTACATTTTTCCCTTTCTTCCAGCGACCCTCACCTTGCTCTACTACTGCTAGCAGCACGACTCCCTCCCAACTACCTCAACATTGAAGGCCACACCTGCTACGACGAGGAGGAGAACGATGGCATCGAGTTCCTAATCAACACATTTATGGAATCGCCGTAGGATTAAGAGGCCATGCTTCTAGGTGTTGGGGGTATACGTGTCAACTCATATTCAATGGACAAGTATATATGTTACCCCCCATGAGCCAACGCCCGCCGATAGCTATCGGGGGTCCCCGATAGCTATCGGAGGAAATTTTCTCCCGATTGCCAATAGTCTCCCGATAGCTATCGGGGGACCGCAAAAATCCCCCGATAGCTATCGGGGGGTCCGCTTACGGCACCCCCCAAGAGCTACCCCCTGATAGCTGTCGGCTATCGGAGGAGCTGGAGCTAGAGGCTGCGACCTCAGGTTTGGTTCTTTTTGTACAAATACAAATACCCCCATAAAGCATAAAGTGGGTATCGATTCTACCGGCATAGCACCCCCCTCCCCCCTTCCCCCCCGACCCCCTTCACCCCCCCGCCCCCCCCCCCCGACCCCCTTCACCCCCCCCCCCGTCCCTCGTCCTCCCCGCCCACCGTCCCACCGTACTCTCCTCCCCAATTACCAATTAAGGTGGCGGCCGTACGGGCTCCGAGGTCCCCCCCCCACTCCCCCCCCCCCCCCCCGACTCGCGGGAGCTTGCGCCCTCTGCCCTCTGAGCGAGGGCGCGAGGGAGAGCCACCCACTGTCGCATTCGCGAGTCGACACTCGTAAGGCTTCTCTCTTCTCTTCGTCGTTCGGCATTTATCGTTATAATTCTCTCGTTCTCGTTCTCGGTCAAAAGCTTCGCTTGGACGCATAGGGTCTTGGGTTGTGGAGCGCCCTCTCTCTTTCTCTCGAAGAGAAGGGAAGTTTCCCCACCTTTCTTCCTCCTAGGCGCCTCGCAAATAGGTTTAATTCGCTATCTTCCCCGCGCTTCTCTATCTACTTCAGTGATTGCAACCAGGTTTAATTTGCAATCTCTTCGCATCTCCCCCTTAGGCACACCGCATATCTTTCGTCTTATTCGATAGGTCTCTTGGAATCCTGTGCGGCAGGATTGCCCCTGCGATTCCCCTTCCAGACGGGATCGCCGACAGATCGCCTTCTGATCGTCGTCCGTCGTCTGGCCGGAGTGTTTGGGTTTGATTTCAGTCGAGTTATGTGAGAAAGTCGTGGGGCGAGAGTCGCGGTGTTTTCCTGGGTATCTTTGTCCGTCGACCTGTCGTCAGTCGTCATTCGTCGCTCTCGCTCTCGTCGCTCTCGCTCTCGTAACACTCATACCCTACAATCCCTCCTTCCCTCGCCAGCCCCTGCCATCACAGCCCTCTCCTCTCACTCACCCTCGCCTCTCGCCGCTCGTTCCATGTCGCTCTCGCCGCCGTCCTCGCCCTCGCTCAAGCCCGCCTGCGGGGAGAGAGAGAAAGAAGAGAGGGGGCCCGTCGCCTCTCCTCACGTGAAGGGAGAGAGACAAGAGGGAGATTCCACAGGACTTACTACTAGAAAACTCTGACAGAAAAGCTCTACTCTGGACTCCTGGAGCTGCACCTCAGACATAGCGTGCTAGTACTAACAGTAAGACGAGTGGAAGGGTCCTCTCCGCCCCGCCGGCGGCAGCGGCGCGCGGGAGGGGGGGGGGAGGTTAGAGCGAGGAGGGGAACGATGAATAACGTGACGGCGGCGGCTCCTGCGAGCGGGACACTCCCCCCGCCCCCTCCCCCGCCCCCCTCGCCTCTCCCCTCCCATCGCTTGTACGTTCCCCCTCCCCACCTTCCCTTCGCGACGAGCGATAGTAAGGACGAAGATGGACGAGTCTTTGACTGGGTACCGCAGCCTCGAGCCGCCCTCGCGTGGCCGCGCTCTCGTGCTGCTTGCGCTGGGCGCGTGCTGCCTGTCGATTGGCTGCTCACTCGCAAACAGCGTTGCGCTCGCCTCGCTCTCCGCCAGGCCGGTCGAGACAGCAGCTTCCGACAGCGCGATCACCACTTCGCTCAGTACACTCACCCACTCCCACACTCACGCGCTTCCGTACAAATACGCCGTCAGCCTCGTCACCCCGCGCCAGCTGCAGTTGCTTCGCGGAGCCTGCTGGATCTTTGCGCTCGGCGGAGTTCTCGAGCATTCGTACCGTAAATACGCGGTCGAGGCGGGCTGGATGAAGCCGAGCGAGTACTTGCGCATGTCCGAACAGGGCATCGGCGCGGTCATGACCCGGGCTTGTGGTGCTCACCCAGCGGTATGCATGACAGGGGATGATGATGAGGCGTACACTGGCAACTCTACGCAAGGCGGCGAGGTGGAGTGGTTGTACTATCTGCAGAAGTATGTAAGTAGCTCGGTTGCGATGCCATGGTCGGTCTGTCCCTATATCCCTACGCCCACTGCTGATGCTCAATGTGCGGACGAGAAGACCCTTGCGTCCTCGCCAATATCGTTCAAGGTGGAGCGCATGACGTCTTATCACGACTTGGAGGATATCAAGCGGGCGCTCCTCGCCTCACAGCGAGTCCTCGCGCTGTCCTTGCCGCTCTTCGTGCAGCGGTACCGTCTCCCTTGCACTACAAAGAACGCCGCCATGATGCAATGCGACCCGCACGGTGCCGAGTGTAAACCATGCCCCCTTGCACCAGACTTCTCCGGTATTAGCTGCTGCATTGAGCAGGACCGGTTTGGCACCAACATGCGTGGCGAATTCTCGGGCGGCCTTCCGATGGGCTCGCCGATCGAGCAAGCAGGCGGGCACGCCGTCGTGATTGTCGGATACACCGACACTTATACGTCATCCATGGGTTACACCGGTGGCCTCATCATCAAGAACTCGTGGTGGGATGGTGTGCCACTCCCCGGTATGAGCTGCGCCGATCCCACTGCGCCTTGCGCTGCAGGGCGTGGCTCGCACACCATTGCTTACTTCATGGGCGCGCATTCGCCGATCGCGGAGCGCGAAGTGTGCCCCAATGTGCACTCGCCCGACTCGTGGTACCCGTGCGTTGACCTGGCTACGTGCACGGGCGAGTCCACCGCTATTTCGGCACATGCAGTTCGCAAGGTGCTCAGGCTCAAGTGCTTGGACGACGGCGACCGCTCGCCATACATCAAGGGAGTCTGCGAGAAGGACGAGCGCTTTTTCCTGAAGAACTCGACCCGCCTTGGAGGCGGACTCTCTGCCACATGCCTCGTTCGCGCTGATGGTGGCCCTGATCTGTGTTTGCCGCCGCTATGGTGGGAAGACCTTGCGCTCCTTTTCACGCCAGTGGAGGAGGAAGATCGCGAAAATGACCCTGACCAGTGCGGCTTCTACATCTTGCCGTACGACGTCTACCGGAATGTCGCCGCTAGCATCTCGCCGCCATGGGCTACGGACTTCGAAATCACCTGGGACCGCGCCTCTTTCGTGGGCGCTCCCGACAAGTACAAACGCCAAGGCAAAGATTACAAGATGCTAAAGAGAGACACGCTTGAGCAAAGGACAAGCGTCTTCCATGGACCGTTTCCCAGCCTCTCGAAGCCTCTGTGATTCGCGAGCAGAAGTCTAGCCGCGAACCAGTACTTTGGCGCCCCTTTCCTCAGTGCTCGGGCCAAGCTTTTGTGCTCGGGCACGGTGTGGGAGCCCCCGACTTTCAGCTCACACGAGAGCACCCGAGCACTCCATACATTCCTCGATGGAGCTTTTCGTGAACCTCAGTAGCAACCACGAGTCCATCCGTTCTCCTCCCAACCCATACATTCCTCTATGGAGCTTTTCATGAACCTCAGCAGTCAGTAGTAGCAACCATGAGCCAATCCTCGTTCCTCCCCCTTCAAGCTTCAAGCCTTCCCGCCCAGGTCCCGCCCCGTCCACTCGCCCCTCTTTTGCCTTTTTGGGTCGCGCCAATGAACATATGCATATGCTTTTGAATAGTGAAAGCTCACGAATTTCATTGTAAATTGCAACTAAGTTTCTAGTTGCGGTTGCGATGCAATATGGAGTGCGACGGTACGCCCCTCTCCCCTGTGTTACAAGTGCTGCAGGTGCTCTTTCCAATATCCCCCTCAGAGATCTAACAAATTGCGCTCTGGCCGAGGGTCGGAGGGCGACGAGGAGCAGGGATGGGAACGGCAGCCAGGCGCAGCGAGAGAGAAAGATGAAAGAGAGAGAGAGGAAGTGGCGGGCTCCACTACCTCCATGCGGAGAGGCAGAGGCGGGTGGAATGAATGGCGTGGGCGAGGATGAGCGCGACGTGGGACCCGACATGACGGCGAGGGAGTGGGGAGTGGGTGGCTGAGGTGCTGTGCGGTTGCTGTGGTGTGCGGTGGTTTTAAAAAAATCTTGATACAAGGTCAACTATCGGTAAAGTGATAGGATAATGGAGCGCGCGTCGCTCCCTTCTCCCTTCCCCTCAGCCGCCGACCCCTCTGAGACGGACGACCTCCTCATGCCTCATGGACACGCCGACAATAGGCCCAGGTCAATACTTCTAGAACTTTTTCTAGAAGTTTGGGCCGCTTCTCGAGCGCGTCACAAGTTTGGGCCCTCTCGAGAAGTGGGCTGCAAGTTTGGGGGGCGGCGCTCGCTCTCTAGGAGTAAAAGCCCCTATTCTAGCAGTATAATCTCCTATTCTACCAGTATCCAGTATAATCGTTATATCTCTCAAGAGGCGAAGCACCTTCGGAGGTGCTGCACGCCGTCGCCGCGCCGCGCCGTCCCCTCCCATGCCTCTCAGACAACCTCGTTGGCGGCTGTAGCGGTATGGGAGGGCGTCTCCATACCCCTCACCCATCATATATCATATCTTGGCCCTAGCCCCCAGCTCGACGCGCAGCGCGAGCTAAGCGAGCTAGGTCACAATTTCTGTCACCTGGGCGGCGCTGCATGCGCGCGCCGCGAAAGCTGCTTCACCTTTCAGGAGCAGATGGGCGAGCATCTAGGCGGTGGGAAGGGGGACTGACAGGCCTGGTTGCTTTTGTTTGTGGGTCGGCACGTTCCGATCGCCACAGTGGCGGGCGAGTGGCTGCTGGTGTTGCCGGCTAGCTGCTGCAGCGGCAACGGCGCAGCCACGAGCGCGAGCCAGCAATTTTGGCAGGCTGTCTGTGTCTGCGCGCCCGATCAGGGAGTGGTTATGACTAGACACATATGGACTGCCTGCGCGCTGGCCAGGGCGACGCGCAGGCAGTCCACTGCAATGCGCGCACGTGCAGTCTGAATGCTTGCGTGTGTTGTGTGCTCGTCTCCGCTCGCTTGTATGTTGTCTGTCTCAAAGGGAAACGCTTTGCCCATCAAATATTCTGGCCCAAAGGGTTTGTGAGCAGTTCATCTTGTATATGATTTCTGCTAAGGCTTAGATTACTCAGCATCAATAAATACCCCCGACACGTATTATCTTGATGAGAGTTGTGAACTGCGACTCGATCTCCTGCAGCATACGTTGTGAACGACGTGCGACGCCGGCTCGTCGGCAGCATCGCTGGTGGTAGATGACCGTCCGGAGAGGAGAAAGGGGGCAGGACAGGCATGATGCCCGACTCTGCAGAGGTGGGGGAGACCCCCATTGAGACGTCCAGCGCGGGACGCACCGGGAAGGATTCTACACCTGACGAATTGGGATGGCCCATAGGGCCTGAGGGCAATGAGGAAGGGGCCAAGCCGGCGGCAGGCGCGGCTGAGGGAACGACTTCGGAGGTGCTGACGGGCAGAAGCCCGTCAGCAGAGGAAGGCGGGCAGGCGGGCTTGGGCGAGGGCGAGGACGGCGGCGAGAACGACATCGAGCGAGTGGCGAGAGGCGAGGGTGAGTGAGAGGAGGGCTGTGATGGCAGATGGCAGGGGCTGGCGAGGCGAGGAGAGATTGTAGGGTATGAGTGTTACGAGAGCGAGAGTGTGGAGATGGACTGTTCCCAGGATCCGGGTAAGGCTTCTGAGACTCCATCCTTGGCAACCCACGCGTCCGTAGGCGGCCTATCAACTTGGGTAGCGGGTGAAGATACTTGGGAAGGCTTGGGCACGGGTGCAGTGGTGACGGGGTCCGCGCGCGGCGGCGAGGGCGGATTTGGCGGTGCAGAAGGCGGTGGTGGGTCCATAGGAACAGATTGGATCAATCTCTAGTGGGTGATTTCTAGCGAGAGACCACACACAACTCAGTAGGGGCTCAAGGGTACGAGGGGTCACGGCATGGCTTCGATCGCAGAGCGCTGCGACGGTTGCTGGGTGCGTACGAAGACACGCCACACCACTTTCTAACATAAACAAGGGCAACACGTAATAAACACGGGACGAGGGGTCACGGCATGGCTTCGATCGCAGAGCGCTGCGACGGTTGCTGGGTGCGTACGAAGACACGCCACACCACTTTCTAACATAAACAAGGGCAACACGTAATAAACACGGGAGCGAAAGCCACGGTGGGTGAACAGAGAGAGCAAAGAAGGAACCAATTGGCCAGAAGAGAACTCGTCGTCTCGTCGTCCTAGAGAAGGATTGCACACAGAAAAGGCGCGAAAGGGATTCATCCATGCTTAGTGAAGATCCTACAAGATTCATCGGCGAATAGCGTCTCAACGCAAGCACAGCGGCGTGCACTTTACCTATAGCTTTTCGTAGCTTAGCCATGGAGTAGCTGGTAGACTTAAAAAGTCTAGAAGCTTACAGAGGTGTTAGACTTACAGAGTCTTAGATGCTTGAGGTTCTTGAGGGTGTACTTTAGCAAGCAAGATGCTCGCTACTTCCTTGGTCTTCATCGACACGTGCTTACTACTCCCTTGATCTCCATGCCTGGGTGATCAGTCCAGAGCTAGAGCATATTCCGAGTAGAAGTAGAAGCCTGTAGAAGCTGCTTGGCCACGTGGATATAATGGTAGACCAACATTGAATGAAGTGTAGTGATTGATAGAAGCGTGGAGACGTCGTAGACGTATAGATAGATATGAGAACGAAGATTGATGATTTACCATCGCGGTTATAACGGTAGAGCGGAAAGATAGCAAAATAGCCTGCAGAGGCTCGCGAATGCGACAGAGAGCGACGAGAGCGAGAGCGACGGATGACGACTGACGACAGGACGACGGACAGAGACACCCAGGAAAACACTCCGACTCTCGCCCCACGACTTTCTCACGTAACTCGACTTAAATCAAACCCAAACACTCCGGCCAGACGACGACGGACGACGATCAGAAGGCGATCTGTCGGCGATCCCGTCTGGAAGGGGAATCGCACCATAACGGAAACGAGGGGCAATCCTGCCGCATAGGATTCCAAAAGACTTACCGAATAAGACGAGAGAAATGCGGTGTGCCTGAGTAAGGGGGAGATACGAAGAGGTTGCAAATTAAACCTGATTGCAATCACTGAAGTAGATAGAGAAACGCGGGGAAGATAGCGAATCAAACCTATTTGCGAAGCGCCTAGGATAAAGAAAGGTGGGGAAACTTCCCTTCTCTTCGAGAGAAAGGGAGAGGGCGCTCCACAACCCAAGATCCTATGCATCCAAGCAAAGCTTTTGACCGAGAACGAGAACGAGAGAATTATAACGATAATACCGAACGACGAGGAGAAGCCTAAGCCGAGTGTCGATTCGCGAATGCGACAGCAAGTTGCGCATCATGGGCTATTTTGGGGCCAAAATTTCGCGAAAGATTTTCCCCCCACATAAGTGGCTCCAGTTTCAAGTTTCGAAATAAGTTTGGCGAAACTCTGACTTTGACCTGGCCCTAGCTAGCGATGGACCATCCGACATCCGACGACGATTCGACAGTTAAGCGCGAAGAATAAGTAGAAGGTAAGGAGGGAATCGTAGAAAACCTGTTATTGAATGAAAATGCTAATGAACGAGAGAAGGCTACGCGCTGGGGAAAACCCCCCCTTGCTGTGAACACCTACAGCGAGAACGAGGATAGGCGCGGCGGAGAGGGATGCGAGCGGGACAAAGCGCAACAGCAAGGAGGGACTCAGGCGATCGCATTGCGCAAGGAGACAAGCGTGCAAAGTAGGCGAGACAGGCCAGGAGGAAAGGCGACGAGAAAGGTACGAATACAAAAGAGCGAAGGTCCGTCGGTCGGTCAGTAATGGTAAAAGTAGAGAGTAAGCATCGCGGATGCGACACTGTTTCCACTGTTTACAAATAAGTCGGGACCGAGTCCGCCGCCTACCCGGAGACGAGGAAGGAGGAAGGGGGGGGCTCACCGGGCGGGGGCGCTGGCCACCGGACCATATC
Organism: Isochrysis galbana; assembly: GCA_018136815.1. NCBI lineage: Eukaryota > Haptophyta > Isochrysidales > Isochrysidaceae > Isochrysis > Isochrysis galbana. The sequence continues at coordinate 5,605,018 of CM030932.1, forward strand.
TAAGCCCTTTACCCCTATCCCCCTAGTAGTGTATGCGGGGAGTCGCCTGATGGCGGGAGGAAAGCGGCCAGGGGAGTGGGGGCGTGGGCAGCAGTTTGCCTGCGTGCTAAAGTAGTGGGTCCACGGCCGCATGTGCGGTAAGAATATTCTATGGTTTATCGAAAGTTTTATCTATTCATGGAATGGGAGAGGAGAACGACTCCAATCAACATGCATCACAGCAAAAAAAGTTAGTTCATTGCCCTTTCATGGGCAGAGCGCGATCACCATTTCCTTTGGGCACGTCAAAACTCTTGCTCCTGCCCCACGCTATCCGCGCCGTCATATGTACCGATGGCGTGTTTGTGCCCGCTCATCGCGCCAAAGAAGTCGCCTCCGTTGAAAGATAAGCTGAGAGACAGCCGATCGACCGCTCCCATAGAAGACTCGTGCAAGGCTTGCGATTGTCTGTTCGATAACCAACCTCGGGCCTTCGGAGGCCAAATCATCATTCGGTGGCGAGAACCGTATCAAACCTGGAATTTCCTCGGCCAGCAAGGCCCACCTGCGATATCCAAACAAGGAATGCGTCAGACTGGAGAGGAGATCTTCGCTCTTGCGCCCTACAATTCCAACACACTAAGTCATATTGAGAGGCAAGCTCTTGCATCCACAGCCCTCAAGTTAGCATAAGCGCATGGTTGGTCGTTGCGCCATCGCTTGGCCATCCCCACGCGCAAGTCTTGGCAAGAGCCTGATAAGCGGCGGCACACTCTTGCTCATCGCCACAGTTTGACATCACAAATACTTTGCAGGTACTACACGCGAGCTCAGCAAGAGCGGCTTGAGCAGCATTGACCACTCGTTCCCGCTCTGCAAGATGTCCGTATGCGGAATAGTCGCCATGGCGCCTTGATTTCACATCATCGCAAGGGAGGAAGCTAAAGGTGATTTCACACCATCGCAAGAAAAGCAGGTATAGATGAGCACTATTCTGACTCGAGATGCTGCGGGCGCGCCATGTATCCATCCCACTCAGGCTGTGCACTGTACATACCAATGGATGGCTGCGAACACAGTGTCCTCGTCGTTTTTGCAAGAATCGCTGTACTCCTTCTCCGAAGGAGCATGAGCAAGATGTTGTGAAATAAATCGTTTCGCCTCATTCATCAGCCGTCTGCAGAGGACACGCAGTTCTCAAGCTCACTGCCATTCGCTGTCGCCAGGACAGCAGGTCCTCGAAACATTGTCAGCAGCGCATACCTTGAGGGGGGCATCCACTCCACTACATCTCGATCTTGAGCATGACTCGCAAGGATAGCAGAACCTCCCGGCCTACCAACGCCAAATGCGGCAGCGACTCTCGCCGAATCGAACCACGGGCCCAGAGATGTAGCGCCAGGACGAAGCAGAAGAGAGCCGCAGCGAAGCTGCCGAATGATGGTCTGTTCCTCCCACAACTCCCCGCCATAGTAGTGTTGCGCAGGTAGGCCCTCACGCAAGCTACCCATTTTGCTTAGATTCGCCAACAAACCACGACTGCTGGATCGTGGACATCTTTCCTCTGTCAGCGCGGGATGCTCGACCACACTGCTCGTTGGCTGTATCGGAGTTGGGCCAGGGATGTCCAACACTGCTGCATCGATCATCAGTCTGGAACCATCAACACTTTCTTGAGCAGCCACAAAGTCGTGCCATTCGACGACAGGTATATGCTCCTTGAGGGATGAGATGTCAAAGAGCTCACTCCAACGAGCGAATCGCGGCATTGGGTGCTGCCGCATGAACGTGTTAGCGAGGACCTGAGCCTGGCCGACATACCACTCCAACGGCGGCAACACTAGAGTTCTTCCTGTCTCTCGCGCTAAAGCAATCGCAGATGGGAGGCACCTGCGCTGTACGCTGAAGTAGATGTGACAACTGCCTGGATCGCAGGGCGACGCGATCAAGTATCGAGTCGGCGGCTCGGAGGCCATCGGCAACCGGCGGGTGGGTTCGAGGCTTGAGGCCGCGGATGAACTCTCCTGCTGGAGCTTCTTTCTCTCTGCTTTCTTTCCATTCACAGTCGAGCCTTTTCCCGTTTGACAGGTACTACTAATCTGGCTTGCGGCTGGAAGGCTAGAGCCGCCCAAGCGAGACTAGGTAGAGAACCTAACTAAAAGCGCTATCAGAGGAGAATAAATTTCTACCCCTCATAAATTGAACAAACATCAACAACTCATACCCAGCGTGGAACTAGAGGTTCTTGCCTTAGTCCTGGGAGTGGCTCACAAAGTGGGGAGCGAAAACGCAGCAAGTAGCCTATCACCGAGCACGAGCACCGAGCACCGAGGCGCCCTGGCCTTGCTGGAACTTAGGACGGCCCCCGGCAGCCGTAGCCGGCAGCGCATTTTGTTGCGTGTAATAGGGAGGGTTGACAAACCACGTTAGGATCGCCAAGGGCGCCCTCCCTTCCTCTCCAGAGAGCTCCGCCCCGTCCCTTGTCGCCCCTCTGACGGATTGGACTTGGAAGTTGCCATACCTCCAATAATTGGCGACTGAGAGCTGAGAGGAGGAAGGGTTTACGGCGGGAGGTAGGGCGGTCCAACACTATTAACTTCTAAGGGTGTAAAAATGAAAAAGTCAGGATTGAGGAAATACACCAAAATAAAGCGGCAGAAACCCCGGAAAACACCCATCTAGCACATATTCGGTGCCCTTTGGGTCCCAGACCCCCCCCCCCGGGACCTGGGAGCCCCCACAACGAAGCGTAACGCGTAACGCGTAACCCTAACCCAAAAAAAAGGCAAAACAGGAAACAGGCCTAAATACTCTATCTCGGAGAGCCCGAATTCAAAACGACGCCGGGCGCGCTGCGAGACCGTCTCGTTCCTCAGCCCGGTGTCCGGCCCGAGCCACCGAGCCAGGCCCCATATACCCAGGAGCCGCCCAGCCAGCGACGCCAATCGGGCGCGACGCGCCCCCAAGCCCTCCGCGGATCCGAGCCTTCTTCGCCTTATTACAGGCCACATCGGCCAGGGCTTTGGCCTGTGCCTTGACCAGGCGAGCCACCCTTGCCAGCAACGCCCTGGAGGCTTTGCTGTTTGCCGCGCTCCACGCACGGGCACGGGAAGCGTCAGCGTCGGGACAATTCCTGCACAGCCTGCCAAGGCCGCCATCCGCCACCCACCGGGCGAATATTGAATATTAGCTCTGGAATTAAGTTTATACTTGGTCGCGATGGAGCGCGCCGCCGCGACTCCCCTCTCCTTCGGGCACCCCGCCGAGGGCGCCCCACCAGTACCCATGGAGCAGTCGCTGGCGAAGCGACCGCGTCCGCCTGCAGAGGCCGAGCAGGTGCGTGCGACCCCGGTCGCGCCACACGGCCCGTGGCCTCGGCCACACCACACACAGCAACCATGCTGGCCCCCCCCATGGGGGACAGTAGACTGCAGACAGCAGGGCAGGCAAAGCAGACAAAGAACACAGAGACACCATTGGGCATGCCTCATGGCAGAGGCTCCTCCCACCTTGGTGACGGTCGCGCCGCCTCGGCGGCGCGGCCCGAGACCGGGTGGCCCTTATGGGCACAAACAACATCCCACAATGCATACGTATCACAACAGGGAAAGGCCACAACAACAGCCCCAACTCCACACAACAGAGACCCCTCCGAGAGAGGGGCAGAAGACCGTCCACCGACCACCAACTCACTACCAAGCGCCAAACTCTCACTCACGACCAACCCACATGCCCCCGACTCAGGAGCCAGCATCCGATGAGGAGCAAGAGGCCATTGACACCGATGCAAACTTCGACCCCTCCTTCCACCAGGAGGGGGACTACAACTTCCAGGACACGACCGTGTATGCCGCGATTGTCGAACTACTCCTTGAACTAGAGGGAGTTGATCCCGAGCCGGACTTTTGGGCTAGGTCCATCACAGGCCCCTGGCACATAGCAGTCAATGAGGACTGCGCACAACAATTCCATGAAAAGTATGGAGAACTCACCACCCTTCGTGTGAATCAGACCGACATCACCGTACGCGTGAAAATCGAATCCATCGAGTCCTCTGTCGCATGTCTGCGTGTTGCTGAGTCACCCTGGTGCCGATGCCTGACCGTCCGTCCAGGTGTGGTTAGTTTTCGCCCTGTTTGGTTTAGTTTGTGCGGTTCTGTACCCTTAGACTTTTTGGGTCCTTGCGTTGTAGTCTCCCGAGTCTACCTCGGACCTAAGAAGCTCTCATTCTCATCCTCTCTCACTCTCTCTTCCACTAGCTCGCTAGCTAGCCTCGTCTCTACTCTCCGACGCCACCTCTCCGACGCCACGCGTCGCCCTCCTCCGACCTTCAGTCTACCTCATCGCTCGTAGTGCTCGATGGCAGACACTCTCAGACCCGACTCTTACTATGATCTATTAGACATTTTACATTTTCCCGCCAGCAACAATCAACGAACCTTCTACGACCGCGTCAGCTGCCGGTGCCGGCTCGATCGAACGGCCCTCTGCCTGTGAGCCTATAGTCATCGCGTGTTCGACACAGCCGTGTGCACGCGCTGTGGGGTGCCCGGGGTGCTCCGCGGGTGACGTCCCTATCGCCGGGAGCCCGCAGCGCGAGCCCCGGCGGCGGTGTGAGAGCGGCGCGCCGCGCCGCCATCGCGCTACGCCATGACAAGATGATTAAAAGATACCTAGGGGGCTCTGCCACACAAGGCACACTAACGGTATAGAACCACAAATGGCACAAGACACCCTGTGATACCCCCTCCTAAGCGGAGTACGGATGGGATCCGAATGACGCTTACACAAATTGAACACAAACAAATGTCAAATGTGGATGGAAAAGCAAGTTGCAACTTGGCCAACAAAAAGGGCCAATCTTTCCCAAAGGGACAATTCCTCCCAGCAGGGGAGGAGAGAGAGAAGAGAGACGAGAGCGGTGCAGCCGAGCGGTCAGAAGGACCTTGACTGACCCTCCCAGCCGGGGAGGAGAGAGACAACGGTGCAGCCGAGCTTAAAGCGACAAACCCTGCCAGTGGGGGAGGAGAGAGAAAGAATACGCAGCCGAGCCGGTCAGATGGACCAACCCTCCCAGTTGGGGAGGAGAGAGAAGGGACGGCAGTGCAACAAACGCAGCCGAGCCGGTCAGATGGACCGACCCTCCCAGTAGGGGAGGAGAGAGAAAGTACGGCAGCGCAACAAAGAAGAGGCCCAGCGGGACCCCAACCCCAACTCTCCCAGACAAAAGGAAGGGGGAGAGGTGGAGAGAAAGAGAAAGAGGGGCACTCACCCAGACGGGGCACTCGCCCAGCAATGGATCGAGCAGCGATCAACAGGGGCAACTCGCAGCTCGCGCGAGCGCGCGCGAGCGAGGCGAAGCAATGCGGGCAAGGGGTGCAAACAAGCAAGGATCAATGAGATCCATCCCCTCCCGAGCAAGGGGCCCAGAGGGACCAGCTCTCCCAGAGGGGGAGAGAGAGAGGGAGAGAGGAGGGCTTGCTACCATGCGTCGCCATGCAGCCATGCAGCCCAAAGCGACTGCGCGAGCGCGCGCAGCTCGCGGCGGTCCGCGAGAGTCGGCTCAGCAAGCCCAGCCCTGCCCCTCTACCTGGGTGGGAGCTCCATATCGCCGGGAGCCCGCAGCGCGAGCCCCGGCGGCGGTGTGAGAGCGGCGCGCCGCGCCGCCATCGCGCTACGCCATGACAAGATGATTAAAAGATACCTAGGGGGCTCTGCCACACAAGGCACACTAACGGTATAGAACCACAAATGGCACAAGACACCCTGTGATAGTCCCCCCCTGCTCTAGGTAGGCACTAGGCACCAGATGGCAGATGGAGGTCGGGCGCCCGATAGCGCGGACGGATCTCGGGGGAATCGCGTGTCATGAAACAACCGACCCGAAATAACCTTATCGGCCCCTGGGCGCGACCGCCAGTTCTTTACTAGTACTAGAGCCCCAATGCGTGTGCAGAGGGGGGGCGAGGTGGGCAGTAAAACCCACCATTTTCCTCGGGAATTTTTCGTGGCGACAGGTGAGCCCCCCTGAAGTTTTTTTGGGGCTTGGGAGGACGGTCAAAAAATGCAGCCCCCCCCCCCACACACACATGTTAGTAGTTATAAATCACTGTTTGACCGCCCTACGCTGTAGTGTGTAGTGTGCACGGACCGCACCCGGGAAACCAAAACCAAAACCAAGACACGAGGGGGGGGGGGGGGGCAGGGGAGCCAAGAGCAGAGGGAATAGCGGGACGGAAGGCGGAAGAGCGGGCTTATCGTAGGCGTAGGCTAGTGGCATAGCGCATAGCTAGAGCCGGCTGTCAATACTATAGCCCCGAATCTTCATAAGGTTTTTGCTGCATGCAGGGAAGGCCGCGCGCGTGGTGTGAACATTAACAAATTTTGTTATGGCTCATGAAGACTCACGACTCACACGGGGCCGATCCGTTTGTCTTGCCCAGAGGACGGAGGTCATTGCGCCTTTACTGATCGGCTGGCGTAGCGCGCCACCACTTAGATTGTAGCAGCAAGCGACCAAGTCCCATGCGTAGCCATGACGCGTGCGCGCAAGTCGAACACTGCCATACCATATTGGGAGAGGTAGGTCTCCAACAAGGAGCCTTCTTTGAGCACGACACATATGTTGACTCAACATGAGTCCGAGCCTGGCCATCATCCATGCATTGCCGCCGAAGGGGCGCTGCAAAAGCAGTGGGGCCCCATCGAATGGCCCTGTGCCTGGTTGGTCACGATTTAGAGGGTTCAAGTGTCACGCCCTTATTGATTTCACCCCAACCGATCAATCTGAGAATTGCGCATAGGTGGGTTGGGAGGGGGTCAAGAGTGGCTCACCAAGCACAGTTAAGCACGCATTCCCTTGGTCCATGCCCGCACTTGGAGCAGGTGCAGGCGAGCACGCACCGCCAATGCTTGTCAATGCGACGCGATAGCGCGATCTTCTCCTTTTCGGATGTGCAGACTGGCGCAGTGAGCAAGATCTTGGCTAAGTCTGCACGCACGGCTTGGATGCGCCCCCCCGTGGACGTCGAGCCAATGTTAAGCATCAGAATCTCGCCCTTAGCCAGTTTCTGCACCTTGCCCTGTTTCTCTCCCTCAGTTGTCTTAACGCCAAGCAGCCGCCGCAACAGATAGTACGAGACTTCAATCTCAGTGAATATCTGAGGCAGGTGGCCGACAGACCCGAGCACCTGCCCGACCAAGCGATCAGCGCGGGTCAACGTCGGGTCGATCAACGTGCCAACTCCGATCAAGCCGCCGGGCACGGCATATTGGAGATCGTTCTGCTCGGCGAAAAGCGAGAGAATGCGCGAGAAGAGCGGCACACACTTGACGCCCCCGGCTGCACGTGAGATGATGCCAGGCCGGATCTCGATCTCCTGCCCAACCTTGAGTACTCCATGGAGGATGGAGCCGCCAGCAACACCGCCGCGCAATTCTTCAGCCTCCTGGCCTGGCTTATTCACGTCAAACGAACGAATGACAATCATGCGCGGTTCGCCGGTAAAATCGCGCATTGGCACCGGGATAGAGTTAGTGATGTACTCGGCGACAACATCGATGTTGTAGCGAAGCTGCGCCGAAATAGGCACGATGGGTGCCGAGTCGGCAACAGTGCCTTTGACAAATGCCTTGATGTCCTCATACTGCTGCATCGCCGCAGCCTCTTTGACCAAGTCGATTTTGTTCTGCAGGATGATGATGTGCTGCAGCTTCATGATTTCGACGGCCGCAAGGTGCTCAGACGTCTGCGGCTGCGGGCAAGGCTCATTGCCCGCAATCAGCAACAAGGCAGCATCCATCACTGCAGCACCGTTGAGCATGGTAGCCATAAGAATATCATGTCCGGGACAGTCAACGAACGAGACGTGGCGCACTAGCTCATAGGTCCATTTCCCAAGCTTGACGATGTCCTCGGTCGAGGAACCCCGGGACAGGAAGTTGCCTGGGCGTGGACACTCGGGGTCCTTGCATTGGTAAATCTTGGCGTTCGCGTAACCAAGCTTGATAGTAATGTTGCGCTCCAGCTCGTTCTTGAAACGTACAGTCTGCACAGACGAGGGAGGAGAGCCTCGGTGTCCCACCGATCAAGGTAGCTCTGTATGCAGGACCTGTGCGCTAGATACTAAGCGCTTGAAGCTGTTTGCAGCTGCCCAATTCCTTGGACATGCACACACCTGCACTCCCGAGATAGACTTGACCACAGTGGATTTTCCGTGGGCGACATGACCGATTGTACCTGCTCAAAAGGCCAGTATGACATCCTCAGTTCCGCACCGCTCGCTGCATCCGCCCAGAGCGGTGCGGCCAGGGTGGTGGGCCCAGAGTGGTGACCGAGAGCAGGGTGCCGCACAGCAGCCTACCGATGTTTATAGTGGCCTGCCTGCTGATGACCTCTGGCGACAGCGGGTTGAGCTTTGAGACGTCGAGTGTGGCGAGGTCCTGTTTCGCCAGTCCAGGCTTATTGGCGGCCATTGCGCCCTCTCTCTCTCTCCCCACCGCCCCTCCCCTTCTCTCTCTTTCTCGGCGGTGTGCGGCGCGCGGGCGGCGGCGGGGCTCGCGGCTCTGACCAGAGAGACGTGGGACAGGCAGACAGAGAAGCCAGAGGAAGGAAGACATACCGAGGGGGGGGGGTCTCCAGGTTTTCTTTTGGCTTGTGGGCGGGGGGCGGGGGATGGGGGAGCGGGGGAGCGGGGGGCGGGGGGGGCGGGCGGGGGCGTCGTGGCGTTGTCTGCGTTCGTAATTCGCCACCATGAAATAATTAGCTTCTGAAACTTTGCATAAGCACTTATGCTAGCATGAGACACCCCTCACCCCTCCACGCCTTCACATCGCGACTTTTGGGTGCAATTAGCAATTATCAATTATGAAAAGTAGGTTTTCCCGTCCCCACCTCCACCTCTACCTTACTACCTTGGACCTTGACCTTGGACCTTGACCTTGAACCTTGGCAAATATAGGTTACTGTTACTGGCGTTCTCCGTTTCCCGTCGCTTGGATGTGCCCTTTTACTTAGGGCGGTCAAACAGGGGCTTTTTAACCATTAGTAAGGGCCGGGCTGCATTTTTTGACCGTGGCGCGATGCCCAATAAAAAATCTCCGGGGGGGCTACCTGACGCGACGAAAATCTTCGCCAAGAAATGGTGCGTTCCGCCCCCCCTCTCTCCCCCTCCGTCACGCGCGCTCACGCTCTACCCGTAAAGAATTGGCGGTCGCGCCCGCGGGGGGATCGGTTCCTTTATATCTAAGCTACATTCGGCATTTGATTCCTGCCCGATGCAGCGCCGTGTCGGGCTGCCGACAGTCCGACCACCCCCTGACCCTCTGGCATCATTGCCCGCGCAGCCCACCCAGCACATCACAGCGCGCGCTCGCGGCTACCTTGGCTACCACAGACTCCGCCCCGACCATCCCGACCCGCCCCTCGCAGGATTCGCGCTCACTCGAACTCGGCATCGAGAACCAGGACCAGCTCACCGACGCGGCCGTCCACTCGTGGCTAACGAGCCTCTGCGTTGGGGCTGCCTTCGCGGCCCTCCTCTCTCTGACAGTGCTAGATCCGGCGCTGATCGATGAGGCGGGACCCGTGGGCGGCCTCAGGACGGGCCTCGTCGTGGCGCTCTACGCCGCGGCAAGGAGGAAAGCCCAAGATCCTGCCAGAACGCCTCACAGCGCATCTGGCGGGAACCCACCACCCAGAGCAGATATCATTTTCTGCCGCTGGGTGGTGGGCTTGGCAGGCGGTATTGGACATCAGTCCATACTGCTTATGACGCGCGACGGCGCAACGAACGCGCTTCAGGCACACGGAGCTCGTACAGCGAAGGCGCACACCTAGGTCTTGGCAAAACTTGACGTAAAAGTCAAGGAAAGCCGTAGATCGCGGAGCCGACGCGGCGTCCGTCGACCTCCAGTGGGCAGCTGAGACAGGGATCCTGTGGCAGTCAGCCTTTTAGACTGTAATAAGCAACGGCAAAAGCGACGGCGGCGATGGGCCAGTAAGTGGTGGCGGCGGCGGCGGCGGCGCTCCCTCGGCGGCGTCAGACATCAACATTCAAAGGGGTCTGCAGATGGCTGACTGCGACGAAATTTCGGCGCGCGGTTCGCGCGATTGGCGTGACTGTGCGGGTGACCCCTGTGTATTTGGTGTCTGACGGGGTCACTCATCTGGATGGATTGTCGAAATCGGGCGCGCGGCGCGCCCGGGATCAGTTCGAAGTTGGGCTCTCCGGGCCTCCCTCGATGGATTGTCGAAATCGGGCGCGCGGCGCGCCCGGGATCAGTTCGAAGTTGGGCTCTCCGGGCCTCCCTCGGAGACGTCGGACGTCCATTGGGCTCCACGGCTGGCTGATTTCGACGAGATTTCGGCGCGCGGTTCGCCCGACTGGCGTGACTGTGCGGGTGGCCCCTGTGTATTTGGTGTCTGGCGGGGTCACTCATCTGGATGGATTGTCGAAAACGGGCGCGAAGCGCGCCCGGGATCAGTTCGAAGTTGGGCTCTCCGGGCCTTCCTCGGAGGCGTCGGACGTCCAATGGGCTCCACGGCTGGCTGATTTCGACGAGATTTTGGCGCGCGGTTCGCCCGACTGGCGTGACTGTGCGGGTGGCCCCTGTGTATTTGGTGTCTTGCGGGCCTCCTCATCCGGGTGGATCGTCGAAAACGGGCACGCACGCACGCACCGTGCCCGGTCTCGATTTGAAGTTGAGCTTCTCGGCCATTTGCGACCTTTTGTTGGTTTTTGGTTACGTTTTGTTGTGAGGACCCAAGGGGGGGGTCTTTGTCCTAATGGGGCCCGGAAATGTGTTTGTTGGGTGTATAGGGAACTTTCTACCGAAGAAAATCCTCAAATTTTCTCAACCGTGAGATGGCCATTTTCGCTATCCCTAATAAAAAAACCTGTTTGACCGCCCTATTTTACTTGGTATTTCATTCGCTCCTTTTCCTTTACCGCATTCACGCTTCACGCTTCCCACTATAATATGTGGGCCACTCGGAGTGGCCACTCGCCCAGGACTGAGTCAAGAGTCAAGAGCCGTGCGCCCTTGCCGCCCTCTTCCTCTTTCGCCGCGATCAGCTAAGAATGTTCGAAAATGTGCATTGGCATTGGCCCTCTTCCGCGATCAGCTAAGAATGTTCGAAAATGTGCATTGGCCTAATAGCATCAACACCAACACCACCGGTCACCTAGCTAGCGGCACAGGACACAGGAGGAAGACGTGAACGTGAACCAGACCGCTGCAGCTAGTAGCTAGGGATGGGAGCACTCCGCTCGACACTATACACTATACACTATCGCCCGCACACCCCGAACCCTTAAGAAGAGCACGAGGGCAGACGCCGCAAGGCAGGTTGGGAGGAGTATGAGGGATGAGGGTGCGCGGGCGTGGCTGTATGATAAAGGTCCAGGGCCGCGTGCGAGGCGAGAAAATTAAAAGGATTCTTATAGCACCATCACCATGCGCGTTGATAGTGCTTTAGACACAAGCGGGTCCGCGGGCCCGCCAACGGTCGCGCCCAGGGAAAGGCGTAGACCCGTGATAGCTAGTAGTCGGAATCTTCAAGATGTCTCTTCAGCCATTGTTAGTCAAGGAAGGTCGGAGGGACAATGCTCAATGTTGTAGTAGCAATGATGCCACCTACGATAGTTTGCTTTGCTTGCAGTGCTTGGGTTCGCCGTCCACGTGGTTTGGATTTGGAGGAGCCGGCCGTTTCGTGCCCCCCATGCCGCCCTCTACACCTGAGTCGTGGTACGTCGTGAGCCCACGCATGGATAATTTCAGGTGACGACGAACAAGATCAACGGCAAGCACTCGTACCCGTACATTCTGACCTATGGATACGAGGCTGAAAATATCCGACTGGCGCGCTTTGTCGCAAAGCTCTGACGAGTGGACGAGACCATCATCTTTCAGCCCAACATCGATAAAGGCGCCGAAAGGAGTCACGTTCCGCACGACGCCACGCAAAATTTCGCCTGTTCTAACATCCTCTAGTGAACGCAACTTGGACTCAAGAAGCAAGGGGCCGTCGAGCTCAAGTCTTGCATCGCGCCACGCGGCTCCTAGCCCGTCGATGACTTGTCGTGCGTCGGCGACGCTGATTCCTGCCAGTTGCGCTACCTTGGACAATCTAGACGCGTCCTGGCGTAGGGCATCGAGCTCAGAGTCAAGCTTCCCACGAGCGGTGGCGGGCACATCACCCCCTGCCGTGTTGCGGATCACTGAATAGCTATCCCGTGCTGCCGCCCCGGCTTGCGGTGCCGACAGCCGCCCAGAGGTCAAGGCGTTCGTATTCACTCCAAGATGGCGTAGGATGGTCCGTGCAGAATCGTAGGATTCGGGGTGTACAGCGGTGCCGTCGAGTGGCTCACACCCACCAGTGATGCGCAAAAATCCCGCGGCCTGTTCGAACGACTTTGGTCCGATGCCCTTGACCTTGAGAAGCTCTTTACGTGATTTATACCCTCCCTTCGGCCGAGCCTCGAGCACTGCACTTGCCCGCGCAGCGGTCAAGCCAGCAACATGCTGGAGCAACTCTGCGGAAGCGGAATTCAGCTCGACGCCAACGTGGCACACGCATCCCTGCACCACATGCGCCAGCTCAGCTGAAAGCTTCTTAGGCGTCACATCGGACTGGTACATGCCCACACCAAGGGACACCGGGTTGACCTTGACGAGCTCGGCGAGTGGATCTTGCAGCCTACGCGCCAGCGACGCAGCTCCTCGAGTGCCAACATCTGTGCCGGGTTCAGCCGCTGCCGCCTTTTCGGACACCGAAAGGACAGATGCGCCTGCTTCATCGACGATGCTCATGCGCACGTGGGAGAACAAATTGCTTGCGCTAGCGAGCGCCTCGCCCACCACCTCTTGCGTCTCACGCGAGGCGGTGCCGTTACCGATCGCCACAACGCCAACGGAATGCCGTGAGATCCATTCACGCAGCGTAGCAATCGCCTCAGCACGGCGCAACTGTGGCGGATGGGGGTAGATGACGCCGCCCTTCAATAGCCGCCCAGACGTGTCGATTGCAGCTAGCTTACACCCTGATCGAAACCCCGGATCAACACCAAGGATGACGGTGTTACGAAGCGGCCGTTGCAGGAGAAGATTGCGCAAATTGCGAGAAAAAACGTCGATGGCAGCGAGCTCTGCTTGGTCGCTCAGCCGTCGCCGGAGTTCGCGACCCATCGCAGGCGCAAGAAGCCGGTCGAATGCATCATCCGCCCCAGCCTCAAGCAGTGCACCGCGAGCACCGCCACCGCGTTGGCCGGGCAAGGCCCGAACACGAACGAGTCTCTTCCCCTGGTCAGGTGGAAATTTCACAGTGACCTTAACAGTACCCTCCATCTCCGCCCGATTTATGGCGAGTATGCGATGCGAGCTCAGTTCTGAGGCGTGGCGTTGAAGCCCATCCAATGTTTCTGCCGCAGTTGCTCTAGTGTGGTTCCCTTTGTTACCTCCATCTTTGCTTCCGCCGCGCCCTCCGCCTTTGCCCTCGGTGCTCCCTGAGCCGCGTTCACGACTAACTTTCTTTCTGGGGATGGTGACACAAATTTGCGCTCGCTCCCAGAAAGCCTGGCGCAAGGCCGCACGCACTTCAGGTACGGAGGCCACGCGCTCGGCAATGAGGTGCTTCAAATGCATCTCTGCCATAGCTGTCTCTCCACCACAGCCTTTGCACGCAGCCGCCGCTAGCTTCTTACGCAATTCTCCATCGTGCATAGGCCGCGCCCATACCTCCTCGAAGAGTGGGACGAGACCAGCGTCACGTGCCTTGGCTGCATGGCTCTTTGGCGCCACCGGCTTGTATGGCATGTAGATGTCTTCCAGCTCTTCAAGGTCGGCAGCGGCCCTTACGGCTGAGATGACGGCGGGACTCACGGCGGGGTCGTGCCTCTCAAAGTGTCTGAGGATTGTCTTACGTCGCTCGTCGAGCGCGCGCACCCCCTCCAGTGCTCGCAGAACCGCCATTACCTGATGCTCAGCGAGGCCGCCTGTGACACCGCTTCGGTAGCGAACGATGAAGGGGACTGTGTTGTCGTCCGCAAGTAGTTCCGCCGTTTTTCGCACCTGGTCCTCGGAGAGCCCCGTCGCAGCGGCACACGAGCGCAGTAGCGGCGCGAGCGGCGGCGGCATCTGTGACTGTAAACGAGGCGAACCGCACGAAAGCGTGTAGGTCGGGATGAAGGCGAAGGCGATGGATGGTACGATGGATCCGTTTCTGCGTGAGAAGAGACAACCAGGGCGAGGGCGTGCGAGGAGCGGGAGGCGGCGAAACGCGAGAGACAGAAGAGAGTACACCAATAGCTCAACACCACGCCACCCCGGTGCTCCCTGTGAGCATCGACTAGAAGCAGCAGAGGTGTTGGGCGGGGATGATGGGAGAGACGCCGGCTCTCAACCTGTGTGGACTCAAGTGAGTTCTTTTGTATATGTGTAGGTTCTATTCCCATACTGGCAACGTGGGGTGTTGTCGGGACACGTGTTCTCGCCGTTGCGCTAGCGCTATGTTCATGCCTATGATCTACACAATGTTGCTGACTATCACTGGGCCCCATAAGGGTGGGGCCAAACATGGTACCCCCGCCGAGAGGGGATCAGTCCCTTCTCGCGTGCGCATCAGCGCACGCTCACCGAGCCTCTTCACCCAACACAAGGTTGGAAATTGGGCCAACAACGAATTCGTTGTTGAACAAAATTCATTGTCACTGCCACCGACTACGCTCCGCGGAGCAACCATCGGGCCTCAATCACTGCACCGGGTCCAACAGTCTCTGTCATCACTGTCTCGCGAACTACTCGCGAATTTCCCTGGAACTCTGAGCCTCAATACCCCAAAACCATCTCTGCTGATTGACGGGGAGAACTGTCAACTTTCTCAGCAGTTCAATTATCACTTCACCGTGGATGAGGAGGAAACAACGCACACGGCACAGTCCCGCCTCCCGCGCAAACAGCTGAAGGCATGTGGATCGAATCCCGACGCCGCCAGTTTCTTTTAATGCAACTTCCAAACCTTCAAGACTGGACAAATTCGTTGCGCCATGCTAAATGGGCCTTCAATTTTTTTGATCCTCATTGCGGGCGCTCACCATCTGGTGCTAGCCTGGACAACGACACCCCGTCGCAAGTCACTACGACACCCTCGGGACCGAACACCTCACTCCATACAAATTTCCAAGAACAAGCTAAAGTCGCTGATTTTGCCTTCATGATAAGTGAGGCCATCAATGAGGACTATGACTCGCGAAAATATCGCTGTCGCCCCTTTGATGGCACGCCAGGCCGCCCCTTCGACTTGTTTTGCCGCGACTTCAGCAACGCCTTCTCAAGGGACTACATAGGCGATGCGGACTTGACAACTTGTATGTTAGGTCTTGATGTCGGTGGAAATGTGGAGCAAGACCCTAATGCGGATCGTTCCATCTTTGGTGGCGTACCTAGGTTCGAACTCTTCTCACCAGATGGGACTCCAAAGCAAACCAAAGAGGCCAAACAACTATTGAGCGATCACACCAAGAGAAAAAGGGTTCTCTTCTCTCACCTCTTTGAGCACATAACCAACTCGGATCTGAGAGAAATGCTGACTTCACAAGCTCCACACGATGGTGCCAAAGCGTATAGAATCTTATACGATCAATGTCACCAAGAGGTGGATGATTTGACATTGATGGACCTAGATTCTCAATGGGATGCTGTCTCACTTCTCACGGTTGGAATCAACGAGCACTCAATATCCAACCTCATTGCCCACCTTCACAGTCTCAATGCAAAACGGCCGTTCAACAAACAAAAAACAAATGATCAATTGGTGATCAAAGTTCGCTCGTGTATTACTTCAGACATCTCAGAATCTCTCTCTCACACTTGCCAAGAAGAAATCGCCGCCCCGCCCTCTCGTCGCCGCTTTTGGACCAATAACGAGCGAGATATACTCAAACTCAAATCAGATCTCCAACCATTGTGGCGGATCAAATTCAACACAGGGGTCATCGCTATACCTAGCAAGGAGGGCCGTCGCGCTGCTGGGGGGGGGGACGCCCTGATGCCTCTTACTCTAATGAGACCGCCTTGATGGCTAAAACTACTCAAGGAATGTCACAATCACCACAGAGGGCTGTACTAACCTCGTCGCAAGCTATGAAAGCGCCTAGATGCTATCGCTGTCAAGGTTCGGGGCACCAAGCCAGCACATGTCCGACCCCGCCTGATCAGTCTGTCACTATCCAAGACTGGATAATGGCTCTTCAGTCGCACGCCGGCACGCGCACCAAGGGTAGAGGAAAAGGAAGATCGAGGGACAATAGGGGCGGCCGAGGTAATGGGAACTCCGCCTATGTCGCTTCTGATGTAGACACCCGGAACACCGAAGAGAGATTGGATGAATGCGCGCACTTCACGACGGCTCCGGAATGGAACGACATTATTGATGACACCTCGTTTTACCTTCACTCCGCGAGCCCGCTGGCTGGTATGATTTCGTTTGTTGCTCTCCTGCTGAGGTTCGAACTCCCATCCTTTGTTTTACGGAGGCGATTCTGTGAAGTCTGGGCTACAATCACTTCCGGTTTTCGGGGGGAAAGATAACCCAAAACCAAAGCAGCGAATCTAAATCAATCTCCAAGGGGAGATGGCAAATCAAGGACCAAGGAGAAAGATTCCCTCACCCAAGCAGCGAACCTAAATCGATCTCCAAGGGGAGATGGCAAACCAAACCTGATTGCCCCCAGAAGCAGGTAAAGAAACGCGGGGAGATAGCGAATTAAACCTTTTGCGAGGCGCCTGGAAGGAAGAAAGGTGGGGGAACTTCCCTTCCCTTCGAGAGAAAGAGAGAGGGCGCTCCAGAACCCTAGATCCTAGGCGTCCACGCTCCACGCGAAGTTTTTGACCGAGAACGAGAACGAGAGAATTATAACGATAAATACCGAACGAAGAGAAGAGAGAAGCCTAGCGAGAGTCGATTCGCGAATGCGACAGTGACAGAGTTGATGGATATATACCTGAAGGGAGGGTCCGGGATCCTGGACCTCGCTCGGACAAGGAAAAGAAGACGAAGAAGATGAAGACGTAATCTTGGCGCGTCGGTGTCGGGTGTCGGTGTGTCGGTCATGGACCGATCGTCCGGCGCTGCGGGGTGGGCGGCGGACGGGCTCCATCCATGACCTCATCATTTTAATGATGGTTGTAAGCAGAGCCTTGCTCAAGAGCTCAAGAGTTGTCGGGGACCGTGCCATACGCCATACGCGACCCGCTAGGACTAGGACCTTGTACACCTTGTGACACCTGCTGCATTTCTCCTCGTTATCATTACGAAAGCGAGCGAGAAGTATACCGTATACGTATACCTTTTCGATTTTCGAATTGGACACCTCAACCTCAACCATCAACCATCAACCACCAAGTTTTGACCTCAAACTCAATCTCGGTGAATCGCATTGTATTGATGTGTTGCGAGGACGATCCGAGTTTCGTACGTTACAAGAGTACGTCGGGGGCGCGAGAAGCCGAGAAGGCGAGAACGAGTTAGTTTTGCCCAGCACCTTGCACCTTGGACCTTGGCCAAAATTCTCTAGTACCTCGTACCGACACTTGATCAACAACTAAGAACCAAGTTGAGGACGACGACGGCCGAGTTTTGACCTCACACTCGGGACATGATTCGGTCGTTATTTATGTGTTCTAACGACAGTCCACCTTCAAGAAATTGTTCTAGTCTACAAAAGGCATATCAACCACCCAAACACGAGAACACGAGGCTAACCTATCTCAAGTGTGAATTCACATCATCAACCTTCAACCCGAACGAACCTAAGCCTTGTTCTTTTCATACTGCTATCTGTTTCTGGGCCGCCGCGCCTTCACTCCGGCCGATGCCCGCGCTCAGCCTCAGCCTGTTGGCTTCGCTGAGCCTGGCGTGGTCGAGCGGGCCGACGCAGCTCTGCTCGCGCGTTCAACCTCGCCCGCGCGCTACCTCGCCGTTCGCTGGTTTCTTCGGCTGGCAGCGCGCGACCACTGGCCCGTCAGATGAGCCGCCTGCTGAACGGCCTCCTCTTGTGCGCCCCACAAATCGCTTCTTCCAGGAGATCCAAAACATGAGTGCGCCTGAGCTAATCGGGGGTTTCGCCGATACGGCGCCACCCGAAGTGCAGCAGGCCGTCCGCTCAACAGTCGTCTCGCTCCTCGGAAACCTCCCGCCGCAGATATACGACACATCAGTCGCGTCCACAGGACAAAATATTGCTTCTCTGATGTACTCAATGCAGATGACAGGGTACATGTTTCGCAACGCCGAGTATCGCAGGTCACTTATGGAATCACTCAAGGGCGGTGGCTCGACGGTGCTACCCCCCGTCGATGAGGTGGGAGCATCCCTCCCTGAGGTGTCGGGCCAAATCAAGGTGAAGCTCAGTGCTGACTCAGACACGGAGGTCGAGGCGGCCGCCTACATGTCTGAGCTTCGCAACGAGGTTGAGCAGCTTCGACATCAGCTTTTGCAAACCCGGGAGTCAACGCTCGAGGCGCAGGGGGGGGGGCTCCTTGCGTACATTCAGTCACTTGGTCGTGAGAACATTGCCACGCTCACCTCATCTATTTCACAAGACGTGCTCGACGGGATGAAACTACTGATTGAGTCCATCCTGCGCGACGCAGACGTCGGCGGAGACACATTCATGGAAACATCAGGAGACAAGCTACGCGAGCTACTTGTGTGGCAGCTGGTTACCGGTTACAAGTTGCGCGAGCTTGAGGCGCGAGAGGAGCTGAACAAGTTGCTTTAAGAGAAGCATGATGCTACGATGCATATGCGCTCACAGTCGGCCTCGTGCTCGACCTACCTTTATTAGTCTCTATTGATGCACCTGTGGGGGGCTGTTCACAGCCGATGGGACCCATAACTTTCATCTCTGTGCTCCATAGGCTTCCTTTCTCTCAAACGCGCGATTCTTGCGTTGACCGTCGATGGTTGTAGGTGCTTTTGGATATTCGGTGAGCCGGCGAGCTCGTTAGTGCTTTGATGCGCCAGGGTCCTTGGGGCCACTTCACGTCACCCAAGCGCGTGTATCTTCTTTGTTACTTGCTGAATACACAATGAACTTCTGATCGTTAGGCCTGGGGCTGAAAAAGAATCCTAAAGATTTTGGGCTAATACTAATAATACCGTATTAAATAATTAAATTACCTACTATTTAATACCCACTACGGAGCCTAGGTATCCTTTACCTCCCCATCGACACCGCCCTTACTTCCCTTCACTCCCCCTCTTCCCCTTCCCCGCTTCATCCCTTTTTCTTCGGTTTCAGAGGGGTCCGGCCCAGGCGCACTACCTTGGGCCTGGTTATTCAGAGTGTAGAGTCCGGGCAGGGCCCTTCTGATTGGCTAGTTAGAAGGGGCCTCTATTAGAGGCGGCGACCGGCGACCTCAGGTTTGGTTGTTTTTTTGACGGATACGAATACCCCCATAAAGAAGGTATAACTTCTACTCGCAGAGTGCAGAGCCACCCCCGCTCCCTCCCCTCCCTCATCCTCCCTGCCCTCCGCTCTCTCCTTCTCCCCTTCCTGCCCGCGCCCGAAGGCTCGCGCCGATCCCCGCGTCTTAAGGAACAGGCGCAGCAAGAAGAGGCCCGCCGAGCCGCCATTCGCGCTGTGCTCCTTCGAGTAGGGGCCAGTCGAGTGGGATTCCGGGTAGCCCTGAGTGGTTTTCCACGTCCTCCTTTCGTTTTAGAAAAGAAATCCTTGGCTCGCCTACTTTTATAAGTAGGGGTCAATGGGGGCCTCGCGCCCGCCCCTCCCTCCGTTGCAGACACCCCCTGGGGTCTGGGTGGGCCTGCACAACCATCCTCATTCCCTGCCTTTTGGCGTGGAGTAGGAGTGTCCTAGTAGCACTAGTAGACTCTTCAAGAGTTTTTTTTCAAATAAATGCTTTCAACCCATCCGTCTGCGATGGTAAGGCTATGGTGGATCATTTGTTTTTGAACATCACGAGACCCTCATCCCTCATCCCCCTACCCTCAACATGAATTGCATCCATGAAGTTGGCCTACCAATCCATTTTCATGCCGTTGGTTCATTGATAGCCGTTTGGTCCCATGTTCAGCCGGAATGAAGCAATGCTGGACGAGGTCTTATGGTGGAGAACGGCTACCGTCCATGCTATATCATCACACTGCCATGGCCATGAGGCCCCTCCCTGGCTTCACAAGGTGTGGCATCATCACAATTTCTAAACCTCTTCGACCTTGTTTGGTCTGCGGAGCCAACAAGCTCACTGAATGGCTTGTCCCAGCCTGCCGCATTCATTTGTTTCCTCTCTACATCCGCAAGGATGGTGAGGTATTCGTCCACAACAGCGATGCGCGTGAATGGAGACGTCCAAAGAGGTAAAGGCGCCTCGACGTGAAAGGCCCGCGAAGAATCACTGCATGAGTAACACCATGCGTGAAGCCAAATGATATCGTCATCTCTGCGACATATAGTGTCGCATGTATTGGTCGGAGCATGACTAGGGTTGCTCTGTGCACAATTGCCTTCAAATGCACGACGATCCTCAATCGTCCGTGCATCGCTACAGTACAACGGGTCATTGGCAATCGGATGGCCAATGTGCTGAAGATGTAAACGTATCTGATGGGGCCGGCCGGTCCTTGGCTGGCAAAGAATGAGGCTAGTGTCTGAACCTGCATCGTAAGCAATGCTAAGGAAGAATGTGCAAGCAGCTTGTGTGCGACCGTGTTTGTGTGTAGCTTTCAGGGCGCAAGTGTGCCATGTCTTCCCTGCATCACTAGTTGTCGTGATAGGCACGTTGACCACGCGAGGCATGCGGGGCTCCAAGCGCCCACGCCCACGCGCAAGGTACAGCTTGCACATTGCGCCTGTAGAAAGAAGCTCGCTATAAGCCGACGCAGCAGAAGATGACGTCGGGAGGAGCAGCACCCCTGTGATCAAGGAATGTACCGACAGACTTGGGCGCAACTAGCAACGGAGGTACCAATGTCCCTGGATGCAATGAAGGATGACGCACCTGAAACAGCGCGGTCTAGGCGGTGTAGGACATGCATCCCGCCTCGGCCTGTGCTCTTCTTGCCATCCGTCAGCTGAAGATCGGGCCGCTCCGCTTGCAAGATTTCGATGACAGTATTTCGTCGGAACCTCCCAGCATGATGGACTGGTATTCCAGCCGGTTTGCTGACACCAAGTAGGTCGGGTTGCCCCGTTGGGAGCAGCTCGATTGGCACGTCAGGAACAGGAGGCTCGTCGCGCAGAACGTCGCGTTCGAGCTTGTCGCCATCACGAAAGACGTCTCCGGGACGGACCGCTTGTCCATTGAGCCGCAGTGATCCGTCAGCCATTGCCTGTGCCAGCGCCTGCTCGGAGCACTGCTCGGGAAACTCGAAGGCCAGCACATCCAGCACCCGCTGGCCGAGCCATCGCCCCTTTGCGAACGACTCGAAAGTGAAGGCGTACGGCTTGACGTGCCGCATCCCCTGGCGCACCTCGTACCATTCACTCCTCGGCGCCATGCCAGGAAGCCGAGGCGAGGCACACGGCCCTTGAGTATCCACGCGAGAATACAAACCTTCTACTATCTGCTTGCCAAAACTGAAGGGATCGGGCTTTGGCGGGGCATAAACAACTCGTTAAAAAGCAACAATCTTAACCTAGGGATAGCGGGTACATTGGGGCTTAAGCTATCAAGGTTAGAGAGCCTTTAGTCTTTAGTATTTTGTTTGTGCTTTTCAATCTGTCTGACTTTTGTGAATCTCGCTATATCACTCCCG
The DNA here is from genome assembly GCA_018136815.1 of Isochrysis galbana. Taxonomy (NCBI): domain Eukaryota; phylum Haptophyta; order Isochrysidales; family Isochrysidaceae; genus Isochrysis; species Isochrysis galbana. The sequence goes on from CM030932.1 coordinate 5,626,772, forward strand.
GCGGGAAGCGTTCCCGCGAGTTCCGCCGGTCCGACGATAAAAAAATGTGGGCCTCCGGATCAACAAGAGTTTTTTTTCCAACCCACTCACACTCTCCCCCACCTCTAGCAAAAGTTGGTGAAGACTAGCTCTACAGGCTTGGCCATGGGGAGAGCTAAGCATGTATGGGGGGGAAAGATGAATTGGTTTAGTTGGTGGGAAGCCCAGATTCTTGAACCTAAGCTATCCTTGAGGCACTAAAGGCTAAAGGCCAGAGTCCTACGAATGCATGGAAATCGTAGGACGCGGTCCTACAATGTAGGACGGAACCGGCTGACCGCTATACCACGGGCGAGCAATAGCAATAGCTGCCTTCCGGGAGGGCGGGGTGGCAGCTACATAAGTGCGCGACTAGACATTTAGGCATGTCTAATGGACATTTCAGGGGACATTTGGCTACCAACCCCCCCACTCTTGCCCAATCTCCAACCAGCTGCAATTCATCGTCACAGCAGTCGAATGCCAGCCGGATGTGCGCTTTCAATCGAGTAGCCTCCCATTGCTCATTCATGGAAGCTATTCTCGTGGTCGTGCTTTCGTGCTTTCCAATCTACTCGGCAACTGCAACTGCCTCCCGTCTCCCGTCGTCTCGCTTGCGCCTCAGCTGGCAATGGACCCCGGGCAAGCGTCGAAAGTGAACGTATTGAGTATCGGCGTTCCTGAACAGGAGAGCATCGCGAACCTGTTCCGACAGCTGGGCGTAGACCTCGTGGAGGGGAAAAAAGCCGCCCTGGGCCCTGGGCCTGAAAGCCTGAAATGCGCGGCGCGATGTGAGCTAGTCCTGCAAAAATTCGCCCAACCAACTAGTCCTGCCAATTTCCGGGCTGAAAGCGCGCGGCGCGATGTGAGTGTGATTATTGCGCTGCGCGATAGTCCTGCCGAAATTCGCTCAACCAACTAAAAACAACTGAGCGTTAGTACCACTACTCCCACTAGCCCGGTACCAACACGACAGCCCTCAGCGCACCTGCCCGTACACCTTGGCGCGTGCTGTTGACACAGATACATACTCCTATGCACCCCTCCAAATCTCCCCCCTCGCATGCCCCCGGCTCCCATTCTAACTCCCCACAAGTTAAAATGAGGGAAAAACCCATTGAGGCGGACCGGTCGACGCCGGCCGACTCTCCGGGAAAAAGCACCGGAGGGGGGGGGAGGGACCTCTCGTCGAGAAGCGGAACGGCCCTTACAGCTCGCGCCGCGAGCAGTCCTCGAAGAAATAAATGACTGCGCCCCCCTATAGCTGCCACAGGGACGTCTTGAGCCACTCCCTTCTTCTCCCCCTCCTGTCGCCAGCCGCCCCCCTTCGCCCGTTTGCTAACGCAAACGGGGCCCGTTTCTTACCGCACTCCATCGGGGGGGGTGCAAATCCCCCCCTCTCCCCCTCTCCCTCTCCATTCTCCTCCACCCCTCTCCCTGCGGCGCGTCGCCATGCGGCGCGCCACGGCCTGCTCTCAGAGGGCCTTTGGGAGCTCCCAGAGGGCCAGCAAGGGCAGCTCAGGGGGCAGTGGAGGCTGGGGCTCAGCCCCTGGCCCCCCCTGCCTCTCCCACGCTTGCCTCGCTGGCCATGGGAGCCGCCCAGAGGCATCTGTCTGCCTGGCGACCAGGGAAGGGGGGGGGGGGTCAGCTCGGGGGCAGGCCCACGCAGGGCCTGGGAGTGCGAATCACGGCCCGCGCCCACTAGGGGTCTGGGCCAGTGTGATGATTGCCCAGCCCCTGCCAAAGGGCAGGGGCTGTGGTTGATTGTACGGGCCCACCCCTGGGGGTGTCCGCGATGGAGAGAGGGGGGCGCGAGGCCCCCATTGACCCCTACTTATAAAAGTAGGTTGTTCGCTCAACCAACTAGTTAGTCCTGCCACAAATTGCGGTCTGAAAGCTGAATGAAAGCGAAAGCGCGCGCCGTATATTTATATTTCAAGGAAAATGAAACTATCTTCTATCTTGAAGATCATCTTGTGTGTTCGAACGGCTCATTCTGAAATTTGCTCTGGACAGAGCCGCTTCAAAACACACTGGTATGTGAAATTGGTGTATAAATAACTATGGACATTTGATGGCTCCATTCGATTGATGTCCCATAAATAATTGACGGAACACGGAACCCTAGATGTTAAACACGGTGGGTCAGGTCTAGAAACACACCAAAAACAGCTGTTTTTGGCTTTTTTGGAAACACGGTGAAACACAGTACCGAAAACAGCGGGTCATATACATATATAGTGTATTATACATATATATTTATATCCATCTCCCGTAGCCCGTAGGCTCACAGCTCACAGCTACCGGTAGTTCCTGTGGGAGTGTATAATTGTAATTGTAACTGTCAACCATGATTGTGATTGTGATTGATGATTGATTGTCTTGCATCCAACTAGGTGGTAGTGGTAGGTGGTAGGTGGTGGTAGCTAGTGGTGTAGTGGTGCAGGTGGCAGGTGGGAGGCCAGGCAATCAGGTGGCGGGATTGATTATGCTATGGCTATGGCCTCGCTCGCACGCTCACTCACCGCGCGCGCGCAGCGCGCAACCCTCTCTCTGCCCTCTGTTCCGGACATGGGGGTCTCCTAGAAACACGGTGAAAAACACTGTTTTTGACTTCCGTAGAAACACACTGTTCCTGTGTTTAACATCTAGGCACGGAACGACACCTCCCTCATCCCTCATTCTCATTCTCATTGTAATTTGTGGGGAGTTATAATGGGAGCCGGGGGTTTGCGAAGGGGGAGATTTGTAGGGATGCATATGTGTATGTGTCTGGTGTCATCACTTCAAGGCGCGCGGGCAGGTGCGCGGAGGGGTGTCGTGATAGTACCGGGCTAGTGGCAGTAGTGGTACTAACGCTCAGTTGTTTTGTTATAGAAAGGATTCAATAGTTTCCCCGTTGGGCCCCCAGCTAGCTACTCGCGATGCCCGGCCTGCGGCTCCCGAGCCTGATCAGCGGGCGGGCGTTGGGGCGGTCGGTGCGGTACGCGTCGGCTGGCGCCACGGGATACGGTAAAGGGCCGTACCGCGGATTTGTCCCGCCCAAGGTGCCCGAATGGCAGAAGAAGACGGGCGAGCTCATCGCAACGTCAGCGTGGCTCTGGTTCTTCTGGAGGATCAAGCTGGATGGTGGACACCTGCTGGTGCGCGGACGTGGGGTGGGACGGATAGGGCAGGGGTGCATATGCGCCGATCGATTCAATCTGAGCATCCTGGACACGCTCTTTGCGAGGCGGCGATGGGGGGGGAGGGGAGGGGCGGGGGAGGGGGGGGGGGCAGAGAGAGACAGGGCTGGCAGCTTCATTGTGGCGCGGCAGTCGTCCTCACCCACCCTTCCGGCCAATGCAATCTCCCAGGGAATTCACGACTTTGGTGACCACGGAGACGACCACCATTGAGGATCTTTATCATCTCCATTGTGCTTGTTGCCATGCAGTGGTAAAACTCAATGGCGGCTCATTTTGTGTGCAAACATTCACTGTGACCAAAACGCAAGATGTTCGCTCACAGTCGATGAATCGGTGTGCTGAACCGCTTCCTCGCCATCCTCCCAGCCATGGTGTTTGCTCCATCTCATTGCGTAGATTACATTTTCCGTCTCTGGAGCTTGCCATTGACAATTAGGAGTGCTCCTTTGTGTGGAGTTTGCACATCTACTGCAAATCCCGCGTGCAAAGTCTCGTTGCTGCCGAGTTCTGTGCAGGCATACCTTCGCGCATCGATGATGACGCCCTAATTGAGCAACGATCACACCATGATCTTGATTGCGAGACCTTGTAGCATTGCTGTCCATGTCTAGCAGTTGCCTTGTTGCTTTTGCTTGCACACATCTCGTGCATCTCTCGTAGCTCAAGACCTAAGCAATATGGGACTGCTTTCGCTTTCTGCAAACAATTTATTGCGAATTGAGCACCCTATCTTTACGTTGTTGAGTGCGTGTGATGCGCGCTTCAATAGTAGTAGTAATTAATTAATTTCTTAATAGTCTCACCGCACACGCGGCCGTGGACCCTCTACTTTCTACTCACGCAGCAAAACTTTCTACACCCCCAATCCGCCGGCCCGTTCCCCCCCGCCATCAGGCGACTCCCCCCGTGCACTACTAGGGGGGTAGGGGAAAAGGGCTTAGATATGGTCGGTGGCCCGCGCCCCCCCCCGGCGATCCGTTCTCCCCTTCTCCTCCTACGCCTACCGGGCTGGCGGCGTCCTCAGTCCCGACTTATCCTGTAAACAGGTGCGGAACTTACATATTTTTCGGTGGGCGGAGCTCTCGCTCCGCCCACCCCCTTCTCCGCGCTCCCTCTCCTCTCTCCTGCGGCACGCGCGATGGCGTGCCTGCGCCAGGCCTGTAGCTGCTTGCTGGCGACCCCTGGAGGCTCCTGGAGGCCAGCTCAGGGGGCAGAGGAGGCTGGGGCTGGGCCCTGGCCTCCCCTGCCTCTCCCTCGCTGGCGCTCCTGAGCCTCTGGGGCCCCCAGTCTGCACCTGTCTGCCTGTCGAACAGGGGGGGAGGGGGGGTTGGAGCGATGGGCTGGCCACGAGGGGCCAGGACGAGCGATCCAGGCGTGCCTGTCAGTGGGAGAGTGGGTCAGCAGGGCAGTGGCCTCCTGGCAAGCCATCAGGCATGCCAGGAGGATGGGTAGTTCCTCCCCCACGGCAGGGGAGGAGTGGAGAGAGAGGGGGGCTCGTGCCCCCCCATGGGCGAACCAAGTATAAACTTAGTTGTCAATAGTAGTAGTAGTAGTAGGGCCCTGACTTTGAAGTTACTTTCTAGCGCGCTAACCAATGTGCAGTGTGTACCATTGCCATTGCCAAATGAGCATCGGCCGTAGCTGACATCCGTCAAGCTGCGTTACGAATTGTTTGCGCGGCAAGTGAACATGCAATTCCACAAAAAGTGTGTCTCAATATATACCAGCGGACACCGGAGAAGTGTTTTGCTAGCGCCATTGGGATGCAAAATACAAAATTACATATTGTTGTACGTAGTTGTTGCTGTTGTTGTTGTTGTCTGTTGTTGCCCGGTTATTGGTCATTGGTCATTGGCATTGGTCATTCACGCGTTTTAAGCTGATCCTATTTTCATTTTCCACCTCAACTAGCGTGAAAAGGTGCACCCTGCACCCTGAGATCCATTTTTATCCCCATTCCCTCATTTTGGTGTAGAAATATAGCAGCACCCACAAAATTTGGCAAATTTTAATTTGGAGTTGGAGGGTCGAGGGCTCGAGACGAGGAAAATACCCGAGCTGTGAGATCCCAGTCTCTACTCTCTCGGAAGTGCGAAGTGCAGCGGCCTGCTGCGGTGTGTGAAGGGGCCGTGAAAGAAGGGTGAAAGGTACAGAAACGGGTTGGGTTTCGCCACAGCGCACCGCTGCAAGTTGCAAAAGTAGGAGTATAATCGTTGGAAATTGTAAATTGTAGTCTGGTAAGAGGGAGAGGTCTTGTTGGCTGGCTAGCATCCCTAGTCCCTAGCCACATACACCGGACGAGCCATGCACCAACCGCGCACACCCCCATCGCGGGGTAGGGGCTCCATTGCCGATGAGGCACGGTCCCTCAGCACTAGGATTAAACTAGGACAACATGAAAACTCTCACAACAATGCTCTCAGCTCTCAGCGGAGAGTTCCTTCATCGGTCGTGGTTTCCCATTAGAGAATGGACTGTGCTCACTTGTAAGAGACTCTATTAATAAACGCAGGGCTCTCCGCCGGCGGAATGGTGCAGCGGAGGACGAGGCTAGCACTCTGCCTGCTGTGCGCGCCCGTGCTCGTCGCGGCGGATGCGTCGGCCATGTGGCGCTCGTTAGGCGTGGCACCGGGCACCGCACAGATGCATCGTCTCGAGCGGCTCACCAGCGGAAGGAATGTATTCTTGGACAGCGCCTTGATAGAGCGCCGGCATGCAGTGCTTGCACGCGAGCTTGGGCCGCAGGCAGCACGCGTAGTGCTGCTGCGCCACCCGCTGCTGCTGACGCACGACCTGGAAGAGACGCTCCAGCCCAAGCTTCGCACCCTGGAAGCCCTCCTGCCTGGCCTCAATATTAGCCGCGCCGTGCTGCGCGCGCCCGCACTGCTGCAGCTCAGCTCTGAGACGACCATTGCGCCACGCCTTAAGAGCCTAGAGGAGCGGCTCGGCAGCCGGAGCGCGGCCATCAGAGCCATATCGCGCACGCCGACGCTGCTTAATCTGCGCGACATCGAAGCCCGCTACGAGCGACTGCGCGTGGTCCTACCCGGTCTGAAAGAAAAGGAACTCGCCAAAGTGGTGGGGCAGCGTCCGGAACTGCTAACCTTTAACGACTCCTCGATTCAGGCCAAGGCCGAGGCTCTCGCTGAGCTATTCCACGTCACCGACGCGAGCCGGATCATCCGGCGTGACCCGCGCCTTCTTACCTATCAACCTACGCGGCTAGCCGAAAAGGTGGCAACATTTGAGGAGACACTGCCTGGGGTGGACGTGCGCAAGATGCTCGCGAGCGCACCAAGTCTGCTAAGTGCAGACGTCGACGAGGCGATACCTCGGAAGCTGGCTCAGCTATCTAATCTGCTTCCCTCTCTCGACATCGACCGGCTTGTTGCACAGGCACCGCAACTGCTCGAGTATGATGTAGAAAATTCCCTGGTCCCCCGCTTTGCGGAAATACGGAAGCTTTTTGCAGACCCTCCAAAGAGATCCGCAACTCCAGGCGCAGCTGCAGCGGCCGCTGAGGCTGCTTTGTGCAACCAATCGGGGGAAACCCTCGAGCTACCGTCTGGTGCGGCAAACGTCCGCTCACTAGCGGCCAGCAAGCTCCTACGGCAGAGGGGTAATGTTGCCCGACCCATCAAACGGAGCACCCGGAGGGCAAGCACGCGCGAGACGAGAGCGGCCGCTGCCAATGTCGGCCCATTCGGCCAGGTCACGAACACCTTGAGAGGTGCCGCCCAACCATTGTCGTCGACCGCGATGGCGCCGAGCATTATTGGTCTGCTACGGCTGGCCGCCCTTGATGTTGCTGTCGTGCGAGCAAGGATGCACCAACTGGAGAAGCTCCTGCCCGAAGAGCAAGTGCAACACATGGTCCGAAGGTGTGAACTTGCCCACGAGCTTGTCATGAGGCGGTCCATGCGAGCCGAGCGATCTGTCAAAAGGGGTTGATCAGCCACTGTCTCTGATAGGAATCCGGGCTTGTTGCGATATGATGTGGATGCTGCTCTGCGACCACGCTTGAGGCATCTTGCGCAAGAGCTCGGCGAAAAGCGCGCGTTGCAAATTGTCATCTCCAATCCCAGGATGTTGCTTTCTTCATGGGGTGTGCTTGGAAGGTGTGGATGCTGCTGCAATACCCGGGTCTCAACCTTCGAGCCCACTGTATTTCATGTGAACAGCCATGCAGTGTACTATGCCGCAGAGTGGTGAGGCGGGGCTCATTTGCTCTGCCGCGGCACATGCAGGTTGACATACGCGCGTGAGATGGACAAGAGCGGGTGCGTCAGGCACCCTAGCGCAGTGGTCATGGCAGCCAAGGCCAAATTCTACATCGAGAACTCCAGCTATGGTGATTGGTTGCGAAGACGTTTGAAAAGCTCGGGGAAAGATGGCCCGAAGGAGGCCAACGTTGCAGCGCTAGAGAAGGCGCACGGCCAAATACTCGCCGAATCTTTTGCAAAAACGGCTAGGTCGGGCCTAGACGTTGCGGCTTAGAGTGCATCATCTCTTGTTGGTTGTTGGTTGGCGTGGTCAAAGTCCACAAAATGCCAGGGATACTGCCAATCTAAAGAGAATAGACCCAAATGGAAACGCAAGCCCGTCCATCTTTCTTATGATCCATGTCAATCGATTGAGTACTACATCATCAGGCACCATTCCATTTTTAGACATGGTTGAGCACTGTGAGGTGGGTGCCTTTGCTCAAATACTAGAAAATTTTTTGTGCCGGGAGCGGCGCATCGCGTATTTGGAAACGAGGGGTACCAAATGAAGGCAAACGACCTCAGGCCTTTTGGAGTGTGCTAACTTTCGTTAAATAAAACGATAGGGTCATGTAGCGCGCCACGCTCCCCTCCTCTCTCTCCGCCCACCCAGCCGCGCCTGCCGATCAAGTGATGGCCGACCTCGTTCCTAGAGTTCCCACTTCCTTTCCCTTTCCCTTCCGTTTCCGTTGTTTTTCTTCCTCCTTCGTCTTTTCTTTCTTGGTTCTTGGCGCTCTCGCTCGGAAGCACCCCCTCGTGTCTGTCCCTCCTCGCTCCGTCCGTCGTCATGTCCACAGAGGCCCCATCCATACCATGTAGCAAGGCCTCTCAGAGCACCTCCACACCACCATCACCTCCTTCCTCTCCCTTCACCATTCACACCACTTCAGCTCCAGCACAAGCACAAGCACAAGAAAGCAAGAAAGCTATACCTTCATGCGCTCTCCCACTCCACTGCCACTCCGCCGCCCACAACAAGCAAGGAAGAGAAAGCCGACAAGAGAGTCCTCGCCCCTTCTCGTGCAAAAAAGCTTCTGACTCTCCGATGTACGACTTTTTTGAACCCAAACTCCCCCACCACAATCCAACATTGACATCGCGCTTGCATGACGACAGCTTATTTTCACCAAATTGAACGCGCCCATGTGGCACATTGGGCCTGGTATACGCCGTGACCTCATGGCACGGATGCTGCGACGCGCGCGTGAGCTGCGGCGCTCGCCCGTTGGCACTGGGCCACGTCGAGGCTTTGGTTCGCTTTGTACACCTCTTCAAATGACAGCTCATTGCCCATAACCTTCTCCTTCCATGCCTTGCCGCCATCTATGTCCATGCTGGACTTGATGGCGAGGTGGCGCCCATCCGACATGAAGACGTCGGCTCGTACGGCGTTGGCGTCCAGGACTTCACCCTCCGTCTCGTGCACCACGTTGTAGAGCACGCCGCGCTTGCCTTCGATGGGCCCGACTGAAGTCACGCCCATAAGTATAACGTGCTCCAAGACCACCTTGGGTGCCGTCACATTGACGACCACGCAGCCCGCACCGATGCGTCCCGTCGCGATGCGACTATTGAGCACTACTGCTCCCTTGTCCACGACTACATCCACGCCCAACGTGTTACCCTGCTGCCGGCCGCTCACATCCGACTCGGGCGCCTCAGCTGCTTGTAACTTGAGAAAGAGCCGCAACAAATGGGGCGACAAACCCTCCTCCGTCACATGCAAATTGTTGGTCTGGTACAGCTCTAGCCGACCGTAATCCCACCAAAGCGCTGATGCACCGACATCCACGCAGCCGAGAATGCCCCCGCCTTGGGGCTGAAACTTGGCCTTGAAGGCGCGCATCCGGTCGTAGTGTGTTCCTGCGCGCTCCTCGTTTTCACCCTTCTTGCTCATCACGGCCAGGTAGTCCTCACGCTTGAGGGTGAGGGGCATCCAGAAGTGAGGGTCCGAGTCTAGACTACCGCTCTTGTCCCGCAGCTCGGAGTTGAATTCTTCCATCAGTGCGGCGAGCAGTGGGCCAGAGAGCGAGAAGGAGCCTAGCGATGTGCCAACCTTCTCCACATCAGCTGGCAGATAGGCCATCGCCGTATCATAGTTGACCTTTTCCAACTGAGTCGCGTCACCTGAGCGCCCGAGAGCGATCAGACCATATTGGTGCAGCTGGCCGGCCTCCCATTCGGCCTTAGTCGGCATCGGCCGGAGAGCAGCCAGGATATCCGCTGCATGCTCCGACTTTTGCACTCCCGCCGAGGGCACAAAGACCTGATCTCCCCAGAAAACAGATATGCGACCGGGCCGCACGGACGCATAGCTGCTCGTCTGACGCATGACAGCCTCTAGCACGGTGAGCGGCTGCTGCTGCCCCCCCACGTCGAGAAGCGCTGGCAGCTTCACCCCTGGCTTGTTGTTGTTCTCCGCACCTGGCAAGGGGGCGAGGCGCGTACCCTTGCCGGCAGTGTGATAGAGTGCAACCGCTGCCATGTCCGCCAGCATGGCGTCGAGATCAAAGCCAAGGCGGCTAGCCTTGTCCCGCGCCTTCATGTAGGCGTAGAGCGTGCCCAGGCCATTGCCCGCCCCTCCCTCCCAGTCCTCGTGCACCGCCAAGATGTGTGCTGGCGCGCCGGCCACCTGGAGGACAGTGGTCTCGAGCCTTGCCTGCCAGAAGTCCTCGGCGTGCTGGTTGCTGCAGCAGACAATAATGACGTTGAAACCTTGGGGGGAGAGCATGCGCAGTACCTCGTCGGTCATCTTCGCCGGATCGGTCATTGGAGAGAGCGGGAGACGGGGGAGAGGAGGGAGCCGGCGGGGCGGCGCGGAGGAGCGGGTGGGTGATGGCCGTCGACGTGATGAAGAGAAAAGATAAAGTAAAGTAGTGGAAGGAGGTAAGCTTGGTGGGGGCGGTGGCCCTGCGTCTGAACGAACGGCAGGAGAACGGCGGCGCGAGCCCCACCCCACCGCACGCTGGAATACAGGGGGGAGGGAAGATTCTGACGAAACGCCAACATCCAACATCAACATAAGGGCATAAGGTATCATAAGGGTCACTCGCGCTATTGTTTGTAGATTGTAGACCGCGGAGCCGACGCAGCGTCCGTCAACCTCCGGTGGGCAGCTGAGGCACAGAGCCTTTAGCAGTCAGTCTCTAAGCCTGAGGTAAGCATAGGCAAAAGCGGCGGCGGCGACGGGCCAGTAACCAGTAACAGTAAGTGGGGGCGGCGGCGGCGCGGCGGCGGCGGTGCTCCCTCGGTGACGTCAGACATCAGACGTCAACATTCAAAGTTCAAAGAGGATGCAACTTGAGGTTCCCTTTTTTTTACCCCCCCCCCCCCATTGCCATTTTCTACACCCTATACAATTCTACCCCAAACCTTCATTCTCATTCACCACCCCCAAAAATGAAAAATGTGTCCCTAGATGCAAACGCCTATGGCCATGGGTCCAATTGTTGCAGACGGTTCGCGGTTCGCTGCTTGTCACGGGACGAGGGGGTCGGCCGCGCGGGTTGATTTCAAATAATAAAGGAGTCGTCTTCATGTTTATTATCGTGATATTATCTACGGTATTTGTGGGCGGGAAGCATTGCGTAAACTTTGGATGTCGTCAGAGGTTTTTCCCGAACCCCTACCCCTACAAACAAAGTCTTTCCGCATCTTGGGATGCTCGCTAACAACTTTGAACTCATTGAAAGAGAGTTTCTTGGCAGTGAGTACACAATTTATGACATGCCAGAAGAGTGTAGAGTGTATCTTTACACAAAGGAAGAGGATCATGATTGGAAGGTGGTTCCACTCTATTAGGGCGTCGAAGCAGATAGCCAAATATCTAGATATCTAGCTATCTAGGCCGATATTTCACTATCTACTTGTAACTAGATTGTCGCATTCATCGTAGATGATGCGATTTCCAGGTTCTTGTTTCCAGGTCCTTTGCCGTGCGGCCACACGGCGAAGCTCAGGTACATCTAGGTTGGTAGGGTTCGTCCCTAGCGATCTAGAATTCGAGTTCTCGTTTCGTTCCTTCTAGCCTGTTTGTCAGGTCTAGATTCCAGGTTTCCTCCTTTCGGGTAATCTTGACCCAAAGGAGCCAGGTCGCCTGTCACTCGCTGCGCGCTTGTCTCAGGCTCTCGAGTTACCTTGTGAAGGCTTGTTTAGCTTCTTGCAAGGCTTGTTGTTTCTTGTTGGGTTCCGGTTCTTTCTTGGGACCTGCTGACTTTCGTTGTTGTCCAGGCCTGTTCTTCGTAGGTTCTGCTTGGCCTGGTTAGGGTTTCGTTGAATCCCCGCGTTCGGCGTTTGGCGTTGGCGTTCGGAAATTTCCTCTCACATTCCCTAGGTCCGCTACCCTTGGCTTGTAGGTCCTTGCTTCTTTCTTCTCGGTCAAGGTTTTGGCGAGCGAGTCGGTTGCTCTAGCCGCTCGAGATTTGAGGTTTAATTTGCCATCTCCCCTTGGAGATCGGTGTAGGTTCGCTTCCTAGGTGAGGGAATCTTTCCCCTTGATGCAAGTTACATGCAAGCCCTTGGCCCCTTTGGTGTTTCTTCCCCTTGGTTGCTACTCAGGGTTGTTCGTTAGAAGCGTCTAGAAGGTTCATGCTCAACGGCAAGATTTATTCGGTCGTGAAGATACCTCGTCGCGATCTGTATCCAAAGTGATCGCCGTGGTCGCGCGACAGGACGCTCCCCTTCGGACTCTCCGCTACGTGGGAAGTTACAACGGAGACACGCTCCGGCCGTCGCTGCGGAGTCTCTCTCTCTCTCTCGCTCTCTCTCTCCGTCTCTCGCGACGTGTTTGAGTTATCGGTGATTTGGGGTCGCGGTTGCTTGATGATTTGCTTTGTTTGGGTGAATGATTCCGGTGTGTTCGTGAGTCGGTGTATCCTGTTGTTCTCAGCCTCGTTGTCCGTCGTTGTTCGCTGCGTCGCTGCACTCAAGCAGCCTAGGCTCCCTCCCTGAGGGAAGAGTTCTTTGTAGGTCTAACAATCTCTCAAAACCCAACACACTAGGGCCGCTAGGAGCGCCTCGCCGCCCCACAGCCCTTCGTTCGCCGTTCGTTCCCCGTCCAGACACCCAAATGGGGTTGCCCGACCCAGTCCAGAATTTCATTCATCCGACTCCCGGTGGGGAGGAGGGCCAAAGCGCCGCGCTAGCCGCCGGTGCTGCTCGCGACGGAGTGGCTCAGAGCCCTCCGGCTCCGCTCGACTCGACAAGCACGAAATCGAAGCTTGCGTCCTCGGCCGCAGAGGAGGAACCCCTCAGGGAACCTTCTCTGCCCGCTGCAGCTTTTGCTCCCGTGGGATGTCCGAGTGATCCCACGGCTTCTGAGGCTACACCAATGGCACCCATCACCCCGGCTGCTATCTCCACGACTGGCTCCGATCAGCTCGTGGCGGATGGCGAGGATTTGTCCGCTTCCTTCGGCACCCACCAGGTGCAATCACAGCGGGCCATGGTGGAGCATGACCCTCTCCCGCATGAGGCCAACTTCAGCGTCGCTGAGTTGGCCAATGAGGTGGAGGAGGGTCCCCTCCCTCTGATTCAGTTTGACCCCCCTCCTCACCTTCGAGATGATGAGTCTGAGGTCGGTGAAGGGGAGGGGATCAGCTTCCGAAGCCCCGCTTACCGGGACTATGCCCCGCCGTCATCAAAAGGGGTCCTTGATCAAGAGATCACCCCGATCGAGACGGCCGCGGCGCGTCAGGATGCGGAAATGGCAAGGCTTCAGGCGGAGACCAACACCCTAAAAGGGGCTGTGGAGCGCCTACATTCATCCCTTGCCGCGGCAGAGGCGAGGGAGGGGCTTCTCCGGGATCAAGTTGAAGCAGGGTTCAAAGCCCTGACTCAGCTACTCCAAGCCCGCCAAGAGCCCGCTTCAAGTCCGTCCATGGATCGGACCGAGGCGGCTGCGGATTCTGCTAGGCCGGTTCAGAGGGAACCACCCATGGGCGAGCCTCCTGCTCTAGACCCAAAGGGCCACGCCTCTCCGGCTTCTAGGGTTCCACGGTCGGCGTACCCGACCTCCAAATCGGAACCCCGCCGCCAGGATCAGAGCCTTTACCGGGGCCCGACCCCGATGGTGCCGTTCCGCCACCCGACCCGACTCTCCGAAATTCGTGTACGTCTACAAGTTCTTCTATTACTCCGCACGCTATTAGGATGTTAGGGGCCGATTCTCGCTCGCTGCCCCTCTTGGAATCTATTTCTACGGATACTATGCTGTCATCGGTTTCTTCTAACTCTCCTAGGTCTTTCGTCGCATCTTCATCCCTGGATTCACCCCCCGACGGCCCTGCCCAAGGGGGTGGGCTAGGTGGATTCGACGCGTCTTCGGTCTCTTCGTTTCGTAAACAATCAGTTGTGAAGCCCTCGGGGGCTGTCGACTCGGTATCATCTTCTGCTCTAGGTTCTATGGATAGGTCCGACGTGGCCGCTGCCGCGTCCGAAAACGTTGTTGCTGCTCTACCTGTTTCTGCTCTTTCCCGGCGGGACCCCACTGGAGACCTCTCTCCCAAGGGCCATAGCCGGAGCCGCTCTGCGGACGAATTGTCGTTGTCTACTGTAGGTTCTCGTGCTGTAGAGGCGGAGACTAGTGACTCCTCCTCACCTCTCTCCCCGGTTCGTTATATTTCTCCGTCATCGTGTTCATTCTCTCGTCTCGAAGTTGCACCCGTTCTCGTTTCTGACCTGGTTACCGACCCGGAAGGGTCGGCTTCCGGAGTCAATGAAGTTGAAGGTTCCAAGGGAGCTGCGGCTTTCCGCGCTCACGCCGTGGCCACCCCAGACTCGGGCTCAAGCATTCTCGATGAGGAATGGACAGCTTTGTCTAAAGCTCTGGAAGGTATTGAAACATTGGACTTGGATACGATGAGGGGTCCCGTAACCCATATCGAGAACTACGTACTTACCAAACCTGAAGTTAGCAATCACTTAAAAACACAGCTACGAAAATTCCAGGAAAGATACGACAAAGTCTTAGAAGACTACTGCCCGGTATTCAATAAAAAGAAGCTGCTATCACTACGTAGCAATAACACAAAACATAGGCTATACGAACTGCAACGGAAGCTAGAATTGTTCATTGAGATCGCCAGTGAGTACTCTCAAGAATATGCCGGCAAATTTATTCGTGACATTCATAATTTAAACGAAGAATATCATGACGTAGTCGAGGAAGCTTACAAGGTAATAATGAGTAAACAGGGAAACACCTATTGAAGGGCGTGTCTCCGCGAAAGAGCGGACGAGACGCCCCCGCCGGAGAGCAACCTTGCTCGTCAGATATTTTTGGGGGCGGGCGCGCGGAGAGAGAGAAGCACCCCCCCCCCCCCCTTCCCATCCACAGCCCCTCTACCCCATCCCCCGGCGAGTAGGCTCCCCAGGCGTTGTGGATGGCACAGGCGTTGTCGAAGGAGACCCTCTCGGGGCGCGCCCTCATGCCGAGCCAAGGCGATGCTGTTCTCGTCGCGTACGTGGTGCTCCTGGGCCTCTCCTTCGGGGTGCTCGCGGGGGGGGCTCATGGTAGGGTGAGACTGGAAGGGAAAGGAGACCAAATGAAGGCAAGCCGCCTTAGTGGAGTTGGACACGCAGTTCGAGAAGGACGAGGAGTCCCAGTCCAACAGGGAGGAGGGTCTTTGCTACTACTCCAAATTCGGCCTCGTGTGAACGTGTCTTTTCTTTGCTGCGTGTTATGTATGGTGAGCAGCAAGCCAGGGTGATGTCAGATCATTTGCATTTGCAAGTTTCCCTGATGAGTCGGTATAACGGAAGGATTGTGGGCTGATTGTGATTGTTGGCGGCGACTGTCTTTGTCTTGATTCGTGTGAGATGTGAGATGTGCAGATGATGTGCTCTGGGTTGACTTGCAGCATATTTCTCAACATCAACATGATTAACTTAGAACTTAGAACCATCCATGTCCATCAACGGATTGTACATGCCTTTATGCTTGTCCTACTACCCTCTCTCTCCTCTCTCCGTCTCTATCTATAAGACGGTAGACGGCGCGGTGGCCGGCCGCCAGCCGCCCATATAGCCGATAGCGGCGAGTGTACTTGTGCGGAAAATTTTGATCGAAATTTGGGTGGACAAGGCTCGAAATGTGGGTAGAGATCATCGAAATTTTGAAACGAAATTTGGGTGGGTCTCAATCGAAATTCTGGCCGGAGCCAAAAAAATGGCCATTTCAGAATTGAGGAAATTCGAAGATTTTTTCGGTAGAAAGTTCCCAATACATACGCCCAACTAGCACATATCCGGAGCCCATTAGGACCAAGAGACCAAGCCCCCCCCCCGGCAAGCCACAGGGGAGCACTTGGAGGGCATTGCACTAGGACTAAAACTTGTAAAGACTTGGTGGGGCTGGGATTTATTTTTACGTTGGCGAGGTCGACCGACCGACCGACTGGCCCACTGGCCCATCGTTCCTGAGTATGTACTATGAATAAAGTGTCGCGTGTTTCTCCGCCGGAGGATTGGGAGACGCAGAGACGAGACGAGACGAGACGAGACGAGACGAGAGAGAGAGAGAGAGAGAGAGAGAGAGAGAGGGAGGGAGGGAGAGAGGGAGAGGGAGGGAGAGGGAGGGAGGGAGGGAGGGAGAGCGCCGAGGGAAGTCTCGCAGCAGGTGCCCCCGCCCCCCCTCCCGCCGCCGCCGCCGCCGCCGCCGCCCCCTCCTCCCTCTCAACCCCCCCACGTGTGCGAGGGACTTTCTCGTTTGAAGTCTCTTCTTTCTAAAACTTGTCCGTGGAACTACAAAAGGAGAAGGATTCTCTGACGACGACCTCCACGACCCCGGCACCCCCTCTCTCTCTCTTCTTCCCCGCGACACGCACGCCCCCAGCAGCAGACCCGCAGAGTCTATTCTAAACTTCTCTCTCTCCTCACAGAGGAAAGACCCTCCCCCACACAACACGGAGAGGAGAAGAGACGGGAAGAGAAAAGAGAGAGAAGGGCGCCGAGAGGCATCCTCCGGGAGAGAAGAGAAGCGCAGAAGGGAGGAGAAGAAGAGAGACACGACTCTCTCTGTATCCTCGGTCGGCTGCTCTCGCGCGCTCGCGGCGCTCCTCTCTCTCTCTCTCTCTCTCTCTCTCTCTCTCTCTCTCTCTCTCTCTCTCTCATCTCTCCTGCACCTCGCCTCTGCTCCCCTGCACCCCCCCCCTTCTCACACCTCTCCCCTCTCTCCGCCTCTCCGCCCCTCGGCTCCCCCCAACCTCGCTCCCTCTCCTCTCCCCTCGTTCCACCGGCGGCACGCCATGCGCCGCGAGCCTGAGCCGCCGAGCGAGGCACGGCCAGCGGGTGCCCTCTCGTTCCACATCGAGCGAACCTCCACGCTCTTCGACCAGGCGGGCAGGCCTTACACCTCGTATGCAGTCCTCACCACGTACCACGGCCAGTCGTTTGTCTCTCAGCGCCGCTTCCGTGAGTTTAGGGAGCTTCACGAACACCTGCGCGCCGAGCTGCCGCGGCTCCCGTACCACTTCCCAGTCTGGCCAAATCTTCTCAATCGCTTTGCGCCTGAGGTCATCTCGCAGCGGAGGGAGGCTCTTGCACAATACCTAGCAGATGTCGTTGGAGCGCTCCATGGCAAAACGCTGCCCAGTCGTCTGCGCACCTTCCTCCAGCTGCCGCCCGCCGAGGACTCGAGCACCCACTCCGAGGCATCTCAGATGGTCAAGATGGTTCCGCTCGACCCGGCGGACACCGTGATTCTCGTCGCGTACCACTTACCGCTCAAGGTGCAGCGCGCTGATGGCGGCGGCTGGCGTGTTGAATGGGACGAGGAGTCTGTGCTCAACCGCGAGGCTCTGACGCTGGGCATCCGGCACATTTGGGTCGGCTGTATTTCGCTCTCCGTCACGAAGGAGGAAGAGGACGAACTCTCGGATCTGCTGCTCGAGCAGTACTCGTGTGTGCCCGTCTTCCTCGACAGGCAGCTTGTCTCTGACTACTACCACGGCTTCTGCCGTGGCTACTTGCGCCCAATCTTTCACAACCAGCTGCGCATGCCAGACTCGCAGAACCCGTTCGCCGACGCGGAGTGGCGCGCGTACTCGACTGCGAATAAGAAATTTGCCGAGAAGGTGATGGAAGTGTATGAGCCAGGCTATATGGTCTGGGTCCATGATTATCACCTCCTGCTACTTCCTTCATACATCTTGAGGCGGCACCGTACGGCTCAAATTGGCCTCTTCCTACACTCGCCGTTCCCTGCATCGGAGGTGTTTCGCTCGATCGCTGTGCGCGAGGAACTATTACGTGCAATGCTCAACTCGGACCTCATCGGCTTCCTGCTATTCGAGTACACACGAAATTTCCTAGCATGCTGCAAGCGAATCCTTGGCCTGGACCACGAGTTTCAGCGTGGTGGTTTCCTTGGGGTCGAGTATGGTGGACGCCACGTGATGGTGCAGGTCTCCACCTTTGGCGTCTCCCCAAGTCTCCTTGAGAAGTACATGTCAGAGCCTCTCAACTCGAGCGCTGCCACGGAGCTCTCGGCCATGCGCGAAGCGCTCGCATTGCGACAGGCGGGCGGCAAGGCGCGCGTGCTTGCAGGCGTTGACTACCTTGATCGATTTAAGGGCGTGCAGCTGAAGTTGCTGGCCTGGGAGAATTTGCTGGCCAACTATCCCAAATACCGTAATGGTCACGTCCTTGTGCAGATCATGCTTGCGTCGCGGAACCAGGTGCCTCTCGCGTACGCTCAGCGGCCTGCGTGCGCAGAAGACGCGACACCTCGTGCGCAGCGTGTGCGCGTGAAGAGTGGTGATGGCACTCACGAGGTGTGCATGCCACCGCTTCCGGACCGGTAGCTGACCCAGCCCTGCCGACTCGCCTTGTGCATGTCAGATGAAGCTCGTTAAGGACGCTGGCCTAGTGCGTGACGAAATCCAGGCAATCGTCGATCGTATCAACGCAGCGTACCCAGGCACAGTCTATTTTGAGGAAAGGCCGCTCCTTTCCCTCTCCGCCCGCCTTTTGTTGTGGCTTCACACCGACATCGTCTTATATACAGCAGTCCGCGAGGCCGTCAACGCGCACCCTCTCGAGTACGTGGTGGCTCGCTCCATTGGTGGGCAGTCTCCAGGCGTTGCCGTCCTCTCCGAATTTTCGGGCTTCTCACGCGTTCTGAATGGCGCCCTAATCATGAACCCATTTTCTCAGCAAGCCTTGAGCAATGCTCTGGACACCGCTCTGTCCATGCCAGATGCAGAGCGCGAGGCGCGAGGGCGCAAAGACCTGGCGCACATCACTAGCAACACGTCAGAGGAGTGGGCTCGCCGGTTTCTGACTGATCTTAAGTCCATGAAGCGGAAGCAGGAGGATCACTGGATGGCTGTTGGGTTTGGCCTCGCTTCCTTCCGCATGGTTGGCATGGGCGCCAACTTCAAGCCGCTAGACACGCAAGAAGTGTTAATGTCTATGCGCGCCGCAACCCGGCGCGTCATCTTGCTGGACTGGGGAGGAACGCTCACGCCGGCAGATATGGGTTTCTACGATCTGCGTGAGGAAAACATGTACCAAGTGCCGGCCTCGGTCCTGCAGGTTCTGCAGGTTCTCTGCGCCGACCATAAGAATCATGTCATGATCATCTCGGGCTTGGGCCGTGACAAGGTGGAAACTGCATTTGGAAGAGTTCCCAACTTGTCACTTGCTGTCGAGCACGGTTTCCACTTTCGGATAAAGAACGGGCCGTGGCAGCAGCTCATGCCAGGGGTAGAGACCTCTTGGCGCGAAGTCGCGGAAGCAGTGATGGCGGTGTACACAACGCGCACGCTCGGATCTTTCGTTCAGAAGAAGGGCTCTTCCATCACGTGGAACTACTCGCACGCTGACCCTGAATTCGGAGCACTCCAGGCACGAGAGCTCCAGTACCAATTGCAGGGGCTTCTGGGTGCTTACCCTGTCGTTGTGCGGATCGGCAAGGGCTATATCGAGGCGTGCCCTAAGGGAATCGACAAGGGAGTCATGGCGGAGAGATTTGTGGACGCAGTTTTTGGCAGCAGCGTTCGGCCAGACCAGAGTGGCCAACCCTCGCGGGATTTTATACTTTGCCTGGGTGATGATTCGTCTGATGAGCTGATGTTCAGCGCCTTACACAAGAAGGTGTGCACCGACATGTGCTCACCTTTGATCCACCACACCCGCGCGGTGTTCATTCACAACTCGTGTTCTGACGAACACGTCGAAAACATTGTGACCCCCCCGCACCTCCCACCCCTAACCAGTTCGGACATAACCCGACACACATGGAGCTGTTCACTGCGACAGTAGGCCGTAAGCCGAGTGGCGCCGCTAGCTAT
Source organism: Isochrysis galbana (assembly GCA_018136815.1). NCBI lineage: Eukaryota > Haptophyta > Isochrysidales > Isochrysidaceae > Isochrysis > Isochrysis galbana. Next base: position 5,646,536 of record CM030932.1, read on the forward strand.
CTCGGCGATCATACCGACGTGGTCGAGCTGCTGCGGATGCTCGCTGCCCTCAATCAAATCAAGAACAAGTGAGACCTCCGGCCAGCCCTAGGACATGTCACCGACACTGTCAACACACATATATTGCACCCATTCACGTGCCACTGCGACTTGGCCCAAGGCTGGTGCGACCACAACACCTGGGGATATTTCGGGGATTCTGCTCAAAATCTGGACAGCCTCTCTGATTGCCGTTAATTTTTGTTCGATATAGGTTTGCATCCACCGGCGACCTTGCGAGTTTGTCACTTACGCACGAGACGGGCTCGTCACTCCCCAACTTGACCTCGCGTCTGGGTGGGGCCAGCCTGCCACAAAAGAAGCTTTTGCAGCGGGGTTCCAAGTCAATCCATCAGTGATTGTGATGATGAAGAAAAGATGCGTGCCCATCTCCCAATGCCTGCATTGTGGAGCAGCGCGCCTCGTTGGAATCATACGTCGAAGAGCATGGATCCCGTTGCCCAGCGCCGAGAGGTGCGGCCTACCAACATGAGAACATTCGCGGATCCCATGAACACACTTGTCATTGTTTAGAAGTTCGACACCGCCGGAGAAGTATTCCGTCTGGGTGGCGGTGGTCTTCTCTGCATCTTCGACGGGCGAACCAGCATTTCGTGGGTGGCAATATTATCCGGCCCTAAATTAGATCGCCACACAAGATGAAGATAAGCGCTGAGTGATAGGAATCCGCATGGCGCTTTCAGCCGTTTGACGCGCCACGCGATCCCTAGAGAAAAACATCCTCGACGCCGGGTTGCAGCGCGCTATGCCATGGCATCGGCACACGGACAGATGTGGTCGTTGCTAGTTGGTACGAAGGCTTATTCACGCTCGGCCACCTCGTCTTCTGCTGTACCGGCCCAAGTTCTATGCAACGATGAGCGAGCGGCAGCTCGTGTGCGGTGTGTGATGGACTGGTTGCCTCGGCGGTATCTATTGTTCGTGCTATGCTGAGTTTGGATTCTCAATGCGTAGCACATAGCTCGCATGGTAGTGTGGGTTTTTATTTTCAGCCAATACGATGTGCAACATCAGCACATGCGCATATAAAAATCTTAAAAACTAGCCGCTACTTGCACGGCGCGAGGCAGATTGCTAGTGATACTCCTAACTACCCTCTTTTCCTACCACTGCCCCTTTCCTCTCGCCCCCTTTCCTTCCCTAGAGAACCGGGGGAGGGGAGGTCGCGCGCGCTGCTTCGACCCCAGGGGACGTGAGACAGAGGACAGAGGGGGTAAGAGTGAGTGTATTGTGTATCTTTCCAATGTTTAGCCCGGTCACTCACTAGGGGGGTGCGGAGGGCGAAATCGGTAATGGGCAAATGGAGGCCTAAATAAGCTTTCTATAGGTTCTGGTATGAGAGATCAGCAAAAAAAATGGGGGGTCCGCCGGCAAAATTTTCGAAAAATGGCCAATTTTAAGCCTCCGAAGACCAAGCGCTAAAAAGTATTCGGGCCCCCCTCCGGTATATTTTTACTGATGCCCTTCATGCAAAGCATGCACAACTAGTGACGGAGCCATAAGCTCTACCAGCTCATACCCTCCACGAAATGTGCTTCTCTACACATTATATGATCATCGACACAGATTGCGATTGACATCGATATGTACATGAGTATCACTACTAACAGCCGTTCACGAAACGCTACAATTGTTGAGACGAGAAGCCCCAACTTTGCACCAAAACTGGGCGGGCTGCCGGCGTTTTGGTGTTGATCCAGTTGCACTGGGTGGCACACCAAGCACCATATTCACAAATGCCACCCTTGCAGCTACGCCAATCGCCGCAGCCGGCCCGTGCACCGCGCCGAAATCGGCCACGCCCCCGGCTTCAACGCTACCGCCCCGGTGCCGTGATACGCGCGAGTGCCCAACTTTGAGCCGGCACCGAGCGCGCTGGCGGCGCTTTGGTGTTGATCCAGTTGCACTGGGTGGCACACCAGGCACCATATTCACAAATGTCGCCCTTGCAGCTACGCCAATCGCCGCAGCCGGCCGCGTGCACCGCGCCGAAATCGGCCATGCCCGCGGCTTCAACGCTACCGTCCCGATGCCGTGATACGCGCGAGTGCCCAACTTTGAGCCGGCACCGAGCGCGCTGGCGGCGCTTTGGTGTTGATCCAGTTGCACTGGGTGGCACACCAGGCACCATATTCACAAATGCCGCCCTTGCAGCTACGCCAATCGCCGCAGCCGGCCGCGTGCACCACGCCGAAATCGGCCACGCCCTCGGCTTCAACGCTACCGTCCCGATGCCGTGATACGCGCGAATGCCCAACTTTGAGCCGGTACCGAGCGCGCTGGCGGCGCATTGGTGTTGATCCAGTTGCACTGGGTGGCACACCAGGCACCATATTCACAAATGCCGCCCTTGCAGCTACGCCAATCGCCGCAGCCGGCCCGTGCACCGCGCCGAAATCGGCCATGCCCCCGGCTTCAACGCTACCGTCCCGATGCCGTGATATACGCGCGAGTGCCCAACTTTGAGCCGGTACCGAGCGCGCTGGCGGCGCTTTGGTGTTGATCCAGTTGCACTGGGTGGCACACCAGGCACCATATTCACATATGCCGCCCTTGCAGCTACGCCAATCGCCGCAGCCGGCCGCGCGCATCGCGCCATAGTCGGCCGTGTGTGGCGCCGACGACCACGCTAACGTCACCTGGCCGAACGGGCCGAGTGCCCAACTTTCGACCGCGACCGGGCGCGCTGCCGACGCTTTCTCGGTCTTGCACTGGGATAGAATGGCTCATCAGACACCATATATATCCGAATATGCCGCCCTAGCAGCAACACCAATCGCCGCCCCCGCCCGCGCGCATCGCGCCATAGTCGGCCGTGTGTGGCGCCGACGACCACGCCAACGGGCCGAACGGGTAGTTATCAAATTCTACTTTGTAGAAGTCACCTATTATGTATTTCCATGTTATGAGGTAGAGAGCTTTGAGGTTACTCACCCCCTGTTGAAACACACAGACAAACACCTACATTTTAAACACGTTACACACAGGAGGCTGGGTACGCGCAACCGCTTCACAGCGGCGATCACCACAAAGTGTAAGCTCTGCGGGAAACACAGAGAGAACTCGACGCACCTAGCTAGATGCCCGTCCACGCTCCCGGTATTTCAAACCATAGAAGCCGTAGCGGGATACACCCCGGCGAAAGACAGATCGACGACTCAAAAACTCAAAGACAGACTATTTGCGTACCCGAACTCCCCGACGCCGGATAGCCTCAAAGCCCTCTACCTAATAGCATGGAGATACATCATTAGTGACTTCTACGAGGTGGAATTTGAAAACCACACCTTCCACCACGTGCCGGTTATCGAAAGAATTCTAAGTAGGTTCACGGTCCTCGTTAGAGGTCGAGAACCTCAGGACGATTTCTCAACCGCACGCACGCGCAAGGCCACCCAGGGAAGGAAGCCGAAAATCAAATCCTCACACGACCTCAGCGCCCCTGTCTTTTCAACTAATAACAAGGGAGCTCTAGTCATGAACACGAATCTATCTCTGGTAGCGAAAGCCCTCAACATAGCAGAGCGCCTTGCCTAAACGTGCGACCTCTAGCCGCGAGCCGACCAACCGACAACGGACCTTAGTCACATTGACCACAGTTGCCTGACACCCAGCACAAGGAACGAACACACATCAGCCGGTAGCCCGATGGCACAGGAGGAAGGTGAGAACCAGGCCGTCGAGAATCGGAACACACCGTCTGCCACTGGAAACCCACTACACCCTGCCCCTAGGTAGAGCACGAGGGGCGACGAGCCGCAAGGCAGGTGGAGGGGGAGGGAAGGGAAGCGGGCGTGGCTGCGAAGTTACTGTGCAGGGTCGCGCGCGCGGCGAGATTATTAAGAAGTTTTTTTTTTCAATCAAGACGCCTACGGGGACCCTTGTGGCAGGTACCTCGAGGCGCCTCAATTTCTTTTGTTGGGCATATCGGTAGGAAACCACTATATGATATATGAAGCACTTGAACACATGTAAACACCAACTTCAAGTTCAACTTCCAAACATGAACAAATCGTGAACACCCCTCCTCTGAAAATCATGTGAACACCCAGTCTCAGCAACTGTAAGTGGTAAGTGGACCAAATGGGTGCGTGAACGTTCTCGCACACCCCCTGTGTGAAGGTGCAGATTTATTTCTGCGAATCTTAGGATTAGGAGAGATATAAAGGAAAAACTGAAAAGAACCTGAGTTTTGGAACGGAGGTAGTATAAAGATTTTGCTTATTGACCATATTCTCACCCAAGCAACTCGCACGATGACGCGTGCATGAGGCGCTGGCACAAGCGCGAGACTTTCCCCACTAAATCTGCCTTATTACTTATTAATGGCTTTCCGATGGTTCATACGTGCTTGTTTGTTGCACGGCATGAGAAGGGAGCCACGCAACCGCGACCCGTTAGTCGTCATGAGCGATCCTAGCCACTTTCCATGATATGAGGTGACATGGAACCTGGATGAGGATGACAAACACCTGGTAAGAAGTCCGCTCCGAGGGCGAGGCTCGGCTTCAAATCTCTATGGGAGCCGTACAGTATTTTTAGGCACTGAGGAGAACCGTCACTTCACCATCTGATGCACGCGGCCGGTTCGGCGTCCCTCGTTTGCAAGTCGTCAGTAAAGGAGGTCGATGTGCGACAAACCCAAGGTTGAGTGCGCATCCTGTCCCCAAGACGGCAGCCGAGGAGAGGCCTCCCGAGAAAATCGTCGGCCATCTCAATTGTCCGCACGGTCATACAGGCAAGGTGCGGGCTTGTTATCGTAAAACTTGAGTAGATCCCGCGCCTTCTGAACTGCGTTCTCCGGGGTGAAGCCAAAGCGCTTTTGCACCTCCTTGGCCGGAGCAGAGCAGCCAAAGGAGCGCATGCCTATCACAGCGTGTGCATACTTGCACCAACCCTCCGAGCTCAGTGCTTCCATCGCAAGGATGGGTACGCCAGGCGGGAGAACTGAGCGTTTGTACTCAAGCGTTTGTTCATCAAAGAGCTCCCAGCAAGGCATCGACACCAACTGCACCCGCACGTCGCTCAATTGGTTCATGGCTGCCTCAAGGGTCTGAACCTCTGATCCCGTGCCGATGAGAACAAGCTGAGGGGGACCACCGGTAGGTGCGGCAAGCACGTATGCACCGTGCGCAACCTTCTCCGCGCTCGAAGCGGCAAGGTTGGCGCAGCCCTGGCGCGAAAGCGCGATGACAGTTGGCGTCGTGCTTTTGTCCATTGCGATCATGTAGGCGCCCACCACCTCCTTCGCATCCGCAGGCCGGATCGTGAGCAGGTTGGGCGTCGCGCGCAAGTGAAGCAATGCCTCAATGGGCTGATGCGTCGGCCCATCCTCACCCAGGCCAATGGAGTCATGGGTGGCGATGTAGATGACACCAAAGTGCGAGAGCGCGGAGACACGCACTGCGCCCGCTGCGTATCCAAAGAAGTTGAGGAAGGTGGCGCAGAAGGGGCGCAGGAATCCATAGGCCAGCATCCCGTTGCACAGGGCGGCCATCGCGTGTTCGCGGACTCCGAAGCGGATGTAGCGGCCTTCTGGTGAAGCTGCCTGAAAGTCGGCCGCACCCTTGAACTTGGTCAGGTTCGAGGGTGTCAGATCGGCGGATCCGCCCACAAGCTCCGGCATAACCTCGCAGAGCTTATTGAGGACAACTTGAGAAGACTGGCGTGTGGCCAGCGGCTTGTCGAAAGTGATCTGACTGAGGGCCTCGCGCCAGCCCGTTGGCAGCGCACCCGTGCGCCGCCGTTCAAATTCGGCAGCTAGCTCCGGATGCTTCAGCGCATATCCTGCAAGTAGCGCCTTCCATGCGGCATGCTTGGCTGTGCCCGCAGCGCCGGCAGCGCGGAAGGCTTGCTGCACGTCGTCGGGGACGACAAAGGATTCCTTTTCGTCAAAGCCAAAGGAAGTCTTCATCGCAGCAAGGTCGGCGTGCCCAATCGGTGCACCATGCACGCCCGCAGTGCCCTGCTTGGCCGAGCCAAAGCCGATGGTCGTAGAGACCTTGATGAGCGTGGGCCGAAAGAGGTCCGCCTGTGCACGTTCGATGGCGATGCGCAAGGACTCGAGCGAGCTATCACCGTCGTGGACGGTGAGAACCTGCCAACCATACGACTCGTAGCGCTTGCCTACGTCCTCAGTGAAGGCGAGGGACGTGCTGCCATCGATCTGGATCTTGTTGTCATCGTACAGCACGATGAGTCGCCCCAGCCCCAGGTGGCCAGCGAGGGAGCATGCCTCTGACGAGATGCCTTCCTGCATGCAGCCGTCGCCGCAGATGACGAACGTGAAGTTGTCGATGATCGAGAAACCCTCGCGATTGAAGGTGGCACCCAAGTGTGCCTGCGCCATTGCCAGGCCGACGCCGTTGGAGATGCCCTGACCAAGCGGACCAGTGGACACTTCAACGCCCGGAGTCACAACGTTCTCCGGGTGTCCCGGTGTGAGTGAGTCGAGCTGCCGAAACTTCTTAAGGTCATCGATGGAGACGTCGTAGCCAGTCAGGTGAAGCATTGAGTAGAGCAGCGCGCAGGCGTGACCGTTCGACAAGACGAAGCGGTCACGGTTGGGCCACCTCGGGTCCTTTGGATCGTAAGACATCACACTTGTCCACAGCACGTGGGCCATTGGCGCACAGCCCATCGGGGCGCCGGGATGGCCAGAGTTGGCGGCCTGTACCATCTCGGCCGACAGTACACGAACGTAGTTGACGCAGCGGCGTTCCAGCGCCCCTTTGGCTCCCGAGTTAATCTGCGCCTCGACAGGCGTTGCCGTCTTCATCTTCTTCGAGCGCGGCCCGAGGATGTCGGCAGCAAGGTGCGAGAGCGGCAGATCAGATGCCAGCCCTGAGCGCGGCGGCAAGTAGCCAAAGTTGTACTACGGAGGGCGCACGAGAGGGCAGAAAGATGAGCAGCAGGCGCGCCCCTCACGTGGCCCGCGTGCGCAGCCAGTTGCTGTTGCTCAGCCCCTGACAATGGTCTCCCCCTCCAGCTCACCTGGAGCACCCGGTCCATCGCTGCGTTTGGGAGGGCGCGTGGGCCAGGGAGTCCGGCTGGGTACGCAGAGAGAGTGCGAGGCTGTTTCTCTCCCGGCCTCTCTCTCCCTCTCTCCCTCCCTCCCTCTCTCTCTCTCTCTCTCTCTCTCTCTCTCTCTCTCTCTCTCTCTCTCTCTCTCTCTCTCTGTGTGTGTGTGTGTGTGTGTGTGTGTGTGTGTGTGTGTGTGTGTGTGCGTGTGTGTGTGTGCCTCTCTCTCTCTCTCCCTCGACCCTCGCTCGCCCTCGCTCGCTCTCTCCGCGCCGCTGCGGAACGCAGGCGACGTTCTTTTCCGCGCCTCTCTCTCTCTCTCTCCTCTCTCTCTCTTCCTCTCTCTTCTCTCCCACCCCTAGCAGGGCCGTCGAACAAGCGAGGTGCCGAGGAGATCAGACGAAAATAAGAGGAAGAGATCAGGCGATATCTTAAGAGATCGACGGATCTGGCCGATGGAGCGGTCTGGCGCACGAGGACACGCGCCTCACGTCGAGCAGATAGATGTCGCCCTTGATTCGGTTAGAGAAGCACGGGAGCACTCAGTCTACAGATTGGCGTTCGGTAGAAGAAGAAGCGCGTGGGGGCCGGCTTGTTGCGCAGCCTCTCTCACAGCTTTTTACTCGTAGGAAGAAGGGAAGGGGGGCGGGGGAGAGAGGCGAGGGCGGAATGAACGGAGCCCCTCGCGGGTTCTCGCCCCGCGAGACCACGGGGAGGCGCGCGCGGGGGCTCAGCACTCTCTACCACGAGTTTACTCGCGTAATAAATAGTAGATGGGCCGTGGACTATCTGTATGCCCGATTTCGACGCGGTGCGGGGGGGGGCGGCTGGCGCCATGGGGGGTCGCTGCTGGGGCGGGATCCAGGGATCCACCGATGTGCGGCCCCCACTCCATGTGGATTGACAAGAACGGTCTCGAAACGCGCCCGGGCGTGGTTCGTGGTTCGAGCAAGTTGCAAGTTGCAAGTTGCAAGTTTGATGAAGTTGAAGTTGAAGTTGTGGCTGTGGGCTGTAGGCTCTCAACCTACTTTCTACTTTTATAAGTGGGGGTCAATGGTCAATGGGGGCCTCGCGCCCCGCGCCCCCCTCCCTTCATCGCAGACACCACCTGGGTGGGCCTGCACAACCATCCTCAGCCCTTGCCTTCTGGCAGGGCTGAGCATTCAACACAACACACAAGACAACAACCCAGACCTTCAGTGGGCGCGCGCCACGTGCCACACGCATACACGCATTCGCCTGCAATGCAGGGCGTTTGGGTTCACGATGACACGCCCTTAACCTTGAGGGCCCAATACAGTAGCATGGGCAATAATAAGGTGTTAGTGTTGACCCATCTGGCCTCTTACGTACAAGTGTTGACACAAGGCACGACAAGTGTTGACACCGTGTTGCGTGTTGCGTGTTGACGCACTTCGCACTTCCATACTTCCACTTGTCATTGCTGCGGTCTGCCGTTGCTGCTTGCTTTAGCGGGCAGCAAAGCAGAGCGCGCGAGGGAATGCGCGGTCAAATTACAAAATGCAAAATGCATATCGGGACACGCGCGGCGGAGCGCGGCCTCTCAGTCAAGAAGCCCATCCAAGATGTGGCGACTCGTTGGTTTTCCTCTTTCTCGATGGTGGAGTGGTTCCACGAGCAGCGTGAGGCTGTGCAGCTATATGATGTCCGGCACGGTACTGAGGCCTCCAAGAACGACGCGTACAAGGGAAATCGTCTGGGGCACGAGGAGTGGGACATACATCCTCCATCAATCTCTAGCCGTTCTACAGGCACCTGCCAACGTGACAAAACTCATCGAGGGCACGAAGTACGTCACCATCTCGCTCGTCTTGCCTAGTATCTACCGCCTTCTCGAAGGTCTGAGTTGCCACAGCGTCTACTTCGCGCGCAATCCACCTAGTCGTCAGTGGATGCCGTCGCTTCAACTCCATCCTCGGGTGAAGGCCGCACGCGACCTCTTGCACGATGACCTTCAGCGGCGGTGGATCGACGAGATGCCCGGCGCGCAACGAGATGAGCTCGATATCGCCACCCTCCTCGATCCACGTTGCAAGACCTATGAGTTCCCGGGCTTGGATGACAACAAGCTGGCCAGTGAGAAGGACCGCGCCTTTTCAACTCTCCAAGGTGCGTGGAACTTTTGTTGGAAGCCGGTAGTCGCCAATGGAGAGCCCGCCGCCCGCGGAGCCGCTCCACTAAGTGCGCAACAGACGAACAACAAGGTTGGCCCCGCCGCCCCGCCGACACGAAGTTCTCAGGCAAGGCGAGCTTAGTGTTTGCGCAGCCCCTCACACCCGCGTATTTTGACGTGCCCGGAGAGGACGACACTTCTCTCGAGGGGGAGGCCCATCAGAGCGCTCCGGACGAGCTGGAGCTCTACCTCTCCCTACCAAAGGAAAGCAACATGGATCTCGACGTGCTTGCCTGGTGGCGAGCACGCGACCATCCACGCGGCAATCGACCGGGAGCGCCTCCGGCTCTGCCCAACCTCGCCAAGATGGCCCGCCAATACCTGGGACGGCCGGCATCCTCCGCCGGCGTGGAGCGAGCGTTCTCGAAGGCAGGGCGTATCCATGACGACATCAAGGCCGGCCAATTAGACACCAGCCTCGAACATGCTCTCCTTGCTGGCAAGAATACTGAATGAGTGTGTATGTATATAGTGTATAGTATGTGTCTCGTGTCTCGTGTCTGGTGTGTGGTTCCTGCCCTCAATCGCGCGCAGCGCGCTTTAGCTCTAGCTCCGGGCACTTGTTGTCTTGGTATTGTAATTCCTTGTTAATAACTTCCGTGGCCATACATAGTACATAGCTATCTACATCTACATACATAGATACTAATAAATAATGGCTTGAGCACTATTAGCATTGAAGTAAATAGCCCGATTCGTAAGTAAATAGCCTACTATCTAGATAGTAGGCTAATATATTCACAGCCTTACTCCGGGTGGAGGAAGAGGCATGCCGGCTCATTCAAGCAGCAAACGCCCACGAGCTGCTCTTGCTCTTGTGCGGGTGGAGACGGCAGCAGATCGTGCACTTGTTGTCAATCCACGCGCCGGGGACGTCGTGCGAAAGATTGCAGGGCACACCGCGCTTGTTTCTGAGGCAGCACCCCTGGAGGAAGCGCGAGCATTGCTTGGGCGGGCCCTTGCCCTTGCCAAGCAAGGGCAAGGGCCTCAGGGCCTCATGTGCCGATTTGGGGCGAGGCTTGGTCCGTTGCCGTTGCGCTTCATCATTGCGCTCGCAGCGCTTCGCCACTTCTTGCTCGCACTCGCAGAAACGGAGTGAGGCCGTTTCCGTTTCCGTGGGCATTGAGCCCGTGTCCTTCCGCGTGGTTTGTCGCGCATCTTCGCCGGGGTGGTCGGCCTTCGAGGAAACCGAAGAACGAGGAGAATGCATGAGTGGGGGGAAGTGGAAGGGGGAATGAGCGTGGGATGAGGGCGATGTCGTCGGGACCCCAAGGGAGGGTAGACCCAATAGCAGTAGATGGCATCTTCAAAGAATTTTTTTTGGACTCCTACCCTTTCAACCCCTCTTCCTCTCCGCATCTCCTTCATCCTCACTCACACCCCTTCATTCCTTTTGCTCTTCATTCGGTTGTAGGGTTTCGGGGCTATAGCCCATGTGCACTACATGGACTCTGGAAAAGAGTTTGGCCCACGCCATCGGGACGCAAGATATTGAGCCGATTGCATTTCAGCAAGACGTGAGAGCGCGCGGCGAAATGCAAAGATTTCGTCTTCACCCGTGAAGAGAGAGTCTTTGAGCATTGCCTTCCGTGAGTCTGCACTGACAGCTCCTGTTGACTTCCTGCTGCCCGGTGTATTCGCTGGGTTGCCAATGGGATTCAGGTCGGCTACCTTGCCCGCCTCACCTTCGAATTCCACACCCTCGAGTGCACTCGCTGCCATGTCTACCTCACCCGACAAAGTGCCAGAGAAAAGCTGCTCAATTGGCACCTCTGAGGACACGACGAGACGTGTCTTATGGTTGTATAACTGGTCGACGAGCGAAATGAAACGCCTCGCCTTGTCGCGCTGGTTGAGCGACATCTGGGGCAACGAGTCAACGCATAGGGTGTGGTATCGCTGGGCGAGCGCGACATAGTCGCCAGCGCCGAGGGATGCACCACAAAGCTCCTCGAAGGACGTCCTAGCCACCCCGCCGCTTGCTAAGAGTTGCAGCGCCCTGCCCGACCCTATGGGAGCGGCCTCCACGGCAGCTCGTCCCCGTGTCAGCGTCTCAAAGCAGCTATCTAGCTGCTTGGTTGGGGAAGAAGCGCCATCGGACCCTTCAATCGACATCCCATGGCAGAAGAAAGAGGGCTCAGATGCCAGGTGCAAGCCCTTTCGGTAATCTCGTTGCTCGGCCCCGAGCTCAAATGTATCGCAGTGCTCACTGATCGCCTCGCTGAAGCGCGCCTGCGGGTGCTCACGATGCATCGATGAGGCGCTGAAATCTTTGGGTGTCCTATTGCACGTAGCAACGAGTACCCAACCCGCGTTGATCAGCGCAGTCAACACCCCACGCACGATGGTAGCATCAGCAATGTCCATCATAGCGATCTCGTCGTAGCAGAGCACCCCTACGCTGACCGGGTGTCCCCTCTCATCCAAGAGAAGGCGTCCAGGTTGTGACGATGTACTTGTCTGGACATGCTGGACGATGGCCTTTTCAGCTGGCGCCTTTGCACGTGTATATTCACCGCTCCTATTGGTGGCATCGATATCGCTACTGGTCTCCGCCGCAATACTCGCTGAAATACGCTGCATTGCAGCGGCGAAGGAATCTTCCACCTCCGGCCGAGGCTGCTCTCCTTCGGAGACTAAGCGCACAACTGCGCGATCAACCATCGTGCGGAAAGCAAAGCCTGAGTCTGAGAACCACGCATTGTGCCAGCCAGTATTCGTGCGCTGCGCGCTTGGCGTGGGGGAGAAGGTGTCATCCGTATCAAGTCCTTCGGCATCCGCATGTCTCATTGCATCACTTGAAGGTGAGCGCAGGCTAGCCGCTAAAGCATTCGAGTGTGCATGCAACCGTCGGTGGCACTCGATCATGAAGGAGTTGTGATGCACACGACGAAGCGTTGCGACACACCTGAATGGCTCTGCCATTGCACCCGACGCTGCACCATCCGAATCATTGTGCCTAGAGTCCTGCCCCACCTGCTGGTCCACAAGTACAGCTTCTGCGAACAGATCCATAAGTAGAGTCTTCCCAGAACCTACCGATCCGTGTATGAATAGGCCACGCGGCGTGGCAGGTCGCTGCGGCGGTGGAGGCGCACCGGGAGGCAGAGCTCGATCAGATCCCGGCAAATGTAAGCCCTTTCCCGAAGGCACCGTCCTGTTTTTATCATCGCGTTGAGAAGCGCCCACTGGTGCACCTATCCCCGTTCGCCAAAATGGATGTTGCAGCTCCTTCGCCGACAGCTGCTCCTTTTGGTGCTGCTCGAGGCGGTCCCCGTCAACGAAAAATTCTCCATCCTGATGAGCGCGCGCCTGTGCGAGCCGAAGCCGCCGGAAGAGGGGATCATCGGACGCATCAGAGCAACCATGGTCAGTGCCACTAGCTTGTTCGTCGGCTCGGGGCTCGGGCTCGGTGCCCCCAGATGGTGAGGCGCGTCCCAGTGATGACCCAACCTCGCTCGGCCGCGGATAGAGAGCGGCCTGTATGCGTTCAAGCGCCCTCCTCCACGCTGGAATGGCCATCCTGCGCGCCTCTTCAGCCTCCGCCTCTGCCGCCAGCTGCTCGCACATCCCTCGCCATTGTATCAGCTGTGCGGCGTAGCGCTCGGTCTCCCGGTGGTGAGCACGGATGTCGCAGCGAAGCTTCTCAAGTACGAGCGCAAGCTCATGCTGTTTCTCATCCCGCGCGAGCTGACCCTGCTGCACTTTTGCAGCTAGGCGCTCAGCGAGGCTCTGCTGTGAGCTACATCCGGCCAAGTGACGTGCATGCGGGGCGAGGCGGCGCATGCGGTCGAAGCCGACGCCAAAATATGGAGCAAGAGAGAAGGGCGCAGGATAGGAGAGGGGTTTTGTGAACAGGGGAGCCGAGTGTCAGGTGAGAGAGGTGGGGACGACCCGCGCCCACGCGCGCGTGTTGACTGAAAGATCCCGTTTGAAGAGGTGTTGTGGTATTCTTTGGTTTCACAGAAACGCCCGTTCACAGTGCGCGGGCTTCTCGACTCTTATCTCGACTCTTCTCGCCGGCTTTCGTTCTGTCGCTGTCGCTGTCGGCCGCGCCCAGCTCGCAGCTCGCTGGGGCCTCCGCCAGCGGCTGAGCACTCTCCTCCGGTAGAGCAGGCCAGCACGAACGCTTCGCTGCGGCGCCACACAACCCAGCTCCGCCCTCGGCTGCGTCACGCCGGAGGCCGAAGAGGAGTACTGCTGCGACAGCGACTCGTGCAACGCAACACCCCGCCGCAGGTCTCCCACTCCCACTCCTCCTCCTCCTGCGTCTGAGTCACCTCAGGTGTCCACAGATCCTCCTCTAGACGAATGGCCGCAGCTGGCACCCTCTGAGGGAGAGGATGGAGGATGGCTCTGTGAGGCCTCGGAGTTGCGTCCGGTAGACGGCAGGGCGGTCAAACACTATTTACTATTTAACTTCAAACTAAGAACTAAGGCCCTGGAGGCGTTACTGGGCTCCACTCTGCGCTCCACTCTCCACCGGCATCGCCGGGACAATTCCCGCACCGCCTGCCAAGGCCGCCACCCATCGGGCGCATACACGGTGCGAAGTGCGAAGTGGTGTGCGGGGGGGAGGTGAGAGGTGAGCCACTCACGAGAAATTTTATTTTCATGTTTATGTTTATGTTTCTGTACCTTGAGACCTTGAGTGCGTGGTGCGTGGTCCATTATAGCTTATAGCCAGCAGTAGTAGCCTAAATCTTCGGATTTTTTTCTAAGGGAGATGAGGAGGACGACACCGGACACCGGCTCCACTCCTGACTCTGGCTTCCCAGTCCCCAGAGCCGGAGGGAGAGCCAGACCCTCCCCCGCTTGTAGGCCGGTCACTCACGCTTTTTAACCACTATTTTCCATCCCTCCTAGGTGTCCAAGGATGTAGCTCACGCTTTTCCCCAGGGACCCCCCTTACCTGCCCCCCCACTCCCCCCCCCCCCCCCCCCCGCGAACCCCCTCTACCCCACGAAAATCAGAGGGGCAGACCCAGATGGGAGTGACCCAGTGGCCAGTGGGGCCATGGGGAAGGTCATAGGCCTCCCCACATGGGCCCCCCACACCTTTCTCCATCGCTGCAGCCATGCGGCTGAGCGAGGAGGGGAGGGTTTCCGGTTGCAGTGGCAGTGGCTCGGCGAGCAGGCGCAGACGCGGCGAGCGGGCGCGGTCCACTGGGATGGGCCCAGTGGCCAGTGGGACCCATCCCATCCCGTGCAGCAGCTCCATATCGCCCTGGCACCATCGCGGTGACCAGGGCGGCGGAGAGGAGAGAGAGCGACGCCATCGCTCGCGCTCTCCCCAGAACAGAACCGGATAAAATTCTCTACACAAACCCCAAACACCACTACCACTCACTACCTCACGCACAACGCACAATCACAGTAACACGTAGAACACTAATGTAAACAGAGTGAGCGCGCTCTCACAGCCGTTATGGCACAACCGTCATGATCCTCCACCGATCACCCGCCCCGCTTGGGTTAGCCTATGGGAATCACTGAACGCGCACGTCGTGCACAACGTCTTCAAGGACCCCAACTTCACCGAGCCGTACACCCGGGAGGACTGCGAACAATACATGAACCATCTCCCCGAAACCTTCTCTCACGCGGGAGCGCGAGTGAACAAACAAGAATTCTTAAACTCGTGGGAACATATAGTTCGACACGCCTTGAGGCTCCTAGATAAAGCGCAGGCTAGCCCGACACCACAACAGCCAGCCGCAAAGGCGCAACCGGAGAGAACAAGAGACGAGACTCGTCCGGAAAACGAGACAAGAGAAATCAAAGTGTCTGAAGAGGATAAATACATCACTAAAATGAATAACATATGGATATATACCAACACCAACTACCTGGGAGAGACCACTGGCACCACTGACGTAGCTCTGCCGGGAGAAGAGGCACTATTCCACACGCCGGCCAGATGGGAAAGCGGGCTCAAAGGCCCGAAGCACCTAGAGTACCCCTTAGCAGACGAATACGCGCTTAACGGCAAGATGCAACTTGACCAAATCACCGTATCCGACATCACGAGCGAATACCTAGTGGGTGGCCCCAGCGACAAACCGCAACCGGCCCGAGAAAAGTGGACCCGTAAACTAGACTTGACCCGGGATGAGTGGATCCACGTGGCAAAACTATACACACACCCGATGCTCAAGCACACGGACAAACACCCCCACTTTAAACACATCACTCATAGGAGGCTAGGCACACGAAACCGATTCGCCACGGCGACCACGGCGAAATGCAGATTATGTAAAAAACATCGCGAAAACTCGACACACCTCGCCAGATGCCCCTCCACACAACAAATCTTCCAGGCCGTAGAAGCGGTGACGGGGTACACGCCTAGAGCGGACAGATCGACAGCACAAAGGCTTAAAGACAGACTCTTCGTATACCCGAACACAACGACACCCGACAGCCTCAAAGCCCTCTACATCATAGCGTGGAGGTACATAATAGGCGACTTTTACAAAGTAGAATTTGACAACTACACTTTCCATCACGTGCCGGTCATCGAAAAAACCCTTAGCAGATTTACGGTCCTCGCCAGAGGACTCACCCCCCCGGACAAGCCCTCGACCGCACGCACTAGCATAGCCTCGCAAGGGAGAAAACCGAAGCTCAAGTCCCCGCGCGAGCTTTGCGCGCCCGTCTTTACATTCAACGATAAAGGCACACTGATGTTAGGCGGCAACCTGGCCGCAATAGCCAATGCACTTCAACTAACGGAAAAGCTAGAGTAACCGCGCATAGGCCGGCACGACGCTTCACTCACCCGCCCTGCCTCGACCCCCGTAAGCACGGAAACACTCCGCCCATCCCATAGGTCTAAAAAAAGAAAACAACATAGAAACCGGTAGCCCGATGGTACAGGAGGAAGGGGAGGAAAAACCTATCGGGGATCGGTGCACACCATCTGCTGCAGGAAACCCTATTCACCCAGCCCCTAGGTAGCGCACGAGGGACGGGCCGCAAGGCAGGTGGAGCGGGGATGAGAGCGGCGGGCGAGGCTGCATGCGTTAGAGTGCATAGTCGCGCGCGCGGCGTGAATATTAAGAAGTTTTTTTTTTGTAAACAGAGTGAGCGCGTGAGGAGGAGAAAAGAGAGGGGGGAAGAGAGAAAAGAAGAGAGGAGGCCCGTCGCCTCTCCTCACGTGAAGAGAGAGAGAGGAGAGGAGATCTCACTGGACTTAGAAAGTAAACACAGGAGAGGGCGGAGGGGCATCCGTAACACCCCCTAGTGAGTGGTGAGTGACCGGGCTACCGCTACCGCTTGGCTGGGTGCCATGTTGGAGAGCCTATCCGCCCGCCAACTGCCAGCGACCAGCGAGAGAGGGAGCGGGGTCAAGGTCGAAGGTCGAGCTCCCCTCCCCTCCTCCCCTGTGGCCTGTGGACGGTGCGCTGGTGCGCTCACCATACAGCCCGTACGACGTACGACCCTGGGCGGCGACGCGGCGACGCGGAGCGGGGGAGTTAGGGTATTGGGGTGCCTGCTTGTGGTCTGTCTCTGTCTTTAGTCTGTGGTCTGTGGGGGAGGGCACGAGGCACGAGAACGAGGAACGAGGCACGAGGCACCTCCCCCAGTCCCCACGTATAAGCAAGTTATAAACTTATATAGTTTGATGGCTGATGGCTAGCGTGCCTAGGCGCATACACCGGACGAGCCATGCACCAATCGCGCAAAGCCCGAGCGCGTGGTAAATGATAAGGGCTCCATTGCCGATAAGGGCTACGGTCCCACAGCACTATGATTAAATGGGGACAACAAGAACACTCTGACACACCGCGATTGGTCATTTCGTCATTTCTTTTTATAGTACTTGCACTATTTTCTCTTTTCTTCTCATCGAGATCAAGGCTCAGTCGGCGGCGCCGATGCCCCTCGCGCCGACGATGGGCATCTCTCGCTCCAGCAGATCATCCACCCGATCCAGGAGCATCCTCGCGATCGATGCAGGTACCTCGTGCATCAAGGCGGTAGTTACCTCTTTGCCCGGGGGGCAGGTGGATACCGAGGTTGTCCGCTCGCTTGACCCGCCTACATCGGTCGATGTTGGCTATGCAGAGCAGTCGGCGCAACAGTGGTGGGAGGCGATGGCAGACTCATGCGCCGCGTTGGGCAAGCACGTAGAGAGCATCCAGGCAATTGCACTCAGTGGTCAAATGCAAGGCGTGCTGCTTGTGGATGCGCATGGCGAGCCAATCCTTCCGGCCCTTTTGTACTCCGACTCGCGGGCTCGGGCTGAGGCTGCACACCTAGAGGAGAAACTTGGTCAAGAAAGATTACTGCGAGGGGTTCAGAACTGGAAGGGAGCGGTCTCTGTACTCCCGAAGCTCTGCTGGTTGCACCATCACTGCCCGGACCTCCTCGAGCGCGCCAACCACATTCTACTTGGCGCCCATGACTGGCTCTTCTTCCGCCTAACAGGCCTAGCAGTCACTGATCTGACCAATGCTTCTGTAAGTGGACTATTGCGTGCCGATAAGGATGAGTGGGCTTTCCAGCTGCTGCTCGATGCAGGGCTACCCGCGTCTATCGCGGCCAAGTTGCCGGAGCTCGCAACTGGAGGGCCAGCAGTAGCTTTCCTCTTGCCGGCTGCTGCATCTCGATTGCGTTTGTCTAGGGGAAGCAACATCAAAGTGTGCCACGGCGCAGGCGACCTTGGCACCACCACGAGAGGCGCCCTTGGAGAGAGGTCTGTAGGCACATACTGCTATCTTGGCACCTCAGGCTGGGTCGCCACACAACGGAGCACAATTTCTGAGCAGGAGAGGGGTCGAGCGTTCTGCGTGCTCGGCGCATCGCGAGAACGACGCTACTTGCTTGCTGCCCCAATGACTACTGCAGGAGGCAATTTGCGGTGGCTCTTAGGCGTCATGTGGCCAGGGCTACCAGAGTCGGATGCCTACGTTGAGCTTGAGTCCGAGGCCAGCAACGCACCGCCAGGCTGTGGTGGCGTGCTGTACCTTCCCTACTTAAGCGGCGAGAGATGTCCAGTGAAAGATCCGCAAGCGCGTGCTTGCTTCATTGGCATGGGCGTCGGTACAACTCGGGGGATCCTGTGCCGAGCAGTGATGGAGGGCATCTGCTTTGCCATGCGGTCGCTTCTAGAGCTACTTCCTGGGGAGCACTTGGCACACGGAGCAAAGCATGGGGTACTGGCGGCAACAAACCAAGCAAACCTATCCAAAGATGATGGCCACAAGATTGAGCTTCCACCTCCTCCGCTCGTAGTCGTGGGGGGAGTGGCTGCGTCGCGAACCGTTGTGCAGACGTTGGCCAATGTCATGCAGCGCGAGGTCCATGTGCCCTCGGCATTCCTACACGCACCTGCTCTCGGAGCTGCGTGGCTTGCATTTGAAGCCATCAATGACGCTGAAGGCGAAAATGAAGACGATGTTGAAAGGCTGAAGCCTTCATCACCAAATGATGTTGACTTTAAAGATACAAGCCTCGTCCTCCTCCCGGATTCAGAACTTAAGGAAATGTACGATACACGCTATCGAGCTTTTTGCATGCTTCACCCAGCGCTTCGGGAGACATTTCCGTTGTTGAGGGCAAGGTGACAAATTTATGCTGGAAGCTGGAAAGCCCTTGAAGTCAACCGTCAAAACCATCTTAAAGCCTCTAGACGAGGCGAGGCGTGCTGCAAGCGCCATCGTGAGTACGTTATTTACTATGCCCTCCACCCGCCAATTTCACACATTTCTCCCTCTTCCGCGGTCGCCTTGATTTTAGCGTTTTCATAGGTCGTCATATAGGTGCTACATGCAATGTGCAATGTACTCAATCGATCGCGCGAGACCAACCTATTGTTGTAATTGGGGTCAATGGGGACGATTCAGGTGCTGCACTTTCTCACAAATCCGCCACAGCGGGAAGCCGAACACGGAGCATTTCTTCGGCCATCGGCCATGCGCCTACTACGCTGCTCGCTACTCCGTGTTTAATCGTCAATAAGGTATTTGTTCCCTGTGCCAAACAATGACTAACAACTAGAGCGTAACTTCATTTACAGTTAAGCTAGCACTTGTACTCGGTCCACATAGAGCTAGAGGAGGGCGCGCCTCTCGCTCTCACGGCTCCACGGTGTCTTAAGTAGGAGTACTAGTAGTAGGGATACCTTATTTTGTGAAGATGCGGATGTTAAACGTAGATCGATCGATCTCGCTGCAGTCGACGCCCTCCGCTCGCACCTTTCTCGCGCCGCCCGCTGACGCAGCTATGCTCGGCATCGTAACTACCGGCCTCCTTGCACATCAGACCCGGCTGCTCTCCGGGGCTGCGCGTCCAATCGGTCTGCCCAACACTCACAATCCTCAGCCAGAGTGTACTCGGCGTACAGCGCTGATTTCGTTCTGTACTGCCGCAATGGTTGCCTCTCCCGCCAGCTGTCTGATTGGCCTGGGTAGCACAGCTTTGGCCAGAGTCGATGGCATTCCGTTGTATGCACCAGCGGCAGGGACCTTTGGCAACCCTGGCTTGCCAGACGAAGGGTTTGAGACGTTGCTTCCAAGGGTGGAAGGCTTTGCCTCGAATGCTGCTGCGGCAGTGGATGCCGCTCGGAATGCTGAGTGGGACCGCATTCGCGAGGTGCTAGCGGCTGTACCTGTCAAATATCAATCCACTAACTTGGGTAAATATGCAGCTATACTGGGTGATGACGCGTATACAGCCCTCAGCCTGAAGAGTGAATACCTATCCGGAATCCAAGCCTTGAGCTCAGCCGTGGGGCCAGCGTCAGCTGGCAATCAAAAGGAAGCGGAGCGCGCAATAAAAGCCGCAGAGCTCATGCAAAGCTCATTGCAATCGCTTCTCGAGCTAGTTCCCCCTACAGTCGTCGCACAGGTCCGGGCGCGAGAGAAGGCTCTAGCAAAAGCCTTGGCGCGAGAGGAGAAAGAGGCTCGCGAGAAGGCAGAGGCTGAGCGGCTTGCGGCGCAGGCCCGCGAGGCGATGGTAGGAGGACAACCTATGCTTTTGGACGAAGATGATCAGATGGGTGCATGATGCAGACGGCATGTAATACAGGTTGATTACACAAGTCATTTATGGTGGCGTGGCAAAGGTCAAGATTGTCGTATAAGGCCTTCGCGTTTACAATCAAGGTGTGGAGCAATACCACTATCTCTTGGCAAGAGACTCTTGGGCCTCATGTGGAATATCATCGCAAAGAAAAGTCTGCACAGAACCACAATTCCCATTGGGAATGCAACACCCTCAGAAGAACACAGCTGGTGCCCAGCATGCAGCTCCGCCTCCACCTGACAAGCAACCACGCAGTGCGAGTCACCCGCTTCGAGGCATGTGGCGCCGACCCCTTCCAGGATTGCATCCTTCCACTTGCTCTGGCCACTGGGGCACACCCCCAACCCCCCCCCTCACTAAGGGCCTATGCAGGATCCCCACTCGGCTCAGCAACGCATACCCTGAAGAAGGCCATGAAAACGTCTGAAGATTCGGGTCCACCTATTCTGGGCACGGCACTTTCTACCTTACTATATCCATCGCCAATTTGTTTCCCCTCACTCGCCCTCCCTTTCGCTTCTCCCCTTCATTCCTTTGTCTTCGGTTTCCGGGGTTGGGCCCAAGTACACTACCTTGGGCCAGGTTCTGGAGATGGATCGGAACAGGCCTGTTGCCTAGCTTTACGGTGTGCTTTCTTGGCGGGGCTGTTGTTTCGTCGATCGGAGCGCATTCATTTTGTTGGGCATTACTCCGTGCTGCTAGTCGCTCATGTTCTTTTATTCGCTGACATGCTTGCGTATGGCTCAGGTTGGCGAAACACTATTTGCGGTCTGATTGCTTGTCGTCATCCCTCGTGCAGAGGGCTTTCACTACATGTGCCACCCCCAAGGTGGTGGTGCTGGCGAAGTCGAGCAGCTCTCTACTGGGGGTAAGTTGGCTCGTGCGTGGTCGTTTACAAAAAGACTGGTGTGAGGTCGTTTAAATCGATACGTTGTTTGGGCTGTCTACCCATGCCCGCTCGGTTCAAGCCAAATTCGTTTTGGCTGCGAACCGTAGGGCTTTAGTCAGTTTCGATGATTCTCAACTATCGTTAAAACGATAGGGGCCGCGGGGGGAAAATTCGGCGACCGCGGGGGGAACTGGAAAAGAATTCCTTACGTTCCCGTACCGCGATCAAACGTAAACGACGGCGTTGATAGATATCGGAGGGGCGTGACAGTCGCGACTGTCAGAAGAACGCAGAGGGTGTATCGAGCGCCACTGAGTCGGCGCATCCACTGATTCTTGCGGAAGGCGACGGCGACGGTGACCGCGAGCAGCATGATGAGGAACGCCGCGATGAGCCACACGAGGATCTGCACCCACCGCGGCAGGCTGCGCTCGACTGTCGCCACGCCGTCGGGGCGCTCTTTCGACGGAACGCGACTTTAACACCAAGGGAGTGGGTGCGGCTTGCTCCAGATGAGGAGGGGTTGCGTCAGGCGCGATGGGCTACGCCAGCGTGGGCGCCGCAGCCAGGACGTGTGACTCAGGCGTGCCTGCCCGGAAGGCGGAGTGGGTCAGTGGTCATGAGTCATGTGTGTGCGGTCTTGCATGCGACATGGCAGGAGGAGCGGGCGGTCGGTACCGTTCCCACGGCAGGGGAGGAGTGGGAGTGGGAGTGGAGAGAAGGAACTAGTGCCCAATGGATCAACTAAGCTTAAACGTAGTTCTAGCTAGTGGCGGGGAATCTTACGAACTTCAAGCCTTTTTCCTAGCTCGATAGGTTAGCTAACACGGAAAGATCCGGATGACATCATCGATTGGCCATCGGCATATCGGGCAAGGCTGTTGTTGCGAATGGATATAGAACGCACACTGGTTGCAGGCGCATTGATGGCCGCAGCGATAGAAGACCGCCGCTGCTGGGCGTTCGTAGCACACGACACATGTTTCCGCACTTGAAGTCGGCAAATGAGCCTGTGCAACCTCTCGATGAGAGGGCTCAGTGAAATCGGTATGCACGCCTTTTGAGTGCGCGGAGCCGAGTGATTTCTCATGTGAACGCGAGCCAAAGTCGGTAGAACTGCAGGACCATTCAGTTGCCCTACCGCGCCGCCGGGTATTGGCTCTCACAGCAGATGCGCGCGTTGAACCAGCTACATTGCGACGACCAAGACGTGGCCTTGGCTGGCGCCGTAGCACACGCTCTGTCATCTCAAGGATTTCCTTCGATAACTGACGTTGCTCCTGTTGCATAACTTTCAGCAATGCGGCCGTCGACCTACTGCCATCGTCTTGAACATCTAGCTTACCTCCAATGGCATGGCCGAAAGCATCCCCGCATGGTGTTGTGTGATTCGGCCCAGCGTGAGGTGCCGTGGATTGTACATCCCGTTGTTTTGGTGCTACGAGCACAGCCAAAGTGGAAAGTGCCGTTGCTGTTCGTGCTTGCTGCTCTTGAAGCGAGAGCCCGAGCGAGAACGAGGCGTGAAGAAGCTGCGCCAACCGTCGGCTCTCGTCTGCTTGCACCTCTACAATCGATCGCATACGGCTTAATTCTTGCACTAAGACCCCTTCCACCTGCTCCAATCGCGTACCAAGCCGATCTATCGATTGCGAAATAGTCGCCACTGCTGATCTTGAATACAAGGCGGCTGCGGCCTTGCGACCGCATAGTTCCCGGTCGATTTCAAGTGGGCTTCTGCCATCAAAGTCAGACTGTGGGCACCCAATTTCTGCATTCGTTGATGGCGGTGAGACCGCTTGGGGCAAGCTTTCCTCATCCATAGCATAGGTGCGAGATTCCGCACGGGATGACAACGGCAAAGACTGCAGCCTTGATGAGGAAAGACCTTGGGTAGCAATCTCGAGGTGGATGGAGATGAGATCCTCCAGGTCCTGGTCCAACAAGGATTGTAGCGAGATCAATTGTTGCGCATTGGCAAGATATGGAACCGTTGCGCAGGGCTCTGCTGATCTTCTTTGAATGTGGAAGTATATCGCATATGCTCACCTGCCGGAATGCCGAGTTGAGAAGCTCAACCACGCGCCGCCTTTCAGCCACTTTGCGGAGCTCGTGCGAACGTTCGAATTCGAAGAAATCTTTCATGAAATCCAATCCTGCTCCTGCCTCATTAGCTGAACATAGTTGTTTCAACTTCTCCTTGCCATCAGCTGGATCTATCTCATCTGCCGCCTGCGTTTCTAGGGGCAGCAAAGATTGCCTTGCCTCCTCTGGTTCTTCACTTGATACACATCCATTTGAATGCTCGGGCGTGGTGTTAGGACAGGCGTTGATGTTTGCTCTAATCTGGTCCATTCTCGATGGACCAATGCCAATAGCGTCGTCTCTAGGCCCAAGCGGCAGGACGTCATTTTGTACCCCAGAGTGATAAGATGACAGCAATGGTGGCTGCGACAGTGTTGGCGGAAGCATTAGACCTGGAGGTGGGCTAGAAGGCTGGCCATGTTCTGAATTCGGCAAGAGAGGTGCCTCTTCACATCCGGTGCCGGAATGCAGCTGTGGCTGTGAGGAACTCATGGCCGCCTTGCTGGCTGGTGGCTTGCTGGCTTGGACCGGTGCCCTCCTACCTGGCCGTGGCTGGATCTCTTTGGCCCGGCTATTTCCGCCGATGATGCTGGACAAGCGAAGGACATGAGATGCGTCGACACCAGTCACTTTGCTCTCTTTCCGGAGAAGCTCGAGCTCAAGATCGACCGCTCGCGGCCTTGGAGCAGTGCCCTTGCAGGGGCGGCCGGTACGGCGAGCGAGCAGCTCATTGAACGACTCGGCCAGAGCTCCGCTATTCACCGGCTCGTCAGGGTCCGAGTCGGAGGCCATCGCACCACTCCACCCCACCCCTCCCCGCCCGCTGCTCCACCCTCTGCTGCTTCACCCTCTCCCTCCCGGCGCAGCCTCTGTCCCTCCTCGCCGCTCCACGCTCGCTTCCTGCCGTGGGATGACCGCTCGCTCGCTCCCCCACCTCTCCTCCCGCCTCCTGTTCTTCTGTAGTTTAGGGAACAAGGGAGAGTGAGAAGAAAATAGCAGCTGAGGAAGCGAGGACACGACGAAAGGAGAGGGATCTGGTGATTATTCGTCATGTCCACGAATTATTAACTGAGCGTGGGGTGGCGTCAGAACAATTTTCTCAAAATGAGGGAGCAAACGAACGCGAATGAATATGTAACGTGAGATAGATCTCCTCTCTGTTCCTTTTCGAGAAGAAAACGACCAGGAAAGAAGAAGAATGAGAACTAACGGATGAACGAACGGGAACGACCAATATTGAATGCCGGCGCGAGCAGCAAGTGAAGAGGAGAAGAGACGGAATAATTAGAGAGGAGGGGGCGGCGGAACCCGCGTGAAGCCGTCGTGAAAGAGGCCAGCTGCCAGCTGCAAGGTTTTTACTTCCATACCATACTCCGCGTGTAGCCAACTCCTGGCGCGCTGGCGCGTGCCCATCTCCTGGCAGTGGTGTTATTTCCAGTCCGCCCACTCAAAATTTGGCTCCTATGACCCGGTGGACCCAAAAATACATTTTAGGCATATACTAGGGTTAAATACACATGACACACGAAACCCACGAACATCGGTCAATTCATCTCCCATGGCGAGGATGGCGCCGCCGCGCTGGCTCCTCGTGGCTCTTGCCATCTCGCTCCAGCGCGCTAGCGCGCTGTTTGGCGCATCTTGGCGCAGCCGCCTGGTGACCCACTCCCGTGTTTACCGGATGACTGAGCCTGACAGCACCACCGACGCAATGGCGGCCGCACTCGAGCAGCTAAGCAGCCGCTCATCCGCTGTTCGGCCAGAGCGGGCGACCTCCAGAGTGCGCTCATCTTTCTCGCGCAAGCGTGGCGCCAGCGAGCGTGTGGCACGTAGCAGCAAGCCGAAAAGCAGGCCATCGGCGACTGAGCGCAAGGGCGGGCAACCAATAGCTTTGCGGCGGGGAGTAGTGCAGCAGGGCCAACATTACGGTACACGAGAGCTCGGCAGCAAGCCCGATACACAATTGGATGAGCGCGGAGGATGGGTGCAGGGTGATGATTGGGTTGAGTCGACGAGCTTTCCCGGCCAGCTGATGACGCTGGCCCCGACTCGTCTAATGCTCTTTATCGATGGCTCCTGGCTTTACTACTCCATGTAGGCTGAAAATCTAGGTTGCTAGTTGTTGCCAGAATGCGCGATACAAGCCTGATCCCAGCCCAAGGCGGTGCATCTTGAAGCTTTTGCGGCGCTGCCCAGGGCACGCACAATTTCAAAGGGGACTGTTTGCAGCAGCCACGCGTCAACACAACACCTGCACTCTTCTCAGATTTGATGGTGGTCCGAGATGCCCTATAACTGAGCAGCTAGGTGCAGGCTGGAAGGAGACCCATTATGTTGACTGGTCCGTGCTGCCCGCGATAGTTGCCGACCACATCTCGACAGAGCTCTTACGTGTCCAGCCGAATCTACCTCGTGCAGTGGAGGTACAGATAAATCGATCCTTGCATGCTCTCTTCCACGGGCCGACGCGTATTGGTCGATGATGGTCGGGTCTAGTCTGTCTGGTACCAACTTCCTATGAGTCTACTATCCCTCATGTCTTGTGAGCCCTGCCTACCCTGCAGGTTGTGCGGGTGCACGTGTACTCCTCGTTGCGTGTCGGGCAGCCAGTTTCGAGACAACGCCAAGAGATGTTCGACCAGATGCGAGAACTGCATTACGACGTCCACATCGGCTCCTTTGATGGGCCTCGCGAAAAATGTGTCGACATCGCGCTCGCTGTGGACATGCTGCACTACGCTACGGTCGATGGTGCATTCGATGTTGCTGTTCTCGTGTCTGGCGACGCCGATTTTCTCCCCGCGCTTGTGCGGACGAGACAACGTGGGAAACGGGTGGCCATATGCTCGATGCGGAATTCAGCCTCCTCATCCTTCGACAACAGCGAATCTTCGGAATTTCTTGGTTTGGTCGCAGACGGAGAAGCACGATTGAAAGACTTCGATGTGTGTGCAAGAGAAGCGAGCGCTCTTAGCCAACCAGCACTTTATCGAGGTCAGGGTCAAGAGTCAAGAGTACGGCACGCTCATGCATCTTGTCAAGTGTAGATTCCCCCCGAACCCGAGAATGATTGCATGACGTTGTGCACACGACATCTCAGGTGCTATGGCTTGACGATCACATCGACAGCCTCCTCACTCCTATTCATCCATCTTTGCGGCGTCAGCGCCCCGCAATGCTCCGCCATTTGCGCGAATGCTTGCTCGACTTCTTGAGCGAATTTGGAGGCGCTGCGTCGGAAGAGGAGGTGCGCCGTTACCTTAGCGAGATTGGGCTTGGGACATCTTCCGCGCTGGCATTCATTGAGCATGAATGTGGGTCGCTTTCTGACTTCGTCGCCGACTATGCCGCGGATGAACTACGCCTGCGTCGAATGATTGGACGAAATGTGCTACAGCTACGAGATGCAAGCACTAGTTCACTGCAAGAAGCTCGAAGAGGGCGCGTTTCAGGCTCGGCAGACGAGGCGACGTCGGATAACACCAAGTCCGAAGTCGGGTATGAGGAGGCATTGCTCTCAGCGCAATCAATGCTTTGCCCAGATGACGTTGTGGGTGAATTCCAGGTTTCGACAGATTCATCTCCGTCTTCTCGTGATGGGGAAGCGTCATCGAGTGCAAAGGCGGACTTCGATGTGAGCGAGGAGACCTTGCCGCACATGGGCTCCTTCAGCGCAACTGAGAGCGGGCAAGACGTGAACGGGGGTGATGCCGATAACGACGGCAGGGCCGTTGGAGAAACTTCACAACAAAGATAGCATGTGTCGGGTGATTGCGCGCCACGTTTTCTATAATTTACTTTCCGTGGGACAGCTTCTTTCTTCCTGGGCCTCCATATTGTCATGGGCGCCATATTGAGAGGTCATCATCGTCGACATCCCTAATCGTCCGTGGTCGGGACAGGGTGATGTGTAGGTGTAGTGGGTCAACTATAAAGATGTCTCACGACGCGATGGCGGTTGAGAGGTCGCCGCCGCGCCCCGTCTTCCAGCTAGGCCATTCAGCACTCCCCATGTGGAGGCAGTGGTTCCTTGCCCTAACGCGAGCAGCCCGCTAGAGTGTCGAGTGCTCCCCCAAAAAAACCTTTTAATGTTCTCGCCTCGCGCGCGGTCGAGTGCTCCCCTAGCTGGAGCTAGAGCACCCCGCCGAGAGTTCGCGAGCACCCTCTCGCCCTTATCCTGGTGGTGCTCAGCAGGCAACCACTGCGGCCTGTGCGAGGCAGAGCGCCATCGCCACTCGCATTGCTATCCTGTATTCGCAGGTTAAGATTTTCATTACATTCGCGCGCACGCACATTAGAGGTGGGGGAGACTGGAGACTGGGTTAAAAAACTCTTGTTGATCCAGAGGCCCAAATTTTTTTATCGTGGGAGGGACCAGAGCTACCCTCCTGACCTCCACGACCTCACCCTCCTGACATTGAGCGCGGTGCGCTTGTAGAGTGGTTAGATAGATAGCTCCTACCCCCCTTATTGGTATTCCGTCTTTTTCATGTTGTTCACGAAGTTCTCTCATTATATCCTGCGTCGTCCTTTCCTTCATCATATGACTTGTCGTCTTGTGTTTCATCCTATTATCACTCGTCGTCATCGTATCTTCAAGACTCTTTTGTCCTCCCACGTTGCTTTGTTGCTTTGCTCTAACCCCAGCTTTCCGAGCAATTTTTTATTTATATGCAACTAGTGCTTTGCCCTGGAAGTCATTGACACTTTGAGTACTGAGGCTTTTTAAGTATACCAGATTTTTTTCAGTAATTTGTGTAATAAACTCATTAAGAGTAAGAGGTTGATTTATACTAAACCAAATTATTAAACGGAGAAATGGATTCTTTAGTTGTCCATGTACCATGTATCTCAATCTCAGTTTTGACGTGTTGCTTGATTGCCTGAAGTAGTCGTTCTTTTTCTGTGATAGGCGATGTTGATTATTTGTAAGAAAGGCTCTTCGCGAATGCGATTAAATTCTTTGCCTCCTCAAGATCCCGCTTGTAAGGCTCCATATCTGCTTACTTTCCAATGAGATAATAATGTTACAATGTTACGTACGAAAACGCTATGCGACCGGGCGGGTCCTCCAGACCCATAGTTGCTTGCCCTTGTGACAATAGGTGTGCATCCACTGGCTGGATGTAGAGAGAGGAACGAAATCACGGAGCGGCGCCGCACCGACACGCCACCGAAGGGCGCACCGGAGGGCGCACCGGAGGGCACCTATAACCGGTTCGCGGACAGGGACAAAACTTGCCGCATATGCATATGCAAGGCGTCTAACGAATCTTCCACCCACTTAGGCGAATGCCCGAGGGTAGTCAAGATATTCGAGACGCTGGACAAACTGGCAAGGTACACCCCCCGAAGCGATAGAAGCAGGGAAGAGGTAATCGTAGATAATCTTTTCATGCACCCCGGGGGGAAAACACCGCGATCGCTCACCATACTATACACTCTAGCATGGAGATATATCTTAACAGACTTTTACAGAATACACTACGACGGCATTGAATTCTCGGAGGAATCGGTGTTGATAAGAACGAACGATAGACAGATACACGACACTGAGCAAGGCACTACTATTTGCGAGCACGACAGACTCGGCTAGGACCGCCCAAGCAGGCATGGGCAGACAGCCGAAAAAAAGGTTCGACGTGAACGATGTATACCCCTTGTTCACACTAGGTGCAAGAGGAAAACTTGAACCAAGCCTAGAGCTGCAAACCCTGACCACCTCGATGGGGGTGGCATATATAATCGCCGAGAGACCCGAAACAGAACAAACCTGAGACGAGACACACCTCGACTGACATAACCCCACCGATACACAATAGCGACCAGCGAGGGCGAGAAAGACGAGCACGCCCGAGACCCATCAGACGCGCGATGACAAGTGACCAACAACAGGCCTGCCCGGAACCCGCGCTTTGAACCAGGCTCGTGGTAGCGCACCCGAGCCGAACCCCGGATACCGAAGACAAAGGAATGAAGGGGGGAAGGGGAGGAGGTGGAGGAAAGGGAAGTTAAGGGCGGTGGCAGCAGAGATGGGGAAGTACCCAAGTCTAGTAGGTGTGTAGCCCAGAATCTTCAGATGTTTTTTTTTGTCTTTGGTATATCGGGGGATCGGGGGGGGGGGGGGGGGCGCGTGCACTACAACGGGCCAAGTGCCAAGTGCAGGGGGTGGGCTGGGGCAGACCTGCTGGTGTGGTGTTCCTGCGGCAAAACCAACATAAACGCCTGTTGCGTGTGACACTTCGTGCCCCTGGGAGGTCTCGGCCCCCTCTTTTCGCGTCTTTTTCAAGTATCGCCGCGCTTTCGCGGCATTCGTATGTCGCGCAAGGTGTCGGCATGTAAACATACCGTAAACAGGCGTGAGTATTACCTTTTTTTGTGTCAGATCGTGTCGTTTTTTTGTCGTGCCTTTTTCGTCGTTCTCTTCGTTCTCCTACGGGCGTGCGATGCCTGCGCGCGCCATGGCCCCCCTCTGAGGGGACCCTCGGGTCCCCCCAGAGGACCAGCTGGGCCAGCGGGCCAGCTCAGGGGGCAGTGGAGGCTGAGGCTGGGCCCCTGGCCTCTCCTGCATCCTCCCTTGCTGGCCTCGCTGGCCCTGGGTGCCTTCCTGTCGGCTCAGGTGGTCTGTGGCTCAGTGGTGGAGTGGGGGTCAGTACGAGCGAGGGCCAGTGCAGGCGAGTGCGTGCGGCGCGCGGTGCGCGCTCGACGAGGGTCTGGGCCAGAGTGATGTCAGCTCAGCCCCTGCCAGCAGGCAGGGGCTGAGGTTGAGTGTGCAGGGCCACCCAGGGGGTGTCTGCGATGGAGGAAGGGGGGAACGGGAACGGGGCCCCCATGACCCTATCAGTGTTACTGATAGTTGAACGCTTTTGGTCTTATGAGGGGGTATAATTCTTCCGTACTCGCGTGGTACACCGGGCGACTTTTGCGGTGGCCCGTGCCTTGTTCCCCTCTCAACAGTAATCTCTTTCATGGCAATTTTACTGCCCCTACTTTGGCGATGCGGTTCATTAATGGAACAAAGGTAGTGATTATTCTTGTATATTGTTGTATACCCGCCTCGATGTCCTCCACGAAGTATGCACCTCACTTTCGCAACGTCGCCCGCCGTACACCGGCAACCGCGTGTGAACGGCTATAGTGCACTAATATCGTGAAGGCCATGGTCTTCATATGTGGCCCGATTTCCTACCATGGGTAAAATCCTGCTTCCCCCTCAAGGGATATTCTTCACGTTGCTGTCATCGACGCAATGTAAGCTCGCGGCGCAAATCCCCAGCGCATTTGTCGTCATCCCATCCGCTTCTTTCCTCTCACGACCATGCTCGTCAATACAACATGGTGACGCGCTCGTTAATGCAACACGCTTCCGGCCGGGCCAAGAGGCCGATTGAACAAACGCGATAGAAAGGCGACGTGTGCTTGAAGCGGATCAAGATCTATTGCGGCTTTATTGCGGAACCATAAAGTGTCTTCTGCCGAATCCTGCGACGAACGCACTAGTGCTCGTGATCTCGGATCCAAGCCAGCGCTCCCTACTGTCCATAATTTGTGGGGAGACGTTGTTTCTTGAGCACATCCAGAGCTGCCTCGAGACGGCCATCGCGCAAGTCCAGATACACGAGAGCAGTGAGTGCAGACCGGCAAGTTGGTTCGAGCGATAACGCTTGGTGCACGAATGTTCGTGCCTGCCTCGTATCCCCACGCAGCACGAGGACAGATGCCAGGTTTGCGTACATGCTTGCCATCGATGACTTGGCAGTGCCCAAGAAAGCGCAAGTTTTGTCGTAATAGGGATTGCGCACTGCCTCGAGCTCGTTACCATCGTGGGCAGAGGCCTCGTAAACCGAGACCACGCCACCAAGCGCCTCTCCGTGTGCCAAAGCGTCGCGTAAGTGAGTCTCAGCTTCAGCCGATCTATTCAGATGGCACAAGGCGTCGCAAGCATACAAATGTGCATGTGCCTGCACACGCATGAGGCGGAGTAGGGTGGGAGTGGGGGTGGGCGGCCAAACGAATAAAGGCCCAAAGGGCCAATAGGGGCCAATCCATCGGCACAGTAGTCAGGACAGGTGCAGGCACGGAACCAACCTTGATGTTTGCAGCAAGAGCATCCATGGCCAAGAGCTGCTCGGTCCAACTGAGTGCGGACAAGTAGTCGTCCGTTGAGAGACTGCACCATGCAAGCTGCAGCATGGCCAGGCGCTGCACTGTGTGCGTTTGAAGCACATATTCCTCGAGCAACGACAAGGAGCCCTGCGCAGCACCCGCCAAAAGGGCAGCATATGTCTGCGCTCCAGCAGCATGCTGCGCTTCAGTACTTTGAGTCAGAGCGTTGCGTAGGCATTTGATGGCGTAAGAGAGGGTGGGCTCTGACACTGCCGATGACGCTGAAAGCTGTTGCGGCGGTTCCTCCGTATCATCGGTAAGCGCGGCCGAGGTAGGCCGCTGTGAAATCGGCAGCAGCAGCTTGCGCGAGCCTGCGACACCAAAAGTGCTGTGCCCGATCGCAGTGGGCCGTGTCGCAGCCGGACATTCATTGAGTTGATATTTCTTTGTCTTTTCAATGTGCACCGCAATGCACGTTTCGCCGAGGCGGAGCCACATTCGGGGCTGGCGATGGAGCAGCTCGAGGGCCGCTTGAAAGCATGTAAAGGCTTTCTCTGCTTTGCCCAGCAGTAGAAGCTGCAACCCACGGTTGTACTGAAGTTCGCATCGTCGATCACATGAGAACTGAGGCAAGGGCACACTTTCTTGGCCATCAGCTCGACTGTACAGCGAGGAGTTT
>CM030932.1:5678695-5758695 GCA_018136815.1 Isochrysis galbana
CCCTTCGCCTTATCACCCCCCCCCCCCCCCTCCTCCCTTCTCTCAGCCTTGCTCCCCTTCTCTCACCTTGCTCGCGCTGCTTGAGCAGGCTCTGCAGCAGTGCCCATACACGGCTGTATTCAGCCTCGGCGTGGGCGGCCCCCGCTTGGGCGGCGAGCTCGCTGGCACCCTCCTCATTCTGACCTGTCATCCCCCGCCAACTCTGCACCTGCTTGCTCCGCTCCTCGCGAGAAGTCTAGTTGCCACTCGCAGCGGAGCGGGCGAGCGAGCGAGAGAGCGTGGGGGAGGGGGAGAGCCGGGGGGAGGGGGAGGGGGGAGGGGGGGGCGGGGGGCGGGGAGGGAGCGGGGGGGGGGGGGAGGAAATCAGAAGAGTGGCAGAGACATGAATAGAGAGACAAAGTAGAGAAGTAGAAAGTAGAGGAGGAAGAGTATTTCTGGAGCAAGAGTAGAGAACAATAAATCAATGAATCAATGAATCAACAAGTGGCAAGTGGCAAGTGGAGAGAAGCGAGAAGCGAGAAGCGAGAAGCGAGAAGTGAGAAGTGAGAAGTGAGAAGCGAGAGAGGTGCTGTCGGGGAACTGTCGGCGAGCAATGGGAACTCGCCCGATGCCGCCGGAGAAGGGAGGCACCCTCTTCACGATGGGCTTCTGCAAGCGTAAGTCGGACGTCCGAGGCCAGTGAGATAGAGGTTACTGCGTCCGCAGCTCGGCAGCTCGGCGTGGTGAGTGGTGAGTAGCTGCGGCGGCAGGCCGACGCCTCCGCCGCGCATGATGCCGCGGCTAAGGGGCGAGGCGGCGAGGCTGAGGGCAGAGGAGGAGGCCGACGTCGACGAGCACAGAGGCTACGAGCTACAAGTAGGGCGGTCAAACAGGGGCTTTTTAACTACTAGTAAGGGTTGGGCAGCATTTTTTGACCGTGGCGCGATGCCCAATAAAAAACCTCCCTTTGGGGCTACCTGACGCTACGAAAATCTTCGCCAAGAAATGGTGCGATTCGCCCCCCCTCTCGCCCCCTCCGTCACGCGCGCTCACGCTCTACCCGTAAAGAATGGGCGGTCGCGCCCGCGGGGGGATCGGTTCCTTTATATCTAAGCTACATTCGGCATTTGATTCCCGCCCGATGCAGCGCCGTGTCGGGCTGCCGACAGTCCGACCACCCCCTGACCCTTTGGCATCATTGCCCGCGCAGCCCACCCAGCTCCTCACAGCGAGCGCACGCGGCTACCCTGGCTACCAGAGGCCCCATCCCGACCATCCCGACCCGCCCCTCGCAGGATTCGCCCTCTCTCGAACTCGGCATCGAGAACCAGGACCAGCTCGCCAACGCGGCCGTCCACGCGTGGCTGACGAGCCTGCGCATTGAGGCTGCCTACGCGGCCATCCTCTCTCGGACAGTGCCAGATCCGGCATTGATCGATGAGGCGAGACCCGTGGGTGGCCTCAGGACGGGCCTTGTCGTGGCGCTCTACGCTGCGGCGGGCAGGAAAGGCCAAGATCCTGCCAGAGCGCCTCATAGCGCATCTCGCGGGAACCCACCACCCAGAGCAGAAATCATTTTCTGCCGCTGGGTGGTGGCCTTGGCAGGTGGCATTAGAAATACTTTATGCTGTTGTGACGCGCGACGGCGCAACGAAAGCACTCCGGGCACGCGGAGCTCGCGAAGCGAAGAAGCACACCAAGGTCTTGGCAATACTTGACGCAGAAGTCAAGTAGAGCCGTAGACCGCGGAGCCGACGCGGCGTCCATCAACATCAGGTTGGCAGCTGAGACAGGGGGGCTTTGACAGTCCGCCGCCAGGCCTCAAGTAAGCATCGGCCAAAGCGGCGGCGGCGACGGCCCAGTAAGTGGGGGCGGCGGCGGCGGCGGCGCTCCCTCGGCGACGTCAGACGTCAACCTTCAAAGGGCGCCACGGATGGCTGACTGAGACGAGGATTCTGCGCGCGGCCTGCTCGATTGGCGTGACTGTGTGGGTGGCCCCAGTGTATTTGGTGTCTGGCGGGGCCCCCCATTCAGATGGATCATCGAAATCGGGCACGCAGCGCGGCCGGCATCGGTTGGAAGATGGGTTCTCCGGGCCTCCCTAGGCGACGTCAGACGTCAACGTTCAAGGGGCGCCACGGATGGCTGACTGCGACGAGGATTCAGCGCGCGGCCTGCCCGATTGGCGTGACTGTGTGGGTGGCCGCAGTATATTTGGTGTCTGGCGGGGCCCCCCATCCAGGTGGATCATCGAAATCGGGCATGCAGCGCGGCCGGCATCGGTTGGAAGTTGGGCTCTCTGGACCTCCCTAGGCGACGTCAGACGTCAACGTTCAAGGGGCGCCACGGATGGCTGACTACGACGAGGATTCAGCGCGCGGCCTGCCCGATTGGCGTGACTGTGTGGGTGGCCCCAGTCTATTTGGTGTCTGGCGGAGCCCCCCATCCAGGTGGATCATCGAAATCGGGCACGCAGCGCGCCCGGACTCAGTTCGAAGTTGGGCTCTCTGGGCCTCCCTAGGCGACGTCAGACGTCAACGTTCAAAGGGCGCCACGGATGGCTGATTGCGACGAGGATTCCGCGCGCGGCCTGCTCGATTGGCGTGACTGTCTGGGTGGCCCCTGTGTATTTGGTGTCTGGCGGGGCCCCCCATCCAGGTGGATCATCGAAATCGGGCACGCAGCGCGGCCGGACTCAGTTCGAAGTTGGGCTCTCCGGGCCTCACTCGGAGACGTTGAACGTGCAATGGGCTCAGCGGATGGCTGATTTCGACGAGGTTTCGGCGCGCGTCCCGCCCGATTGGCGTGACTGTGTGGGTGGCCCCTGTGTATTTGGTGTCTGGCGGAGCCCCCCATCCAGGTGGATCATCGAAATCGGGCACGCAGCGCGCCCGGACTCAGTTCGAAGTTGGGCTCTCTGGGCCTCCCTAGGCGACGTCAGACGTCAACGTTCAAGGGGCGCCACGGATGGCTGACTGCGACGAGGATTCAGCGCGCGGCCTGCCCGATTGGCGTGACTGTGTGGGTGGCCGCAGTATATTTGGTGTCTTGCGGGGCCCCCCATCCAGGTGGATCATCGAAATCAAGCATGCACCGCGCCCGGACTCAGTTCGAAGTTGGGCTCTCCGGGCCTCACTCGGAGACGTTGAACGTGCAATGGGCTCAGCGGATGGCTGATTTCGACGAGGTTTCGGCGCGCGTCCCGCCCGATTGGCGTGACTGTGTGGGTGGCCCCTGTGTATTTGGTATCTAGCGGGGCCCCCCATCCAGGTGGATCATCGAAATCGGGCACGCAGCGCGCCCGGACTCAGTTCGAAGTTGGGCTCTCTGGGCCTCCCTAGGCGACGGCTCAACTTGCAATGGGCTCAGCGGATGGCTGATTTCGACGAGGTTTCGGCGCGCGGCCTGCCCGATTGGCGTGACTGTGGGGGTGGCCCCTGTGTATTTGGTGTCTGGCGGGGCCCCCCATCCAGGTGGATCATCGAAATCGGGTACGCAGCGCGGCCGGACTCAGTTCGAAGTTGGGCTCTCCGGGCCTCACTCGGAGACGTTGAACGTGCAATGGGCTCAGCGGATGGCTGATTTCGACGAGGTTTTGGCGTGCGGCCTGCCCGATTGGCGTGACTGTGTGGGTGGCCCCTGTGTATTTGGTATCTAGCGGGGCCCCTCATCTTGATGGATCGTCAAAAACGGGCATGCACCGCGCCCGGTCTCGATTTGAAGTTGGGCTCTCCAGGCCTCACTCGGAGACGTTGGACGCTCAGCGGGTGGCTGATTTCGACGAGGTTTCTGCGCGCTTCCTGCCCGATTGGCGTGACTGTGTGGGTGGCCCCAGTGTATTTGGTGTGTGGCGGGGCCCCCCATCTTGATGGATCGTCGAAAACGGGCATGCAGCGCGCCCAGACTCAGTTCGAAGTTGGGCTCTCCGGGCCTCACTCGGAGACGTTGGACGCTCAGCGGGTGGCTGATTTCGACGAGGTTTTGGCGTGCGGCCTGCTCGATTGGCGTGACTGTGCGGGTGGCCCCAGTGTATTTGGTGTCTGGCGGGGCCCCCCATCTTGATGGATCGTCGAAAACGGGCATGCACCGCGCCCGGTCTCGATTTGAAGTTGGGCTCTCCAGGCCTCACTCGGAGACGTTGGACGCTCAGCGGGTGGCTGATTTCGACGAGGTTTTGGCGTGCGGCCTGCCCGATTGGCGTGACTGTGCGGGTGGCCCCAGTGTATTTGGTGTCTGGCTGAGCCCCCCATCTTGATGGATCGTCGAAAACGGGCATGCACCGCGCCCGGTCTCGATTTGAAGTTGAGCTCTTTAAGCCCTTTCCGACTTTAGCGTCTTTCGTCAATATTTGCTTACGTTTTGTTGTGGGGGCCCAAGGGGGAGGTCCGGGTTCCAATGGGGCCCGGATATGTGTTTGTTGGGTGTATTGGGAACTTTCTACCGAAAAAAATTCTGAAATTTCCTTAACCGTGAGATGGTCATTTTTTCACCCCGAATAAAAAAACCCTGTTTGACCGCCCTACTACAAGAAGCGCAAGAAGTATAGATAGCAACACAGCGAATGCGAATGCGGTGCGTCTGCGTGAGATGTGGCTGCTGTTGGCTGTTGGCTGTTGGGGAGGCGAGGGCGGGGGAGGCATGTCGACGTCTTGATCGGGTGCGGCGGCAGCCTGGGCGCGCTTC
Organism: Isochrysis galbana; assembly: GCA_018136815.1. Taxonomy (NCBI): domain Eukaryota; phylum Haptophyta; order Isochrysidales; family Isochrysidaceae; genus Isochrysis; species Isochrysis galbana. Next base: position 5,683,358 of record CM030932.1, read on the forward strand.
GGCTTCGGCGGCTTGGGGCGGCCCGTTGGGGCGTCGTGACTACGGTGGGCTGGGGGTTTGAAGAGAGGAGCCGTCGGTGTGTGGTCCATAGTCCATAGCCGAAACTATAACTATAACTATAACGATATAGATATGATATAGCAGTTTTTGTAAATATACCATTTGATTGGGGGGTTTTGAAAGGCCTTCAACTTTTAAAAAAGGTGTGATCATTAGTAGCGACCCCTAGCCTTGATTCAAAGTGGAGGAAGGCAGCGAAGTGCCAGGGAAGATGGCAAAAGCGTTTGTCGATGATAACGCTATGCGCTATGCGCCATCCACAAAGACTCCCACGGGCGGCACCCAGCTCTCGGCGCATCTCCTTCGTCGGTTCGCGGTTCGTCGGCGCGTCAGACGCAGGCCCTAGGATGCACCACTTACGTGTTCGTGGAGCCAGTGGATGCGACTTTGCCACAAGGGCGCCTACGGCGGAGCTCAATGAGCAAAAATGCGGTGTGTTAAAAGCAAACACGAAATACGGTCTCACCGTAGAATAAGACGATTTGCTAGACGCACACTTCAGCCCCCCTCGGTTCCTCGCCGCTGGACACCTTGTGGAGAGGTAACACTTGATCACCGATGAGGCAGTTGAATTCTAGAATCCAGGCTAGCCTTCATGCTACGAACTTCGTGTCCATGACCATTGATTGACTCCAGCGCAGAGCACCGATACGGATGTGCTTCTCCTATACTACTTCATAAGTGTGGCAACTGTGTGCGCTAGTCTTCAAGTCTCAACCTTGACGTTGCAAAGGGATCGAAGTGAAGCAATCGAGTGGGTGAGATCAAACCATGGACTGTAGGCTAGCAAGCTGCGGCTAATGATGGCCAATCGCTCGGGCACAGTAAGGATCCTGGCGCTAGCCTGTGTAAGCGGTGGAGCTCCCGACTGCAGCCGACAGCCAGCGCGCAAAAAATTGAAACCGAATGAAACGCGAGGTGTGACTTCGGGAGAAGAGCAGCGCGTACCCCAATGGATCAAGTTGCCGTTCCATGCTACTATGGAACCAGGGCTGAGAGGCGCAATCGGTCTTGCCGCTTGCAAGTCGAAACGAAGTTCCGTTACACCATCCTCTGCCCCCGGAAGGGCGGGACGCATGTGCGCATACGCCCAGCGCTTGCTGAAATGAGAATCTAAGGAGCGCGGTACCACCATCATGCAGCCGTTTTCAGTTGTGACATGAGTTAATGGAACCCATATGGAAAGCAGACGCGGGGAGCCGTCGGGTCCGATTGAATCCAGGCAGGTGAAGTCGCGGTGAGGCATACCAAAGTTGAGCCCAGCTTGTGCATCACCGTCGCATTCGTCCCCACTCTCCGCAGACATGTCCTCATGCCGGGCGATCCAACAGAAGGCGGAGGGGTCGAGTTCGCAATCTTCTCCTAGGAGAGTTCGGATAGGGGCCCAAATACCATCAAGAAGCTCCCACGCGGCATCAAACATGAAAATGAACAGAGGCGGCCAGCCCAGCTTCAGCAGCTGGCGGGCTCCTTGCTGTAGACGATGTAATCTTATGTCGGAGGCGTGGTCCTGGTGGTTCCCCTCATCCACACAAGGAAGGGAAGGTGGGATCACACAGTAACCTTTTGAGAGGAGGGCTGTCCTGGCCATGGTGAACTGAGAGGCATCAGGCTCCCCCGGTGGCGAATTGCCCGGCAACGCGTGCGAATCAATGGGTGCCATGTCTGGGAGTAGGGCCTGCCAGAATTCCGGAGTGAGAGCTCCTGGTTCGACGCATTCAAAGTCACCATCTCGCATTTTCTCGAGGCATTTGCGCAGGTCAAACTGAGGCGCAACAGATTTTGCTGTCTCCTGCGAAAGCGCAGCGCTTGACGACGTGGGAGCAGAACGAAGTTGTCGTGCAACATGGACCACCGAATCCCCCGTGCGCACGGAGAGTACGCTAATCCGATCACGCACGCTCTCAGCAATCTCCTCTCTCGAAGAGAGCTGGAGCAGTGAGGAGAGAAAGGCCAGCTCCTCTCTCGCGGCAGTCGCCTGGCTCAGCTCGTCTGCTTGTTGTGCCGTGCGCGGTCGATGGAGCGCCTTTGCAAGTAGCTTCATCGCGCGCGCGCGTCGAGGTTCCGCCTCCTCCTCCTCCGAGCTCATCGACGGGTCCGTCCTGCAAGAGTCCGCCATCCGCAGCCCGCGAGTCCAAGTTTTCTAGTATAATACTCCAGAGAGAGTGCTAAGTAGTAGTACATACTCTAGTACAGTAAGGGTGCACCATTAAGAAAACAGGGATTTTTGCCTTCTACATTTTCTACGTAAGCCGACTCCCACACCTTGATAGTTTCTTAGAAGCCGCGGGGTCTTTACTTTTACTATTACTATTTACTATATGTTTTGTGTATACATATTCAAGCAGCCGAGAGCAGAAGGAAGGCGCAAAAGTATAAGTGCGAAGTGCCCCCGCGGCCCACGGCCAACGAATGGCCACTATTGACCACAACAATCGGCTGACGGCTGACGGCCCGCTACACGGCGACAACGACAACTTGCAACTTGCATCTTGCATGGCCCGCCGGCGAGGACGCAGCGCATAGAAGATAGAAATGGTTTTCTTGCGCTGAGTTTCTTATCCTCAGGTAGAGGCCTCTCAGTTCAGCTCCATTTCTTACAAGTAGGTGGTACAAAAAATAGTCGAACGCGAACGCAACTCAAACTTTTTGACCGTTTGAACATAGTCAACTACCTACTACCTACTACTCCCTTGACCCCCAAAATGAACACTGTGGAAAACACTGACAATTTTCCTCGCGCGGCGCTCAACACCTCGCGGCTGTGCCGCGAACACACCCAACTCAAGGCGCGCGACAATGAACACCCGTCAACTACATACTCACCCCCCCTAAAAAGTGAACGCGCGTATTATTTTTACCACTTACTTGTATCGCTAGATGGCCAATTTGCTTCTAGGTTTTCTTAAGGTGGTAGGTACAACTATCGGCGGGGCTTCTACGGCCGATCCCATGGGCGGCGGCCGCGCTGGCACGGGCCCGCTCCTCTGGGGCTATGGCTCCGCAACCCTTAGCAGAAGGGCCGCTGGGCCGCGGCTGTGGAGAGCCATCCACCTGGGCCATGATCGGGCCCGGATGGCTGGTTCCTCCCATTGTCGCGATCGCCGAGGGTGGGCCTCCTCCCCCACCCCTCTCCTCGCCGCCAGCGTGGCAGCGAGGAGCGAGCGCAAGGCGGGTCTGGTGGGCATATGCGCGGCCTCTTGGGCGCAGAAGCGGGGCAGGTCGGCAACACCGATATGTGGGGCAACTCTCGTGCCGCTGGGCGCGCAATGATGGCCGCAGGTGCCGCGTTCTGGCGGCCATTCTGGCGGGCTCTCAACGTTGGTGTTGAACGTCTGCATGCGAGGCGGCAGAATTCGAGGTGGTGGCGGGCAGGAGCGGCGCTCCCCGGCTACGAGGCGCATGCAGATTCGTCCAGATTGCCTTGGGGCTCCATGCACGGGCGTGGCTTGCTGTGCATAGCCTCCTAGAGTCCGCGCTTGGCGTCGGAGTTGAATATCGCCGGATATCAGCAGAAGCATGCGCAAGGAGTGTCCGTGCCGTACGTGTTGGTGTGAGCGCTGAGGTTGGTTTCAAGAGCTGTGAGTAGGCTCATATGGAAGATCAGAGTAAATGCTCTCTAGCTCATATTTTTTGGTGTATTTTACAGGCCCTCCCGGAGACTTAAAGGCGTCTAAGTCCAAAAAATACCCATTGCTGTCTTTTCTCAAGTTACCGTGGCTCAAAAGACGGATTGCAAGTCCCTAAAATTCACCAGAAAATATGAGGTAGAGAGCATTTACTCTGATCTTCCATATGAGCCTACTCACAGCTCTTGAAACCAACCTCAGCGCTCACACCAACACGTACGGCACGGACACTCCTTGCGCATGCTTATGCTGATATCCGGCGATATTCAACTCCGACGCCAAGCGCGGACTCTAGGAGGCTATGCACAGCAAGCCACGCCCGTGCATGGAGCCCCAACACAACCTGCGACTAGAACACGCACTCTTCGCACTCATCAAGCAACAGGTACCAAGCACCGTGCTCCACGGATGACAGTGAGTCGTCGTCCGCCGCTGTGGTGAAGTACGAATCGTGCGACAGGTAATGCGCGGCCGTTGTGTCATCAACGTCATAGTACACCAGCCAGTTTGCGACGTCCTCGCCATCTAGCTCAGTGTCGTCCATATTTGCTTCGAGGATGGTGCCTTGCAGCCACCCAGCTCCATCCCAATAGCACATCACCGTCCGATCGGTCAGATCCTCTGTCTCAGCCGGTGGGACGCGCTGCTGTGGATGCCAACCGGTTGCACCGCTGCAAACCATGCCGTGCGCTGCAGCCGCGTGATCTTGGGACGACCCGGCACCTGATATGTCGGCATCCTCCCCTACTAGACTTCCCCCGTTGAGGAGGTTGCGGCACCTTGTCGACTTTGCATGGCACAGGTTGGTGCACATTGTGGCGGCTTCCCGGCAAGGGCAGCCACGTTGGCACGTGGCGGTGCACGTACACGCTCCTACCACACCTTTACCCTGCGCTCCAGAAGTCGAACGGGACTTGCCACCGGTGTCGCCCTTGTACTTGTAGCGATGATCGGTCTTATAGTTTTGGCGTTTCTCAGTGAGAGATTTGCGCTGTTGGCTACGCTTCCGTTTGTACTCTACTGTTTTCCGGAACATGCTGCGTTTCGCTCTGACAGACACTCGCTGCATCCACTGCGCGCGCTGCGCAGGCCTACTCTGCAGGCCAACGAGCTCGAAGAGGCGCGACTCCATCGTCCCGAAGGCCTCGATCCTGTCGTCTGTCTCACCTTTCAACAAGAGCTGCCTGCGAAATTTGTGGATGCAAACGTTCTGCACGTGTGCCATAGCGAGACCAGTGGAGCAAACGTAGTGTGTGGGCCTCAGCTGCTTCTCCTTGGTTCTGTAATGCAGTGCAACGGTGCCGACGCGCTCTGAGGCATTCTGGCACATTGCGCCACGCTCCGGGTGAATCACACCATCGATATTGTTAAAGAACTTAGTCTTGAGCCACGCCTCCATTTCGGCCCGGAAGTCTGCACAATCATTCCACTGCCGGGACACGTATGGCTCACCGTTTGGCAATGTCAGGTCATGCAAGCGGCAAGTCCGTAGCTTGCCGGTGAGGAAGCCCTTCCCCTCGTGGATATTGCTAAGGTGATTCACCATTTCTTCGATCCCTTGGACTGCAAGGGACGACATTGATGGTAACGGAGACTGCATGTCCGGAGATTGCTCTGTGCCTGCCGCGGCTGCTGCTTCCCTCGCAGTCCGAGCCTCGGTCTCCGCTTTCGCGCGCCAGTCCTTCGCGCTGCGCAAAGCTGCCGATGTAGATCGCTGCCATGATTTGACAAGAGGGTGAGCCTGCACATTCAGACCGCGATGGTCTTTGGGCTGCCGCTTGTCCACTTCGCCTAGCTGAGTGATACGGTCCTTGCAACTGCACGTCTTATGAAGGCGATGTCCAACCTCGAACGCCTTTGCGCCTGCGTTCTTGCCCAAGTGGTTGGAGCAGTCGAAAACGCGAAGTTGGGAACAGTAGTTCGTGCGGCCGGTGGTTTGCTTCGCCTTGGCAAGCACTAGCGGGATCAACAAGTTCGTTGAGGCGTCACCGTCGAGCACGATACCGTCGAGGGAAGGACGAACACGCAGGTTGTACTTGTCAATGAGGGCGTCGAGATCGCCTTTCTCGAACCAGTCGACTATGTCATCCAGCATCTCGCCGCAGCCGATGGCGTCCATGGCCTTCGGAGTGAACTCAAAACCGCCCTTACCACTGAGCATGTCCGTGCCAATGCAGTAGTGCCGATACGCGAGGATGCCCCCGGAGTCGAGGTCACACATTGTGCCTGAGCCATTGAGCGAGTTGCGTCCACGTGTGAGCCAGAACATGTCGTTCGTGAGGACGAGCTGTTCGATTGAACCGTATCGTACGACCAAGTAGCGCACCAACTCAAGCATCTCCTTCTGCAGCTTCTCGATCCACGGTAGGAGCTTGCTAAGGTATCGGTCGAAGGTGTTATGCGACATCACTTGCTCCCCTTGCGCGATCGCCACAGTTGCGTAGTCCGAATACATCTGCCCTGCGAGCAGGCACCCAAGAACCTTCATCACGATGTACTCCGGTCGAGAGTTGGTTTGCTTCCTCCGCTTTTGCTTCCGCCGATCATTCTTAGTCAGCCCATCGCCATCCTCATCCATTCCCTCCGAGCCCGAGTCCACGTCGAGATTGATACGGCATGCCTTGCCCGTCTTGATGTTGATCATGTCCCCACACACTGAGCACATGAACGGGAGCATCACCGAGTGAATGGCCATCTTCGACTCAGGAGCCACCGGGATGAACTCGGCCGAGCAGCACTTTGACTGCGTCTTCATCGCGATGGAGTTGGCGAGCTCACGGACGTCCACGGTGGAGAACACGTCGAAGGCTGCGCTCGCAGTCGCAGCCTCGATGCGCGCCTTCAGCTCGCGCAGCTGCTTTGCTTCCTGGCGGTCGTGAGCTGCTGCCTCAGCAGGCGAGAAGATGTCACTGCGCCGGCGCTTGCGTGGGCCCGATGGAGGAGATGCGGCTGGCGATGCCCTTCCCTTGCCGCGTGGACGACCGCGCTTTGCTTGTGGCGCGCCTGCGCCATTCCGCATCGCCTCGGCTGCAGCTGGCCTCGCTGCTTTCTTTGGCCGGCCGCGAGGTCGAGGTGGAGGTGGGGCTTCCTCAGCCATGGGAAGCTCATGGTCCGAGTCTCCATCCGGCCCTTCCATCACCATCACTTCCTCCTCCCCAGCCTCTGAGGCCGAGTCGCTGAAGGCCTCCGCGCGAAGTCGCCGCATTGCTTGCGCGAGCGAAGGGAAAGGGAAAGGAGGGGGCGGGTGGGGGGGGGGGGGGAGCCGAAAAAAACCTGCACCTACCACCTTAATGGGGGGTTTCTTAATGGTGCACCCCTACTGTAGTCTTGCGTGGGCGTCTCTCTCCCGCCTTTTTGGGACGGTAGGAAGCGCTACTCCTCTTTCTCTTTCTTGTCAAGCAAGGGACAGAGTTGCATGCGTACGGGTACAGGCGAGCTGCACCGGGGCAATGGATCCGGGGTCGGGACTCGCGGCCAGGGCTGCCGAGGCGGCGCGCCTCATCTTTGGACACAAACAGTTCCGGCCTTTGCAAGAGGAGATCATCGTGGCCGCAGTTCAGGACAACGACATCTTCGTCCTGCTTCCCACAGGTCTATCTCTCCACTGCCATGGCTGGCGGAGCGCTTCACTTCTGTGATACCTCAATCGCCGTCTCATGCTCTAGATCCTTGCGTCGTAGGCGGTGGTAAATCATTATGTTATCAGCTGCCTGCACTTCTTGTTCCCGGTATTACTGTTGTTGTCTCGCCGCTCCTCGCGCTGATTCAAGATCAGGAACGCGCCCTTGCCCAACCACTGACGGCCACTGCATTGGGCCAACTGCGACATCCAATCACTCAGGGTAATGCGTGACCGCACCTCCTGCACTCATTGTCTGATGCTTAGGTTCTCGCACTCGTCAATCTTAAGGCAGGCGAAGATCCTGCCCTTGCCGGTGTACCAGCCACATATCTGGGCTCAAATGCGCCAACGGGACACGCGCAGGCAGTGTATGCCGATCTGGCTCTGAATCCTCCACTGACAAAGCTGCTTTATGTGACTCCGGAGCAGCTTTTGCACAATGAGACTCTCCGTGTTGCCTTGTCGGACTTGAGTAGACACCGCTTGCTCGCACGAATTGTGATTGATGAGGTGAGAAGTGACATTGAGGTTCGGGTGAAGCTCTGTCCTCAGAACTAGCAATCACAAAATGCATTTCCGATCGCTGTCCAAAGCCTCTGCTTCCTGTGATGAACATGCATAGCAGATGAGAGCTCGCTGCACACTTCTCCCACTCAGGCCCATTGTGTATCCCATTGGGGGCACGACTTCCGAAAGGATTATACCAGACTCGGAACTCTCCGCAAACTGTGGAAGGGGGTTCCATTTACTGCTCTTACAGCGACGGCCACCACGGCTTGTCAAGTGGACGTGCGCAAGTTGCTGCAGCTTCGGCCGAGCTGCAGGAGATTTTCTACTTCGTTCAACCGGCCGAATTTATCTTACTCAGTCGTCCGGAAAGCTGCAGGAATGCAAAATGCGGTGGGGAAGTTGCTCACCTACGTGCAGCAATGGCCGCAGGGCACTTCAGGCGTGGTGTACTGCCTCACAAGGAAAGAGACGGAGGAGGTGATTGCCTTCACGTGCATCCAGTGCCCTGTTGTACCTGGAACTCGCCTGATCCAAGCAACACTAGGATTCTGACTCCTTTGCCCTAGTGGATCGGAATGCTGAACTGCCGGGTCTTTCACCTTCATTTGTTCATGAATTGGGCTAGGTTTGTTCACTGCTTCGGGAAAACGGAGTCTCATGCTCCTTCTATCATGCAGGAATGACTCCAGCGCAGGTGAGTACTGGCGCAGCATAGTGACGAGCCAACCTACAAGCACCAGGGCAAAGCGTGCGAAAGGAAGGTGGGGCCATCCATATGCGGCCGAGCCTATTGTGCGAGCCGTCAATCCCACAGCCGAATCCATCTTGTCACACCTTACACACTCCACGTCATACAGCGACAAAAGGCCCAAAAGGAGTGGCAGCGTGGAGCTTCAGACGGCGGGGTGGCCCTTGTTTGCGCGACCATTGCTATGGGAATGGGTATCGACAAACCGGATGTTAGATACGTGGCCCATTTCTCCGCGCCCAAATCGCTTGAGGGATACTACCAGGAGTCGGGCCGTGCCGGCCGGGATGGCGCAAGGTCTGAGTGCATCATCTTCTATTGTCCACGGGACTTAGTGCGGCTTAAAGCGCTAGCTCGCGCTTCAAGGCTAGGTAAGAATCAATATGAGCGTGCGGTGCAGGACGCCCGACGTGTTGAGGAATATTGCGAAGGAAAGGATAAATGCCGCAGGTGCGCACGGACGTGTGCTCCAACGGTACAGCCACGTATGCCACGTGCAACAACATGCACACCACCCTCCTTTCGGGCGGCCTCATTCTCTCCCTCACAGGTGCAGCTTGCTGCTCCATTTCGAGGAATTTTCATCTCCTACCATCTGCAATGGAATGTGCGATGTGTGCGATCCGGCGTTCGAGCAGCCTCCTTGGGCCGCAACCCTGCATGACGAAAAGGTCGGCAAAGATGGGAAGAGCCACTCTAGCAAGTCGAAGGAAAAGTGTCGCGCATCACGTGGCTCGCGTGAGGTCACATCGGCTACTATTGTAGGATCGGTAGCAAGGCAGACAAGGCGCGTGCGGGCTCCGAAACGGAAAAGGAATCTGGCAGCCCAAAGCAATCCGACACTTGCCACAAGCACCGCGCAAGATCGCCATGCGGATTCCGCAATGGCGTCATCATCGGCCGCGACATCATCACGAGGGCAGCAGATGCTTGCTAGCATGAGGTTCGCCACCGCATGCGCTCCAAGCTCATTGACATCATTAGAGCCCAATGGATGCACCACTATTATTGGTGACGTCCCATCCTCGACCACGGATCGCGTGAGCCAACCGAAGGTTTGTGTGGAGTTGTGCTTAGATGATTCTGATTGATAGAAAACCTATTGGCGCAGTGAGGGGCTGCTTCCGTATCACCCATCCCCCCGTTGCTACCATTACCAGCCGAATGAGAATGAGAGCAACTAAGTGTATACTTAGTGCGCATGGGGGAGGGCAGCGCATGGGGGAGGGCACGCTCCCTCTGCTGCCCCAGCTTCCCCTGATGCGGGGGAGGGAACCACTCACCTTTCTGCGATGCCAGTTGGGAGATAAGAGGATCTCCGCTCATAATGGCCCGACCCATCCTTGCTCCTTGAGGATTGGGCCTTAACGCTCAGCTCACGCATGCATGATAATAGCTATTCAACTAAGTGTATATTTGGTTCACACAGGGGGGGGGCACGATCTTCCCCCTCTCCCCTCTCTCCAATCCTCCCCTGCCGTGGGCCGCGGGGAGGAGGGAACCACCGCCATCCTCCTGGCATGCCTGATGGCTTGCCAGGAGCACACTGCCTTGCTGACCCACTCTCCCACGGGCAGTTCTCGGGTGTCTCATTGGGGCGGTCGGGGGTAGTAGAGGCCTGGCAGGTGGGAGGGACCTGGGTATTGAAACTTAAAATAACTTTGGTTGTGATCGGGAGGCCCAACTTTTTTCGGGGGTCCGGGGGGGAAGTCCCCCTCCTCTCTCTCCCCATCCGAATCCGAATCCGAAGCAGAGCGATGGCTACCGACCCGTCGGACAGGCCGACCGCCGCACTCTAGTGAGAGCGCGGCGGCGATCGGCTGTCGCATTCGCGAATCGACATTTGTGAGGCTTCTCTCTTCTCTCTCATCGTTGGGCATTTATCGTTATAATTCTCTGCTTTCTCTCGTTCTCGTTCTCGGTCAAAGAGCTTCGCGTGGACGCATAGGATCGCGGGGTTGTAAGGAAGCATCAGGATATTGATTGGCATCACCCTAAATATTGATATCGGATATCGAGCCCTACGCGCCTAAATATGGAGCGAGATATCGACTCGATATATCCCCCATGACGGAGAGCCCCTAAATATCGACTGAGATATCGACGATATTCAGTTATAGATAACTCGTTGTCTCGCTCTACGGCGCGGGAAGAAAGAAGAAAAACGTTGGTAGTTCTACGCGCCGCCTCTCTCCCGACCGGAGCTGAGGCTTGCTGCCCTTGCTTGCCCAGACCGAAGACGATGAGCACAACCGACGTTGCCGTGTGTGAGTGTGAGATGTGCTGGGCGCTCTAGCGCGCACGGCCGGCGTCAGCCGCTGCCTGCTGAGCGTTCCGTTGGTCCGCCCGGACGCGTCAGCGCGTCAGCGCGTCGCGCGTCCGCGCGGCCGGCAGCCCGGCGCGCCCTAAATATGGACGGGCCTGGCGCAAGCGCCCTAAATATTGACTCAATATGTGGGGCCCCAAAGGGGCCCTAAATATTGACTCAATATACAGGATATAGGGCGGTCAAACACGCCTTTTAACTTCTAAGGGTGAAAATTCACCAAGTCGAGATTGAGGTTTTATCACGCGATTTTTAGGGAATTACCCTGGAAATGGGTATATTAGGCAGAATCTAATAAGAAATATGCACATTTCCGACGCCATTCGACACACAGACCCAAAAACGTTTTCGCGCTCGTGCGAAATTGACGTCGACCACAAAAGTGCACCACAGGTCGCGCTGTGCGACGCGCGCCTGCGTTCCCCGGGCACGATTACCCCAGGACAGGCAGTACAGAGCCCTGCGCGATCGCACGGCGTCGCCTGCGCCCTCCACCTCGCCCCTGCTGGCATCTGCTGCCAGCCTCTCGCGCGCGTGCAGTGCGCGGCTGGCCGCGAGCCGTCAAAATGACGGTGCTGCGCATGATGGGCTGGCCCATCACGCGCGGCACCGCCTCAGTATGGTGGGAGGGGGTGCCTGCTGGCCTCCTGGCCGCGCAGACCCTCGCCAGAGCGGCCACAGGCCGCGTGCGAGGCCACTGGCGAGGCCAGCGACCATCGCTGCGGCCGCCATCGCGCGCCGCCGCAGGAGAAAAAGATCAAATTGATTATAGTTTTGCCAAATTTTAACCATAGTAATTCTAATTTTAGGCTTCATTTCACCTGTCCAAGACACATATGAGCACAGTACATGACCACCAGCATGCCCAAATGACAATATTTCGGTAGCCAACCAGTCTTACCATATGAGACTGTCGAACCATCGAGCGAAAAGGAGGGGTTGTCCCTCGAAATCGAACGTGAGGCGCTCGAAAACACGAGGCTGTCCGTCAATTCAGCACGTCAACGCGAAAACAAAACTTCTTTTTGTGCTCCATGTTGGGATGTTGTGCTGTAGAAACGGGCGAACTATTGACCGGCCCGTGCTTGGCGGGCACGACCTGTGTGTCTCCGAACGTGAATGGCCTTGGAGGCCATCTGTGTGTCCCAAAAATTCTAAAAGTTGGCTCGTGATGAGCGCAAAGCAGCCAGTGTCCAATCGTGATTCACGACACGATTGCCCACAGAAATCGATCGCAACCATCACGCCTGAAGCTTTCAGGCCGGTGCTTGGCTAGATTACATGTTGAATCTACTAGTAGCCAAAAGAACTGGCGGTCTAGAGCTCGAAATTCGCCCTTCTGCCCAATTTTCGAGCCCTCCATGCGGAGAAAAATTCTCACTTTAGACGTCAAACAAAAGGCTATCAATTCCACAGTACTATTCGGCCGCGCGCGTCGCGCCGTCGCAGAGCACGGTGCAGGCTAGCTTAAATTACATTTCTAGATTGCTACCAGCCCTATGATGCACGTGAAAATCCGAGGAGCCGACGAAAATATAGAGAGAACACCTGCCTCACAGCGTCGAGGGACGAGTCGGGAACCTGCCGTTTGGGGCGGCAAAGGCATTATAGGTACGGGCTCGGTCGACCTGCGCCAGAGCGGGCGCGATTGGCAGCGTACCTGTCCCGCAATCGGCCAACAAACTTTTGTCGACCAGCGAGCAGCGTCGAGCGCCATGGCGTCCTGGTGCTCCAGCTCCTCGTCAGTCGCGAGCCAGAGCGAATCCTGCGGGGCGAGGGTCGGGACCGTCAAGGATCATCCTCTGACGGCCGAATCGGCCGTGTGCAAGCCGTGTATGGTGCGCATGTGTATGCGCGGACGTCATCGCTGGGGCACCAGCGTTTGAAATTTGCTTTATAGGCAATATGGGGCGTCGGACCCTTAATTTAATATATGTCTGGGCACCTTTTAAGTGAAAGAAACACATCTCTCAGTGGGAGCGACGTCCAGTTCGGCTCGTGTGAGCCGCCAGAGCGTGTGCAAGGGGGGGGGGTCCGACGGGACTTCGCACCGTCTTTTCGGACGAGGATTCTGAAAAGGCGGGGAGACCCTCCGAGCCGCTCTCGCCGGGGCTTTCCGCTCACGGTCAAAAATGTCGACCCCCCCCCATATTAGTACTTAAAAAGCCGTGTTTGACCGCCCTACAATTTGCGAGGAGAGGATTCGAGCCCAATGATCACAGGGCACCGGAGGAGCCTCATTGGTCGTTCGCACCATCACATTCTGCCGATTTTCATTAGTCGTTCCCACGCCACGACGCCACGTGGCCCCTGCCCTACGCCCTACACCACACCACCACTTCCAGACCCAGCCCGAGGATGACAAATTGGAAGTTGCCACACACCCAATTGGCGAATAGATGAGGGGGGGCTTACGACGAGAGGTGCGGCTTGAAAAGGAATGTGTGGAAGGACGGGCTCAACTACCTCCAAAGTCCAACCAAAGTTATTGGAGGAAGGAGGACGGGCTTAGGCGAGGACGAGCGCGACGACGGAGCGGCGACATTTTGATAGCGAGAGCGAGCGAGCAAGTGCAAGAGCGAGTGCGTGGATTGGGATTGGTGGGCGGAGCTCTTGCTCACGACCACCTTCTTCTCCGCGCTCTCTCTCCCCTCTCCTGCGGCACGCGCGATAGCGCGCCTGCGGCAGGCCTCCAGCTGCCCTCTGGCGGCCCCTGGAGGCTCCTGGAGGCCAGCTCAGGGGCAGAGGAGGCTAGGGCAGGGCCATGGTCTCCCCTGCCTCTCCCTCGCTAGCGCTCATGAGCCTTCGGCCCCCCCACGCTGCACCTGTCAGCCTGTCGACCAGGGGGGGAGGGGGGGTTGAAGCGATGGGCTGGCCACGATGGGCCAGGACGAGCGAACCAGGCGTGCCTGTCAGCGAGAATGGAGAAGGGGACGCCCATCGCAAAAGGTGGGGAAGGGGGGGGGAGAGGCGGCGAGATTCGAGAGCATCCGAAGGGCCCGAATCTTTAGACTTTTTAAAAATTTGTTGGCAGCAAGCCAAGAAGCAAGAACGGGGTCATATCATACGCCAATAGTAGTACTAGTAGTATATGTAAGGTGGAAGTCCACGGATGGCAGGCTTTTGCAGAAGAGCGATGCGACGGAGAGGGTGGCCATTGGGCCCTTTCTCATATTCTCATACGGCGGAGTCTAAGGGGCAGCCGTGCGTTCCGCGTCTACTTTCCGGCATCACATTGAAGGGATCTCGCCACTTACCCATTGAGACATCACTCGGAAATAGTGCTTTGCTCGAAAACTTCGCGCCTACGCCGAGGAAAGGCGCTTCTTCCCCTTGTTCCCTTTCGACTCGAACTCCATTTTTGCTAGAGTCTGCTGCGCCACCTTGCCAACGAGTATGACTGCAGCGACAGTGGCCAACGTGCCTGCGATGAGTACAGCTGGTGGCACCGATAATTGACCGCTCAAGGCTTGCTGCCCAAGAGCTCCAGCTGCGACGTAAGCAGCTTGTGACGGTAATGTGCCGAGAAAAGTGGCCAAACCGAGCGTAGGAAGTGTCACAGAGGTGAGACCTACAAGGGAGAGGGTATCTCATGGCTGAATGAACACGTAAAATGTATCCGACAAAGCGCCTTGGAAAGCCTGCAGACTTGGGGAACGATGCAGAGAAGCAAGTGTGGGCAGTCACCAAATAGATAGTTCGAAAAGGTAAAGGGTACCACAGGACTCAATCGTATGAGAAGGACGAGCAACAAGGTCGTATGGGGCTGTTGCTCAGCCATCGCCCTGTCGATCGCAGCCGCCGGCGGCGAGATCCTCGACAGGTCATACCCGATGCGCTCCGAAATGGCTCGTCCCACTGCACAGCAAATCACTGCAGCACTCGTCAGGGACAGGGAGACTACAGCAGTCCCCTTGGCCGCTCCAAAGACGGCACCTGAGAGTACAATAAAAATTAAAGCAGAAAACAGTGGCAACACTTGCATGGAGCACAGCATCCCCGCGTAGATAGGGTATGCTGCCCAGCCACGTGCCCGGAACCATTCAATGACAACAGCAGCGAGCTCTGCCATCGAAGCCGTGCGAGTGATTCGACGGAGGAATAGAACAAGAAGGGCAGTGTTTGCATATTGCACCACTTCCGATGCGACGGCCAGAGCAGCAACGCCGCCCGCAGCGGCAAGCCCGCTTTTGCTCGGCTCTGCGGGTGTACGCGCAGCAAGCAGCCGGACCGGTGGCGCTGGCCTGAGGGAGCGAGAACAGGTGAAGCAGGCGCGCTGACCGAAAGACGTGGAGATACTTGCGCCATGCTCGGCGCAAACGAACAGCAGTGCGCTGACAAGCAGCAGCACGAGCAGCGCTGGTCGAGCGGGTGGCGCCATGGGTCTGGCCCCCGCCCCCTCCCTTGCTCCGCTCGCGGAAGCCCCCCTCCCCCCCCAAATCGCCAATTGCGTGGGTGGGGCGAGGAGAGGGTGAGCGAGGGGCTTTGCTTGATAGATACTTTAGAGAAGGGGGGGGGGGCAGCCGCGAGGGCGTTTTGTTTTTGGGGGTGCGCTGCGCGGAGGTTTTGTTGTTGGCGTGGCCGACGGTAGCTCCAGGTTGCCGGTAGGTGTGGTGGTGGGGGGGGGGGGGGGGGTAGATACCCTGGGAGGCGGGCGGGAGCAGTTCGGAACCTCGACACAGCAGGCGCGGGGGAGGAAGGAGGCGCACGGCGCGGGGGGGAGGGAAAGTTCGTAGACGGTTCTCGACCCCCCCCCCCCCTCCGATCTCGCGCTTCCTCGCGGCTCGCGGGCCTTCCCGCCTGGGGGGAGGAGACGTCCAGAGAAGGAGGCCGCAGGTGGAATCCAAGGCATTCGGCGTGCTTCTCAGCCTCTCCACACGTCGGCGAACCTTGTGGACGACGAGAGGCCAGCGTACGCTTGATTACATCACTGCGCTGCTGATCTCAAGACAACAGATCTGTCGTGGGCAGCGGGGGGGCGAGCAGGGAGGCCGGAACGCAGCCATGGCTCGACGAGCTACGACGAGGTTCGGAGGTCTTCGAGGATACTCCTCTGCTGCGCGCCCCCCTCCCACGCCTTCTACACACTTTGGTGGCGGGGGACGTCGCGCGGGGGCGAGGGGGGGGGGGGCGGGGGAAGGGGGCGGGGGCGGGGGAAGGGGGGGGGAAGGGGGGGGGGGGGGGGTTCGCTCAGCTCTGCCCCTCCCCTGCCCTCCCCGGCCATCAAGCCACGAGCCAACGACTCTTTCTCCCAAGTTGCGGCCCTCATGCTTGAGCGCGACGCCAGAGACCGGACGCCCAAGTTCAAGAGATGCAAAATTTCCAGGTCACAGCTGGTCGTCCTCACACAGCACTTTGGTGCGCCCGCCAAACCCATGCCAGCGCTCATCCTCTGGAACGATGCTCGCTTCATCAGGCCACACGCTCCCGCCACCCGAATGCCCCCCCCCTGACCCCGGAACGTCCCGCTGCGCAGAGAGCGACCCATTGCCAAGTTTTGAGAAGCGTCAGGCACTAGCTCAGCAACTCGGGATGACACCGCGCTCGGTCCAGATCTGGTTCCAGAACCGTCGCCAGCGGCTGCTGAAGCCTCTCCGTCAGTCAGAGGGAAGCGAGCTCTCGACGCCGCCACCACTCGAGCAATTAGGCTACGCCCCTGAGTCTCTGCCTGAAACCTCCTCAGATAGCGGCTCCTCTACCGACCTACCGCGCAAAGCAAAACTGGAGATGGCACCAGCTGCTGCACGGATGCCCCTTCATCCAGCTCTAACGCAGCTCGCTCATCAGCACACTTATCCGATGATGGCAGCCCAACTCGCCCACCTTCTTGGTCCTTTCCTGCATGCGGAAGGCGTACACAGCTCGACTGCTATGCCCGCCACCATCGCCCACATCAGCACCGCCCTGGCTGCTGGCGCTGGCTCGGATGGTGCTCCAGGAGTAGCATCGCCAGCAGGTGTTCCAATTCATGGCCAAGCCGCCTGGGGCGCTCTTGGAGACAACGTCGGCGCCGGTGCGGCTGTTCTTCTCGCACACGCATTGCAGCAGCAATTTGCGGCTGGCATTGCGGCTCAGGGCCACCCTGATGATGCTACGTCCGCCGCGCATCCTGCGGCCGTGCCATGTGGCATTCGGCGAGACGCGGGCCCAATGGCTTCACAAGATTGTGTGGACGGCTTGCTACTGCTCTCAGCGTGTGCTGACGCTCAACCGCCCGTGCCCTCGTCAACGATAGCGTCCACATCATCTAGCGTGAAGGGGATGCAGCCTGTGCAGTTCTTGCCGCCGGCAATGGTCATGGCCTGAACATTTCGACAACATTGTATATGCATGACTTGGACACACTGGCCCAAGAAAGTTGGCTCAATGCCCCTTCACTTCCATGGTACCTTTAGCTCTCAGCGAACGGTCGTTACAGGCAGAAGGCGGTATTGCTGAGCCCACAGATGCTTGTTACGGAGCTCACCGAGATGGTGACCGGACTCGCTCCGGAGAATTTTCGCATGTCCATGGAACGTTGGTGGTCCATTGTGTGCCCCTGGCAAAGAATTCGGTCTTCTCCGAAGAAACCCAGCTGTTGGAGCAACCAGCACGGGCACAAATTTTACATCGAGTTCTCTCGCGGAGCTCGGACCATAGTGTGGCTGTGGAATGGAACGTTCAAGAAATCCAATGCGGCGACGTGTGTGACTCGCCGACAGGAAATTCAATTGAGCACTTGCGATTTCCATCCCATCCCTAGATTGCACTCATGCTCTCCCCTCCTCTCGCTATTCGTGCGCTGTGGCTTTTGGGGTGTGCCTGCTTACCCTGCGGCCGTGGGTGCGATTCTCTTCTTGATGTTTGTCGCCGGCCAAAATATGTGCCACTATTATTTGTGCTCAGCTTCGCGCTTTGACGGTCAACTCCATCGAACCTTTGCGGCTCCATGCATGGTGATGCCAAACCAATCAAATTCGCTTGACCTTGAACGCCAGGCTTCACTTCCAACCGCTATTGCTGCCACTCGGACATGCATCCAGCATAAATTCAAGTCGAGTTGCAGTGTATTGAGCTAGCCGGCGCCTCAACGAGCTGCAACGAATTGCGCAAGCCAATATGATAAACACCATGTGGGAAATTGCTATTGTGTTTGAGAAGAAAGTCCAGCGGAGATCAGTGTTGCCAGGCACCGCGACTCAGGCACAGGGTGATACCCGCTGGAAAGTCGTGTCTGAGAGAAATCTCCTACCATGTAGTCACTAACCTCATAGTGAAAAAAAAGAGGTGTGCCGGTCACTCACGCTTTTTAACCACTGTTTCCCACCCGTCCTGAGTGTTCAAGTAGAGGTGGGGGAGAGTGGGTTAAAAAAAGAGTGGGTTAAAAAAAAACTCTTGTTGATCCGGAGGCCCACATTTTTTTATCTTCGGACCGGGGGAAGATTTCCCCTCGTCTCTCTCCCCGCTCTAATCCGAATCCGAGGCAGAGCGATGGCGACCGACCCGCCTGACAGGCCGACCTTCGCCGCGCTCCAGCGAGAGCACGGCGGCGGTCAGCCCCCCCTTGTCGATGGTGTTCGGACCGAATGGTCCGGAGACACCAGACGGCTGTCTCACCGGCGTTTCGTGCCACCTCACTCGGCCGATTTCTGCTTCACCTGCCCACGCAGCTTGGCCGCCAGCCCCACCCCACATTACTTCCAACCCCAACCTGAGGAGGATGACACCGGCTTGCCTACGCGCTCCTACGCGCAGAATCCCATCCACACTATCGGTACGTTTCCTCCCAACCCCGCAGACTACCCACCCGCGCGCTCGGGAATCGTGGCGAGCATTGCCATACAGCCCTCTTCACGCGCTGCGCTGCCACCGCAGGACTTACTGTGCCATCCACCGAGGCGGTCGCCAAGTGCATCGCGTTCGCGGACTCGTTGACGCCGGGGCAGCGCAGACTCTTAATAAACTTCTTGGCCGTCCAGCCCGAGCCTCTTCGCACCAAGCGCGCCCCGTCGCGTTCGAAAGTTGGGCACTCCAGCCCATTCGGCCGGGTGACGTTAGCGTAGTTGTCGGCGCCACACACGGCCGACTACGGCGCAATTCGCGCGGGCGGCGGCGGCGATTGGCGTGGCTGCTAGGGCGGCATCTTTGGATATGGTGTCTGCTGGGGCATTCTATCTCAGTGGATGACCGAGAAAGCGCCGGCAGCTCGCCCGGTCGCATTCGAAAGTTGGGCACTCCAGCCCATTCGGCCGGGTGACGTTAGCGTAGTTGTCGGCGCCACACACGGCCGACTACGGCGCGATGCGCACGGGCGGCGGCGGCGATTGGCGTGGCTGCTAGGGCGGCATCTTTGGATATGGTGTCTGCTGGGGCATTCTATCTCAGTGGATGACCGAGAAAGCGCCAGCAGCTCGCCCGGTCGCGTTCGAAAGTTGGGCACTCCAGCCCATTCGGCAGGGTGAAATTAGCGTAGTTGTCGGCGCCACACACGGCCGACTACGGCGCGATGCGCGCGGGCGGCGGCGGCGATTGGCGTGGCTGCTAGGGCGGCATCTTTGGATATGGTGTCTGCTGGGGCATTCTATCTCAGTGGATGACCGAGAAAGCGCCGGCAGCTCGCCCGGTCGCATTCGAAAGTTGGGCACTCCAGCCCATTCGGCCGGGTGACGTTAGCGTAGTTGTCGGCGCCACACACGGACGACTGAAACAGACCCCCTGTTCTCATGGCTACGCTTCTACGGACCCAACATCTTCACCATCCCCGTCCAACCGCTACGAAGGGGCTTTGTAACCATGACTCGCACCGACTTCTTCCAAGGCACACATGAGGTCGAAGCCTCAAGTGGGGCTTACCCTTGGATGGCGTTTGACGCGGACCCATCGTCAGCGTGGAGGAGCGGTACGGTGACAAGCTCGCAGTTCATCTCATTGAAAGTACCGACCCATGTTTTGATTTATGGACTACGCATGACGCCATCGGCATTGGAAGAGGTTCCCATAGACTTCGAAGTGCAAGGTGTACGTAACTATGGAGCGGTGGATACACTCAGGTCGTTTAGCAACGTTAAATGGACACAAACAACGATCGGATCGGTTCAAGAGAAATCGTTCATTGTCGACTCTACACGCGCTTACGATACCTACCGCATTAACGTCATCAAGACACCTTCAATAACGACCATACGCCCCTCAGGCCCGATGTCCGCCGACACCACGGTCATCGATGGGGCTTCGTAGCACGGCGAGCCGCGTGTCGGAGGACCCATACGCTCATCCTCGACCGCAACCGGATCGGACCGGCGGGCGTGCAGCGCCTGTGCGAGCTCGCGCGGAGCTTCCGGCTGTCGTCGGTGGACCTCTCATGCAACCCGATTGGCGCGGAGAGCCAGCCAATGCTCTCACAGCTGAGGAAGCTCAAGGTGCAGGTGCAGGTTACTCTGCTGTGATCACGATGCAATTGAGTGTGTGTGTTGGGGGGGGGGGGGGAGGGGGGGAGGGGGGGGGCGGAGAGGGGGTCGAATACTCTAGTAAATATAACATGTATATATGCGGGGTAAATTTTCCCCCGTGTTCGGGTGGTGCACTGGGACTTTTGATGGCCCGCACCTTAATGAAAATTATGTATCTAAATAGACGGGAGGGGTGTGACAAAAAAGGGAACCTCGAGTTGCACCTTCTTGGCGCGCTCCATGACCCTATCGGTTATCGGTTTAACGATAGTTGTTTGAGCGAAACTGAAACGCGCCGATTGCTCGGCGCTTCGCTTTCCCAAATATTCAACGTGAAGCATGTACAAGAATGCAGGGATAGAGGTGTCTCGGCTTCAAATTGCCGCTGGCCTCACCACCGCTGGAAATGGGGGGGGGGGGGGGCGACTCTTCGCCCAAAATTCAACGCGCTCTTTTGCTCCCGATTTGAGTCCTTTTTTTTTTGGCGTAAGAGCCCCTTCCACTGTGGGCCATGGTGCAAACACCGTCGGAGTGAATCAAGCGCCGATTTCGGCGCTTCGCCCCGACAGTACGGACTTAATATGAAAGCAAAATTTTGAAAAGCATTTCCGATCTGCGAGGCGCGAGACAGTGTGCTCATGCTACTCCCGGGCACGCTTCTCATTCATTTCAAAAGTGTATCCAAATGCATCGATATCGGCTTTCATATATTCAGTAATGATTGCTCGTGTTCGTTCGTCATAGTACAAGGAGTAGTGGCCGTGAGTTGAGGGATTGCGCTTGATCGAGCTCATCGCGTCGCTGTAGCTCATGCGGCTTAACCCACAAATCTTAATTTGAAGAAGCGGCCAGACTTTCGAGAGCTCCTCCAACTTGAAGATGTCATTGACGAGCCGAGCTCCAGATTGATCAACCATCCAAGATATCTGCGAAGCATTGAACCACGAGTTCCTCTCGTTGCCATGAGACCTGGATCCGAAGAGATGCTGATCCTTATGGCCAGGTGGGAAAGCCTCGTGCATCTTCAGTATCCATTCCCGGAAACGAATCCGAGAAACTTCGGGGATTTTCGTCCACTCCCCGGCTTCAGGGAGAAAGCGTTGGTCGCAATGTGTCGGGCGGGGACTATGCTGACAACCCGCCTCTTGCAATAAGAAATGAAACATGGACACCTGCACAATAAGACGGATACGAGTGGTTTAGCTCTTGCATCCAGCAGCACAAGTGAGTGTGTAGGGGGGCAAACCATGCCAGCAAGTCCCGACTTGTGGCGGCGCCGTTGGTGAGCATGCAGCTTTATTTCAGTCCGGTTGCACAAAGAAAACGGCGCTCACCTGCCTCGCCCAAGGATTGCGAACAAGCGCAAAAGTGTACGCTTGATGCCATGCGATCTGCCCTACTGCCCATGACTGCAATGAGGCCGATGCATGAAAGAAGCGAGCACCGACCGAACGTAGCTTGGCATTGGCCTCGGGCATTACAACTTCGAGCATTTGATGTGCTGAGTTGGTGAGTAGTGCCCAACGCATCATCGTACCTCCTGCCTTATTTACATGCACAAAACCAACGGTGGAGAAATTTGCGCCACCCTTTGCGCAGCTGGAATCCGGAGGTCGACGGGGTATTCTTTGTGGTCCAGCAGGGGGCACCAGGCTATGGGACTTGACGTCTTTCCTCAACCCTTCGACCAATGGGGTCGCAAGTGTCCGATGGAACGATGTCCCGGCTGTGTTCAATGTTGCGGCTATCTCCATTCTCCGACCATGCGGAAACGAAGCCGCGGGTGTCAGCCAGCTCGTAGATCCCCGATGCATGCCGTCAATATCCGTCAATAGCGCCTCTAGCGCAGTCAGGCGTCGCCGTGACCAAACGGGAGTCTCAAGCGCTTCGCGCCTACCAAGGTTAGATCGTTTCATTGCTTTGCTTGCGACGTGGCCGGCAGGCGGCCAAGTGAACCGCTTGTTTACAAGGGGCTTCCCTGTGACGTTAGTCCAAAGATCGGCCAGTCTGTCAGCCTGCGGCTGAGATTCCAACTCCGCAAAGGGATGAGAACATCGGGTTAAATCAGTCAATGAGCCTAACCGGGTGTCACAGAAAAGGTCTCCGATACCAATGGAAAACGCCTCATTGACAGTGGCATGGCCCCAGTGATATGGCACCAGAACCATATCACCGGGGCCTTGGGTGCATCGGAAGGGCATCCCAGATCCAGCAGGTAGATCGCGAGGTGCGTGCCTGTCCCGCCAAACGGAGGAAGCGGCACCAGAAATACCTGCAAATCGAGGGGGTGTCAGCAACCAATGTTTCACTCCGAAGAAAACCACGTTGTACGCGGCGCCATGAAAGTGAAGGGCGGCACCACTGCCATTACCACCAGCAAAGAGCTGATGAGAGCCGGCGTTGACCCAGGATTCTCTCAGCATGGAGACGGGCGGCAACGTCGCCTCGTAACGAAACTTCGTGGGTAGCTGGGACCATAATGACCCCGACATGTTTAGCCCAAGGTCACCGACGCCCGAAGGTTTCGTTACGCAGATGGGTAGTGTGTGGCCCGGATCGTCGCATGCGGGATGGGAATTCAAATCGAGGTATGAGAACATGCCACAGAATGCTTGATCTGTTAGAGAAGGATATGCGGTTCTACCGCAAGGCCGCAACTGGGTCTGTGCTTGCCTCATAGGGCCAGTGTCCTTCGCAAATCCGCAGCGCTCAGCAAGAGAGACTGCGCCTCTGAGTAAAACGGGACGACCCTTCAAAAAATATTCGTGCATATACTCATCGGCTGTAAGGGATGGGCCGCGCTGGTCGATGTCGCAGGCTTGTCGTTGTGCCTCTGTGGGTTCTGGTGCAGCGTCCCAACCCCCACCTTCACCACACCTTGCGGATGGCGCAGATGTACTCGTTGACGGTGCAGGGTCGACTCTTGGTGCAGCACGGGGTAGATGGGCCATCCCGACGTTTCGAAGAAGCGCCGGGATAAGAGGTGAGCCAGGGAGGCTTGCGAACTGCGCTGCGAGCTTCTCTTGTTCACGGCGATGCCGCATGGGCAAACTGCGAATCATCATTGCCAGAATTTCCACCTGCCCCATAAGCATCGCCTCATCCACTGCGGAGACGCCTTGCGCATTCGTCACCAGCGGCGACGCGCCAACATTCAGCAATAGGCGGGTCGCCTCTTGGGCTCCGACGAAGGCGCACAGGTGGAGCGGCGTGTTACCCCTTTGATTGGCCTGGTTGGATAAGGCTGGGGCCTTCTCAAGAACAGCAGCCACAAGTGGGTTGATGGCTTGTGCCAGCAGGTTGGTGATGTCGTGGCGATATCTCGTCGTGTCGCCGGGGTTTGTCCATTCCTCCAGCCGTGAGATGTCGCCGGCCTTAAACGAGACGAGCGAGCCGATCAGCACGTGCAGAACAGTGTGACCACCTGGGCCCGCAACTGCCAGCTCGGAGGCAGAGGCAGAACGGATGCATTGCTCAATCATCACGACGGACGAGCGGGCGGCGCACTCGACCACGGAGTTAATGCTCGGTGAAGGATGCTTGGGGAGAACGGATGCCATGAGTAGAGCCAGCCAGTGGGGGAACCCCATCGCCCTGCTGGCCACGACCAGAAGCGCCGGCAACGACGGCGCCAACAGCGAGTCGTTCGGGAGGGAATGCGGAAAGGTTCGTGCGCTCCTCCCCCCCCCCCCCCCCCCCCCGGCCTCTCTTTCGCTGGCGCTCTTGAGCCTCTGGGGGGCCCCAATCTGCACCTGTCTGCCTGTCGACCACAGGGGGGAGGGGGGGGCTGGCCACGACAGGCCAAGGGTGGCGCGAGCCAGGCAAGAGGTGTCGTTCCGTCAATGATGGGACATCAATCGAATGGAGCCATCAAATGTCCATAGTCATGTATACAACAATATTCACATACCCTATTATCGATTTTTAGGGTGTGTGCGAAAAGTTTGTTTTAAACCAGATGTTGGAAAAAAAAACCTTTTAATATTCTCGCCACGCACGCGGCTATGTAGCTGTCTATCGTAGCCACGCCCGTTTCCCTTCCTTTCCCTCACTACCCGCCTTGCGGCAACTCCCCTCGTGCTCTACTTAGGGGCCCAGGTTGTGGGGGGGGTTGGGTAGGGCGGGGGTGCACCGGCCCCTAGTGGTCTGTCCTCGCCCTCCTCCTGTGCCTCTAGGTGGCCCGCTTCTCCCTGCGTCGGTGTGAGTGGATGATTGTTGCTGCGTCTCCTTTGTTTTCATCGCCCATCCCTTTTTGGGGTGTTTTCTAGGAGGGAGATGCGCCTCAGCCTTAGGCGAGTTTTTCGGCTAGGCCGAGTGTCCCTGCTACGAGGCCGAGGTTGTCGTTCATTATCAGCTTTCCTTTGTCGTTTTCTGTAAAAATGGGGGCGCTGAGCTCTAGCGGTCTTTTCAGCTTAGGTTTTCTCCCCTGGGCCACCTTACGAGTGCGCATTCGGTGATCGCCGTTTGGCGGGGCAATGCCCCTCACCAGGGTAGTGAACCTTATTAGCGTGGACTCCAAGACCGGTATGTAGTGGTACGTGTGTGCTTCAAACTCTATTCTGTAGAAGTCTCTTATTATGTATCGCCATGCTATTACATAGAGGGTTTTTAGGCTATCTGGCGTGGTTTCTGCCGGGTATGCAAACAGTCTGTCTTTTGTTTTCTGTTTTTTTGGCCTATTCGGTTTCGGGGTGTAGTTAGCGATTGCGTCTAACGTGTCGAAGATCTTCCTCGTCGCGGGGCACCACGCTAGATGACACGAATCTTCTTGGTATTTGCCGCACATTCTGCACTTTTTCGTCGTGCTATTCTCGAATCTGTTCCTGGTACCTATCCTCCTGTGGGTGATGTGTTTGAAGTGTGGGTGTTTGTCGGTGTGTTTTAGCAACGGCAGGGTATATAGCTTGGCTATGTGTTTCCAGTCGTCTTTGGTGATGTCGAGGCGTTTTTCCCACGCTTTTCTGGCTGCCTGTGAGTCGTTGCGGCGTGCTGCTTTGAGCGCGACCTTTGTGATGTCGGAAACTGTGATCGCGTCGAAAGCGATTTTTCCCTTTTGTATCGCGTACTCGTCAGCTAACGGGTACTCCATGTATCTGGGTCCTTTGTATCCATTCTCCCACCGCGCCGGTGGGTGATATCGTTGAAGTTCTTCGTCGTTAACTACGTTGCCGGTGTCGGAAATCTCTCCGAGGTAATCCGTGTTAGCGTGGATCCAAACGTTGTTGAGTTTTTTGATGTATTTCTCATCGTCTGAGACTCTAACTTCTTCTTGTTTCGCTTCCTCCGCTCCTTGCGAGGCGTCTCTGTTATCTTCCAAGGAGGGCCTCTCCCCATGGTCGGGCGGTGGGCGTTCCGACGCTTTGTTGAGTATTTGTCGCGCGTGTTCGATTACCGCGCTCCATGAGTCTAGGAACTCCGATTTATGGATGGTTCGGTTTTCGTGTATAAATGTCTCTGGAAGGTGTTCGACATAGGCCGAGCACTCTTCTCTGCTGTAGGGTGTCGTGAAGGCGTCGTCCTTATACACGTTGTGCACTACGTTGGTGTGCAGGGTCTCCCACATTCGTGCCCACGAGGCACGAATCGCTGGAGGAGGGAGGTGCGGGTTATGCCACAAGGGCTGCGAGAGCGCGCCCTCGCGTGTGAGGAACGAGGGCTGTATGTCTAGATCTCTGAAGTTCGCGATGGCCTCTATCCAAAATGTCGGGAGTGCCGGGTTGCCCATCAGGCTGCACGTCAGTGTTTTTATCGGGATCTTGGAGAGGACAGCGCCCCTTCCTAGTCCGGTGCGGCAGAACCATGCGTCGAGCGCGTGTTTCCATAGCGCTTTTCGCGCGTTAAGATAGTTTAGTATCCATTTGGATTGCAGGGCCTTGATATGGGTCGGCCAGTGAAGGAGCCCTATCCCCATTGATCTTGTTGCACTTTTGTCGTGGGATGTGGCATAGTGTGGGTATTTGACCCACTTGTGTAGTTTGTTGGTGTGTGGGCTTGTCCAGAGGACAGCGTCTGCGGCTCTTTGAATCCGCGTGTGGAACCATCTCGGGGCGGCTAGCGTCTGCAACCAGTATCTAGGTGTCCCGTATATCATGTAGTTTACAATAGTTGCCCTTCCAAATATCGTCATATATTTGGTGGCTGGCGCTAGGCTGGCCACTTTGTCATCGACTTTGTCGGCTAGTTTCGTCCAGAAGGGTTTTAGCGCCTCCGGCGCTCCCAGCGGAACGCCTAGTATCGTCAGGTATTCGTTGTTGTTTATCCAGTTGTACCTCCGCATATCCCACGGGGGCCTTTGGGCTCTTTGCGCCCCCATCCGGAGCCCTTGAAATTTGCCCTCGTTTGTCTTGCCTCCCGTAGCTTTTTCGTGCAGTTTAACCCAATACAAAGATTTTTTGATGCTTCTATAGTCTCGGGCTATTAGTGCCGTATCGTCCGCGAACTGACTTATGCGCAAGGCACACGCCACCGCCTGGTTCATTGCGTGCACCTGCTAGGCTCCCGGCTCTAGCCTCCTACTTACCAATGAATGAAGAAGAGAAGAAGAGGTGAACATAAGAGTTGAATTACATATCCATTTCATTCACTCTCACTTCTCTCACACACTTTTGGACTTATTGTAGCGCAACATCACAGCAGACTGGATTTGATCTGCCAAGCTAGATGTGGGGCGAGTGTCGGAGTGTTTTCCTGACCCAGCGGCTGAAGATGATTTCTGCTTTGGGTGGTGGGTTCCCGCCAGATGCGCTGTGAGGCGCTCTGGCAGGATCTTGGGCTTTTCTGCTCGCTGCAGAGTAGAGAGCTACGACGTGGCCCGTCCTGAGGCCGCCCACGGGTCTCGCCTCATCGATCAGCGCCGAATCTGGCACTGTCAGAGAGAGGAGGGCCGCGAGGGCAGCCTCAACGCGGAGGCTCGTCAGCCACGCGTGGACGGCCGCGTCGGTGAGCTGGTCCTGGTTCTCGATGCCGAGTTCGAGTGAGGGCAAAGCCTGCGAGGGGCGGGTCGGGATGGTCGGGGCGGGGTCTGTGGCAGCCAGGGTAGCCGCGTGCGCGCGCTGTGAGGAGCTGGGTGGGCTGCGCGGGCAATGATGCCAGAGGGTCAGGGGGTGGTCGGACTGTCGGCAGCCCGACACGGCGCTGCATCGGGCGGGAATCAAATGCCGAATGTAGCTTAGATATAAAGGAACCGATCCCCCCGCGGGCGCGACCGCCAAATTTTTACGTGTAGAGCGTGAGCGCGCGTGACGGAGGGGGGGGGGAGGGGGGGAGAATCGCACCATTTCCTGGCTAAGATTTTCGTGGCGGCAGGTGGCCCCCCCTGAAGGTTTTTTATTGGGCCTCGCGCCACGGTCAAAAAATGCAGCCCAACCCTTACTATTAGTTAAAAAGCCCCTGTTTGACCGCCCTATTGATTGTGCAGGCCCACCCATGGGGTGTCTGCGATGGAGGAAGGGGGGAACGCGGCCCCCATGACCCTATCAGTTTTACTGATAGTTGGAACGACACCTAAGAAGGCAGGCCGTCAGAGAGAGAGAGGCCAGAACACAAAACATAAAAGGCCCTCCTGGAACCCACCACCCGAACCGGGCCCAAGGTAGCGCACCTGGGCCGCACCCCGGAAACCAAAGACGAAGGAACGAAGGGGGGAAGGGAAAGGGGAGGAGCGATGGGAACAGGGGCGATGTCGGATAGAAGGCGTAAGGAACCGGCCGATAGTAGGTGTCGTTGCCCTGAATCTTCAGATGTTTTCTTTAGCCACATACACCGGACGAGCCATGCACCAACCGCGCACACCCCCATCGCGGGGGAGGGGCTCCGTTGTCCGTTGCCGTCGAAGGGCTACTGAGCTATACTCACACAACAAGAAAACTCTGACGATTCTCGTACTCGTACTAGTATTGTACTAGAGTAGAGTACTTTACTAGGAGAGCTCGGCGCCCCTCGTCCTCCTCTCCCCCCCCGTCAACTCTGCCTCCCTCGTCGCCCGCTCTCTCGCCGGTGGTCTCAAGTCTCCGCGCTTCCGAGCGGTGGATGGCAGCACCCAGCGACACCGACGACTTCCACTACGACACTCCAACGCTGAGCGTCGTGAAGTCTCTCCCGAATATCAGCGCGCTCCCACCGCTCTGCGCAGCGGGAGATACACTTTACCTTGACCTGGATGAGACGCTGATCAGCGCCGAGCCCGATGCAGCTGAGGTGTCTGCCAAGGCACTCGCCAACGCTTTGCACCAGCACGGCGCGGATCCCTCCTCAAGCTGGGAGGCGGCGTGCTTTGTATGGGAAGCATTTCAGGGTCCCTGTGCTGTCAAGCCGACCGAGGGTGGAGCAACGATCGCTGCACTCCTCGAGTTGCGCCAACGTGGCCTCCACATGGTAGGAATCACTGCAAGGGCGCCATCTGTCAGCCGTGAGACAGAGCTTCAGCTGGAGCGTTGTGGTATCCTGCGCTTTCTGAGTCCGCTGACGCTTGGCGATATCTCCGAAGCGGAAGGGCCGACGATGCCTCCTTTGACTCATCGGCATGGTATCATCTATTGTACCGGGTCAAGAAAGGTGCACCGCACCCCCAACCCCCATTGAGCTCGTGTCTTCCCGCATCTCTGATGATTCGATTCTCCTCGACGTAGGCTGAAGGGTTGGTTGCATACGAATCATTTCGGCGCGGCGGCGGCTTCAGGCGCGGTGGAGGCGTCGAACGTGTTGTAGGTGGTGAAGGCGATCTCGGACACCATGGAGATGATGCAATGCCAGCCGGCCGGGTGGTACGTGCTCTGGCCCCTTACCCAATAAATATTCCCCACAGTTCTCCTCGTGCTGCTTTCACTACGGAATAGATAGCGCCTCGACCATCATCATAGACCATAGTCAAGCAGGAGCGACCATTTCATTGTTCCTACACCATGTGCGTGCGGTATAATATGGCCATGTATTACGGTATTGTCCTTACACAACCAACTTCCCTGTCCTCCGCATGTATTCCTTGCGTCTGTATCCCGTAGGTTGCCGTGGATGACAAACTTCAAAATCTCGAGCACATCCAAGAGTTGCTCCTAACATCAGGAAGATCATATTTGGGGCTTCATTACGTTGCACCCGACAAGGCAGATACACCTCCATACCAGCCGCCACGGGCTATGCTGCTCCTCGCTGCAGCACTGTCAAATCCCCGTGGCCGATCTCGATTGGATGCGGCCATCAAGACCATGAAGGCAGCAACTAGAGCTCGTCAGGGTCTAGGAGTTCTTGCTGTCGCGCGACCGGACTATAGTGCCCAAGCTGCCAACGCCGTAGGTTACGTTTTGGAGGCTTGTAAGTCTACAATGCGTCGCGGAGGAGAACTGGCATCAGAAGCTATTGAATTGATCCCTGCGCCATCTCGTCTCCGGTTGCCAATTGCTAGCGCGAGTTCCTTGCTTGTCGTTGCTGCGATCGCTCGTATAGCCACAAAGGCGCAGCGCTGAGGTTGTCATCGCCTAACCAGCATGCACCCATGTACCCATGCGGCGCATTTCATCTTGGTTCATAATCATACGGACCGGGTGTGTGAACTGAAAAATCTTATTAATATTCTCGCCGCGCGCGCGACCCTGCAGGTCTGGTCTGCAGCCACGCCCGTATCCCTTATCACGCCCTCCACTTGCCTTGCGGCTCGTCCCCTTGTGCTCTACTTACTACTTAAGGGCGCTCGGTGTACGGGGCTTCCGGTGACAGGCGGCGCTATCGCCCTGGCAGCATCGCAGTGACCAGGGCGGCCGAGAGGAGGGGGAGCGGCGCCATCGCTCGCGCTCTCTTCGTGACAGAACCGGATAAAAGTTCCTTTACAAACCCCGCACACCACTATCTCACGCACACTCACAGTAATAGCAATACGCAATACGTAGAAAACTAACGTAGACCGGACGTGCGCGTAAAGGGGGCTCCATTTGAGTGATGTCCCATAATTGACGGAACGACACCTTCTTCGAATGCGAAGCCGAAGTCGCCAAGCGCAGGGAGCGCAACAAGACGCGCAAGAACACCCCCCGCCCGAAATTAGCCCACGAGCCCACGAAGCACTCGGCAAGGCCCAGCCCGAGCCATGCGCATGTGCGGATGCTTCACCCAAGGGCTGTGCCTTCGCAACAAGCGCGGAGTGCGCTGGAACCTACCGCACGAAGTCCCGGGCGCCTGGCGCCTGGATCGATATTATAATGAAAACTTCATAATATTTTTACCGCACTCGCGGCGAATGGAACCACTACCACTACTACCTACATACATACACGTAGTATACTTTCTACACCCCCACTCAACCGGCCCTTCCCCCCCCGCCATCAGGCGGCTCCCCCCGTGCACTACTAGGGGGATCGGGGTGAAGGGCTTAGATATGGTCCGGTGGCCTGCGCCCCCCCCCCCCCAGGCAAGCCTGCCTGTGAGAGAGTGCCTCAGCAGGGCAGTCTGCTCCTGGCGCAAGCCATCAGGCATGCGAGGAGCATGGGTGGTTCCTCCCCTATGGCGGGGGAGGAGTGGAGAGAGGGGGGGGCTCGTGCCCCCCCATGGGCGAACCAAGTATAAACTTAGTTGAATAAGGATCGATATTATAATAGAAAACTGAATATTAGTGCCGCTACTGCTACTGCATGTGCATGGCGGGATTCCGGGACTGAAACGTTGTCCCATTCCAATTAGCTAATGGGGTTGGATAGGATATAACATTAATTATTTTATGTTATTCATTATTCCATTTTACACGGGAGTAGGGCACGACTACATCCCATCTGCCAGCGCTTCATGGCTGCTAGACTTTCGGTCTCGCACGAACGCTCGGTGCTCGGCCTTGGCTCTGGCTCAAAAGTAGTTGGCTACAACGCTACAATGCCCACCACGCGCACCCACGCGGCAAAAGACCACGGCTTTTGGGCTTCATTTGGTCTCTCTGATCAGCCAAATTCGTTAACCCTTAAACAGATGTGTGGTATACCACCGGAACTTGAGGGACTGGAAGTACAGTGCTCGCGATGGCAGAGTATGACAAGCCACGCTCGGCGAACGCTTGTTCTGCCAAGGGACGTTGTTCGGCAAGCTGATTTGCTTGGGCACGCCAATATCGCTTCCGTCGGTTTGTGAACCCTGTGAAGACCCGGCAAGAAGTATCATCAGAAGTGTTCTAGCAGGCACCCACGGCTTATGTAGCATGTGCCAGTGGTGTGAGGCAAGGCGCTCACAATGCTCCACTTGGCGGACTTCAAGACCAGAAGCACGGGCTAAAGCAAACTTTTCATCGTTGTTGGGATATGGATCGAGCTCATGCTGTGCAAACCATGCCATCAATACATTTTTCTGCTCATTTTTGTGATTTTGTCGGCGGCCTCGCTTCGTAGAGGCTTCATTTTGATTTTGAACCCGAATGATATCATCTCTTGTGTTCGTTTTGGGTGGAGTCGCCGACATTCCTGTGGAGATTTGGTGTCCTTGATGTGGAAGGGTATGGCTTCGCTGCATTTCAGCAACGGCATCCAGCAAAATCTTCTCGATGTTTTTGAGCTTGTTGTGATCTACCTCTTCAATACCGCGAAGTTTACGTGAACTGCGCGGCAGGATGAATAAGTCTGAGAAATACTTCTTTGGCTTAGGCAATGCCATGGGCAAGGGAGCATAAAGGAAAGTGATTTACGGTGGTGAATGGTAGTGCTATGCTGGCAGCTCACTCGTCTCTCATCGCGGATGCCTGTCGGGCCCAGTCTCGAGCACGGGCCTCGAGGTCGACCAGCAGTCGTTCGTTTTGGCGTGCAGTCTGCTCTTGGAGTGAGCTGCTGTGCATAACCGGAGGAGAAGATGACGCCAAGTCTGCCAAGGCAATCATCGACCAGTTTTCGTCGTGATTGAGAGCAGATTGCCGCTTGGCGTCGTAGAGCTGTTGCACCGGGGGCACATTTGAGGTGCTGGTGCTCGTTGACATGGCGGAGTGCGTTCTACAACACCGTCGAGATGATGTGAGTTCAGACTGGTCAGAAAGCCAGCGCTGGACATCTTCTATTGGCAGGCAATACTTCGCAAAAATCTGCGGGCAGCCGGGAAAGCAGGTAGGTGAGTGCAAGCGTCTGAGACAATCTTACGATTTTGTGCCGTGTGAATTCATACTTGTCCAGTGGTGGGAGCCATCACTTGTCCACATGACATCGGCATCTGCGACGTGAACGAGTCTGTCAAGCTGAAGCTTTTGCAGTCGTTGAGCAGATGCCTGCGGCCTCCTGTGGAGAGGAGGCTATGACTGTCAAGGCTGTTGATCATGACCACATTGGCCTCTCCTGCCTGGTTCTCGAACATCACGTCGCACGCTGCTGGCTCAGATGATACTTGATTGAGCTCCTGCTTGGACTGGTGGACGGCCGAGACCTTCTGTGGCCAGGTTTCGCGTCGGAACGGGCCACACGAAGACTTCCTACTTATAGCTCTCTTCTCTCCTGCTCCACTCTATCCTCTCAACTTGACCGACTCGCGCGCGCCCTCGTCCTGCGGCCCGCGTCTTCCCTTCTGACTCGCCCTCAAACATCTTCTCGACGATTCATGAAAGATGATTGCCAGGGACGCCGCTGCGGTCTTCTTCCCGCTCGCACTCTCAAACTTCTCCCCTCGTACTTCCTAAAAAAAAATCTTGAAGGTGACCGCTACGCTACTACCTGCACTCCCATCTACTGGGATCCCCGCTTCACATCGCCCTCGCCCCACCCCCACTCTCCTTCCCGCTCCCCCCCCCTCGTTCCTTAAGTCGCGTTCCGTCAAAAAAGGGCCAGGTGATTGTTTTTTTTTACCCAGAGGTGCATGTTTTCTTTTTCAACCATTCTCCAGAGTATTATTATTACAAAGATGAGTACAAAGCTAATCACGACATACAAGGACGCGGCGCGTGCGCATAGCAACTCCCCCCCCCTCCCCAAAACACACGGTAGCCCCAAAGCTAATACACAGGCTGAGTTTTCATCTTTTTCGTCTTTTTTTCTCACACCCCTCCTCCTCGATCCTATTGTCGATGTCGTTCTTCTTCTGGCAGGCGACGACTAAGTTGTTCCACAGGTACCTCCACAGGTACCTGCATACCTGTGCAGGGTCCCCCGGGTACCTGTGGTGGGAGCAGTACCTACAGTGGACAGTGGAGGGGGGGATCCAGTCTGCTAAATATAGAACTAACCTTAAACCTTTTTCTCATATGTAGATAAGATGGCTCGCAAAACGCGGAACGGGCGCGCTCGCGCGCTCCTGCCTCCCCTGCCGCTGCCTCCCCAGAGGCTAGAGCCTCTTTGGGCTTTGGTCTCTCTCTATGCAGGGCACCCAAGGGACGAAGCGCGCATCGCGCAGCTTGAGCGCTTCTATGACGCCGACTCTCGGCCCAGGGCTCGGCTCCACGAACTCTCCATCCCCATCGTCTGCAAGATCCACGCGACTCGCCAGAGGCCTCGTGCCCCCAGACAGGCCCTCGACCGCACGCACAAACAAGGCCTCCCAAGGGAGGAAACCTAAACTCAAGTCCCCGCGTGAACTATGCGCCCCCGTTTTCACAATCAACGACAAAGACACACTATCGCTGGGCACAAACCTATCCGCGGTAGCGCAAGCGCTCCGCATAGCGGAGAGACTCGCATAACGGCGCACAAACCCAACCCGCGGCCCTCCTGCCTACCAGACCCTCGTCCTCGGCCACACCGTAAACCAACCGTCTACCCCACTGACACACGATACAATATAATAATAACCGATAGCCCGATGGCGCAGGAGGAAGAGGAGGACAACCTATCGGGGATCGGAACACGCCGTCTGCTGCAGGAAACCCCTCACACCCAGCCCCTAGGTAGCGCACGAGGGACGGGCCGCAAGGCAGGTGGAGGGGGGGGAGAGGAGCGGACGTGGCTGCACAGTAAGGGTGCGAGGTCGCGCGCGCGGCGAGAATATTAAGAAGTTTTTTTTTGGCAAGATCCACGCGATCCCGCACGTGTGCGTCGTCGAACAGTTCCCCGCTGAACGTCGTGGTTTCTTCGTATATATACCCTCGCTTCGTAGAATAACCAGTGCCGTTGACGTATGCTTTCAGGAATCTTCTTTCACGTCCTTCGCTGAGGTCTCCCGCCGTTCTTCGCCCGCAATGCCCCCCCCCCTCGTCCGTCGCGCCACCGATGGTGCCTCCCTCCCCACCCCATCACGCCGACTCTCCGCACTCGAACGAGCCCCGCCGCCGCTCCTGCCATCCTCGGCCGTCACCCCCGCCGGCACCGACCCTCTCGCTGCTGCCACCTCGTCATCTGCGACCGCTTCGGTCGTGGGGGAGTCATCCATGTCTGTGTCTCCAGAAATTGCACAGGCACTCATGGCAGCAACTCCTACTGGACCCATCCCAGAGCCCCGGTCGTTCAAGGAGGCCGTCAGCGACCCAGTTTATGTTCGGTTTCACAGTAACCATCGTTCACAGCCGCTCAACTGTCCACGCGCCCGGCTTTCGCTCTCTCGCTGCCGGACGGCGCTGTCGGCGCCCTCCCCCAGCGACAGAGTCCTCTCCTCTCAGGAGAGCAGCCACGCACGGCTCCACCGCCGGCGCGCCACCCGCGTCGGCTCCGCTACAGGCTGCGTCATGCCTGCCCGTCGTCCTGCGCGCTCCCAAGCTCGCGGTACGACTCCTGCCTCCAACTCAGCAAGGTCTGCCACCCCTCCAGAGGAGAACTCCGAGGGAGGGGATGAGTGTGACTCCGGACGGATGGAGGAGGACTCTTCTCCCGACTCTCCTCGCGGTGGCTTGGGAGTCCTCGGCTCCGACGGACAGGAAACTTCTGAGTCGTCTGGCGCAGGTTCTGCAGGGGAGGGGCTCCAGGCGCCCTCTGCCACCTCTGCTGGCAAGGACCAGCTTTCTGGACTGGATCCTGAAGCGCTGCTCGATGCCCTCATGGACAGGTTGGAGGCTAGGAAGGTGGCAGCAGAGAAGGGCATGCCAAGCCGTCGGGCAGGCCGACGCCCTCCTCCTCGTTCCCCCCCACCCTCATCTCCGGGCGCTTCGGTCCTCTCTGCAAGGTCTGAAGGGCCCAGGGAAGCAGGCCGCTCGAAGCACCGCACTTCACGGTCTACTACACGCCGACCATCAGGGAGGTACCCTTCCCCTGGGTCTCATCACTCCTCTCCCTCCAGCCACTCGTCGCCTGAGGGGTCTAGCGACGAAGATGGACCCCGTTGGCAGCCGCCGAGGCCGACAGCTGCTGCTTTCTTCGTCGGAGGCGAGCTGTCCTGCCCCTACGACAACGTCGACAATCCTTACCCTCGGGCGCATGCTCTGCGCTTTAGGGCCACGCATTACGACCCCGAAGAAGCGGGAGACACGGTTCACGCCCGCATCTTCAAAAACCTGGGCGCCGCTAACAAGCGCGAAATGTGCACGCTCCTCCCCCTCCTCTCCTACGGCCACGACCTACTTGCCTGCCTCCAGGAGCTACGTGGTTTGGCAAAGCGGGGCGTGCGCTCAGGCCGGCTCGACCGCGCCGATCGAGAGAGGCTGCTCGACCTCGCCGACGCCTCTCGGGGCCAGCTCGCAACGATGCAAGAATTCGGCCGCCAGCGACTCGACGAGCTCGAGGCTGTCTCCCGGGGGGGCCTCGAGTCAGAGAAGTTCGCTCCGCTATACGAGACAGCCCGGGCGAATGTGGGCGCCCGCTCTGCGCTGGGACAATTCCTCTTCGACTCAGCGTCAGATAGGAGGCACTCGGCGCTCACCGCCGCCGCGGCGTCCCTGTACGTCGCCCCGCTCAAACGGAAGCACGCCACCCAGCCCAAGCCCAAGCCCCAGCCGGAGCCCAAGGCCGACAAGGCGGCGAAAGTCCCCAACCAGCGCAGAGATGGAGGAGACAAACAGCATCAGCAGGCGGCCCCACCGACATCCGAGGCCTCACGGCGGGCGCCCAGAGGAGGACGCGCTCCACCCCAGCAGCCGGCCGGCGGCAGCGCGGACAAAGGGGCGGGCCGCCCTACCAGCCAGTAGGAGGCGCGCAGCGCCGCCACGGGGAGCGGGGCGGCGTGTGCGCCCCCTCCCTCCAGGGCTGCTCCCGGCCAGGCGGCCACACTTGATGTCGCAGCCGCCGGGACTCGCCCCCGCGCCGCCCACCCACTCGGACCGAGTCCGAGCGCGCATAGCGGCGTGGAGGCGCATCGGGACGCCGCGCAAGGTGCTCGACTGGATCGCACACGGCGTCCCGGTCCCGTGGGCGGGGGCCCCTCCCCCGCCCTTCCATCACGGCGTGTCGGCCTTCGCCCCGGAGGACGCCGCATGGCTGAGCGAGGAGCGAGACCGTTGCCTCCGGACAGGAGCTTGGGTCCGCGCCACAGACTACACTCACATTTCCAGGGCGTTCGTCGTCACACACAACGGCAAGAGGCGTCTGGTCATAGACCTCCGCCACGTCAACACCTTCTGCGTCAAAAGGTCCTGCTCGTTCGAGTCGCTCGGCAGACTTCGCCGCCTCGCCAAGCGGCACGACTTCATGTTCAGCATCGACCTCACGGACGCCTATCACCACCTCGCAATCAGGCGCTCCGACGTCAAATACTTTACGTTCGCGATCACCACGCGCGCCGGGGTCGAGTACTTCTCGACCGCGGCTCTGAACTTCGGCTGGACCCTCTCCCCCTGGGTGTTCACCACCTTTATGAAACCCGTCGTCGCGCATCTGCGCCATCCGCAACAACACGTCCGCGCTCACCTCCGCGCGAGCGCTTCCTCGCCGGTAGCGGCGGGCACGCGAACTCTTCCCTGGCTGGACGATTTCGCGTTCTTCGTCAGGCGTGGCGTTGGCAGCGCAGGCACGCGAGTCGGTCACATCGTCGGCGTACACCAGACACTGGCAATCGTTCGCCATGTGGTGCGCAGCGAACGCCCTCGCGCCGCTGCCCGCCTCCACTGCGATGGTGGCCGCATACCTAGGCCGCATCGCAGAGAAGGGCACCGTTGCCGCGGGCAGCCTACAACCGTACCTCTCAGCCATCAATTCGGTGCATGCCGACTTCGGCTACGACAAACCAGCGAAGGGCCACCTGATCACCTTGGTCCGCCGAGGCATGGCCCGTTCGCAAGCGGCGGAGCGCACTACGGACTCGCGCATCCCACTACCAGCGTCAGCCGTCCTCAGTATCCTCGCCGACGCCCTAGCAACCCCAGTACTCTCCGACCCGACGCGCGAGGCAGCGCGCCTCCGACGCGCCTTCTCAGTTACACTCGCCTTTCTCTTCATGGGGAGGCAAGATTCCACCACCCTACTACGATCGTCGGACTTTGGAATTGACTCCGCATACTTGTGGTTACGACTCACAGAAAAGCAGCGTAAACACGTGTCCACACGACGAATCGTGAGAATACCAATCGCCCCTCCGCCCTCCAATAACGTCCCGTCAGCGATTCCGCAGATTGTCCGCCTGGCCAACATGTACATGTCCGCCAAAACCGCACTTGGCGAGCCGACTCAGTACCTCTTTCAGCTCCCACATGAACGGCCTCCTACCACGGCAGCCATGTCCACTTGGGTGGCCCAAGCTTTGCGGCATTGCGGCATCTCAGCACCGGAAGGTTTCGCGTACCTCGGTCACTCTATCCGATCGGGGGCATCATCAGCGGCCGAGGCCATCAAGGTGCCACGGATTCGAGGCGACTGGCTGGGCGGCTGGGCGCCAGGCACCTCGACCAGGGCCAAGCATTACATAGACCCGACGGTGGGCCCTTCCACGGAGGCCTTCGCCTTACTCGGCTGGCTACTAGATCATGAGTACCAAATTCATGACTAATACTAATCCCTCTTTAATCGCAGCCGCGTACCTTGCTTCTCCGTGGTGTGAATGGCAATACATCCATTCCGGGCTAGCTAGTCAGTGTGCGTAGTGTGAATGTTCGGTTTCACAGTAACCATCGTTCACAGCCGCTCAACTGTCCACGCGCCCGGCTTTCGCTCTCCCACCCTCCCGTCCCGTTCTAGCTGTGCGTGTGCGTGTAGGGATAAGATTATCACTACAAGGCAATACATCCATTCCGGGCTAGCTAGTCAGTGTGCGTAGTGTGAATGCAGAGAAATGGCGTGAGGCGATGCAGGAGGATGTCACCGGGAAGTATGAGACCAACAGGGCCTGGAAACTTGTCAAGGCAGAAGAGATCCCTGCT
The DNA here is from genome assembly GCA_018136815.1 of Isochrysis galbana. Lineage (NCBI taxonomy): Eukaryota > Haptophyta > Isochrysidales > Isochrysidaceae > Isochrysis > Isochrysis galbana. The sequence continues at coordinate 5,721,835 of CM030932.1, forward strand.
GGACGCAAACCAATGAAAGGTAAGTGGGTGTACAAGGTCAAGTACAACCCGGACGGCTCTGTTGAGCGCTTCAAGGCCAGAAGGTGTCGTTCCGTCAATTGTGGGACATCAGTCGAATTGAGCGATCAAATGTCCACAGTTATTTAAAATTAAATAAGGGCTAGCAGTGCGTGGGGATAACTTTTTTCTCTGCCTTTCCCGAAGTGCATGTTCCCCCGCGGGGACGCCGTGCGTGCGCATGCAAACGCTTTTCCTCTAAGGCCGACATGCAGTTTAATGAATAGTATCTACTGAGCACCAATCACATTGTGCACGCCGTGCGCATTGGGCACGGCGCGGTGTCCCCCCCCCCGCGGAGACGCCATGCGTGCGCATCCCGACTTTTTCCCTCTGCGTGCCGCCTTAGGCGCATAATTACGTAAACGTGCAATATAAGAGATGTTTCGTTATGCATCACGTGTGATGACTTGCAATCATAATGTGCACGCCGCGCATGGCGCATGGGCACGGCGCGATGTGCATCGGCCCCCCCGCGGAGACGCCGCCAGAAGAACGACATCGAGGAGGAGGTGTGCGAGAAAAAGACGAAAAGGATGAAAACTCAGTAGCTTTGGGGTTACCGTGTGTTTTGGGGAAGGGGGGAGTTGCTATGCTCACGTCCTTGATTAGCTTTGTACTCATCTTTGTGATAATAATACAATGGAGACTGGTTGAAAAAGAAAACATGCACCTCTGGGTAAAAAAATAATAACCTGGCCCTCTTTTGACGGAACGCGACTTGATGGGTTGCATGTGGCTACAACCAGGTGCAAGGGGTCGACTTCACCGAAACCTTCTGCGGGACACTGCGACATGAGAGTTCTAGGATCTTCTTAGCTCTCACCAATGAAGCAGATGATGATCTTTTGGAAATAGACACCGTGAAGGCGTTCTCGTCAGCTGATATGGATGGAAATCCGCTCTACATAGTCCAACCAACCGGATTTGAGGACCCGAATTATGCTGCATGCTTGTTACTTGCGCCGCTTCAGGGCACGAAACAAGCTGGCTACCAATACATGATCACCAATACGGCTACTCTCACCAAAATTGGCTTCCAACAATCTGTTGTTGAACCTAATTTCTTCCAGCGTCAGAACGAAGATGGCTCCACTATCTACTTAGCCTTGTATGTTGACAACATGCTGGTCAGATTTCCCAAGGGGCGCCGAGTAGTTGACGAATTTATCTGTCAATACTCCAAAAGGTTTAATGTAAGCATCATTGGTGAGCCTTCTCGATTCCTTGGCTTTGAAATCACTCGTCATCGGTCGGTCCGTGAGATAACTCTATGCCAAACCAAATACATTGAAGAGGTAGCTACCAATTTCCTAAGCTGACGCACAAGCAAATCATTCACCACTCCCATATGTCAGTCGCGAATTGTGAAGAATTTCACAAGCTATCGGTAGCTAACTCAGACGTCGACAGGTCTCGTATGCGATCTAAGTCCTACCTGCAACAACTTATGGGTTCGCTGTTATGGGTAACCATCACTCGCCCAGACTCTCGTTTCATGTCTCTTTCCTTTGCCAGTTTATGCAGGACCCGTCTCCCCAAAATTATGACGCCGCCCTCAGTGTTGTCAGCTATCTTCATCATACCAAAAACCTTGGACTCACCTACGAAGGATCAAAAGGGACTCTGGAAGTATATGCTGACTCATCTTGGGGCTCTTTAGCCAAACCCTTTGCCGGCTACACCATCAAGTATGGGGGAGCATCGATTTCATACCAATCCAAGAAACTCAAGCTAGTCGCCCAATCATCTGCTGAAGCTGAAACCGCTGTATATGCGCTAGCCGCTCGGAACCTTCAATTTACTCTCCATCTGTTTGAATTTCTTGACAACCCCCAGCAACTTCCAATCCGCATCTTCACCGACAACTCAGCGACTCGTGACTCGATCAAGAACCCCGGAGTAACGGCTCGTACTCGCCACTATGTTCGCTGGCTGCTATATGCTCGAGAACAATTTCTCCATCACATCTCTGTCCCACACTGGATATCTACTTCGATGATGACCGCCGACATTTTTACTAAATGCCTTGACAAGAACACCTTCCTCCGTCACCGTTCTTCCCTTCTCAATGAAAAAGTTTGAGTTTGTGCAGCGATATCGAATATCGCTGTGGGGGAGTGTCTAGCCTGAGTTGTTTTGTAGGAGTGGTTCTACTCCTCCGGAGTACGGTGTGGCAACGTGGTATCGTCACCGACTCGTTTCGCTAGCTAGCCTCCAATGGTTACTCTGATCTAAACCGCTCTTCTCACAGTCACTGGGCCCAATATAGGCTGGGCCAAACATGGCGAGCCTTCCTCGGCTCCCAAGCGTTTCTCTGAATGGAGCGAAGTAAAGTAGATGTCTTTCCTTGGCTTGGAGTGGTAGAGAGGCTCGCGGCTCCGTTGCGCTAGCGGGACGGTGGGGATACAGTCTGGCGAGGCAGTCGGACAGCTGCAGTACGGCCCTCCTGCAACTTCTCCGCCCATCCAGCTCTCCCGCCCATTCCATTGAATTGGCATGGCCACGGCGTCGCCACCGCCAAAACCCTGGGAGGCGGCGCACGAGAGCGACGGCAAGGTGGACATAGAGCCTGTGGCGGGCCTTGCAACCTCCAAGCAACAGTTGCCGATCACCAGCACTACAGACGTGATCGAGCAAGCGGCAGGCTTTTTGCGCCACCCCTCGATGCAAAAGGCGCCGGCAGACGTGAAGCGGCGATTCATGGTAAGCAAGGGGCTTACCGAGGCTCAGATCAACGAGGCAGTGCAGCGTGCAGGGCTCAAGCCGGACGACTTCTCGGCAAAGGCAGCGCCTGTAGGTTGTGAGCAGACAGACCGCATCGATCCTAGGGAGACAAACTTTTCTGGGCTGACACAAAGGTGGGCGCCGATTGCTGCCGCCGGACTCGCGATCGCTGCCTGCGTTGCCATGTGGAAAGTGCGCTTGGCGGCCTTCCCATGGAGTGAATCCAGTTTGACAAAGCAAACGACGTCTGGGGCGGACAGCAGCCATCGCGACTTGACCAAAGATGGCCCAGGGATGATGGCCACACCCTATCCCAGCTCGGGGGAAGGAGGGGACCGTCCTGCTCTGGACGCAAGTATTGCGGTTCTCCGGAGGCTGTCAGCTGGTGTTAGTGACCCTATTCGTCGGCAGGAGACGCTTGCCTCGCGTCTGCCTGCATTTGCTCAGGCTCTGCATTCTGCATGCGTACGCCTCCAAGGTGGATGCGGGAGAGGCATGAACCCAAACGCAGACCGAGGTGGACTTCACGACGGGGCTTCCGCCGACCTTGTCCATGCGTTGCACACACTTAGCGTTGTTATTAACAATATGCTGCTCCATCCAACAAGTGTGCGATTCCGACGTATCGCCCATGCGAACACTAATATGCGCCGGCTAGTCGAGGCGATGCCTGATGTCCTTCGTGCACTCGGGTTTGCGGAGTCCACGGGCGGGGTGCACTGGGAATGGCGTGCCCGTTCAGCACACGCACAAGTTGACGCAGAGGACATGGCGCCTTCTCAAGAACCCATTGGGGAGGACGATCTAGCAGAGCTACGTGAGTCAAAAACTTTAGTCCAGAAGGCCCTTCAACTAGCGTCCCAGCACGTACCCCAAGGTAGCCATGTACGAGCATGAGTGAGGCATTTGCAGCACTTGTTTGAACCATGGCTGAAGCCATGCACGTGTAGGCTGCAGATTCACAACTAATGGGCAACTGGAAGCAGGGGCTCCAATGGCAATGATCCATTCCACCCCACCCATACCTCGCCTTTTCGGTTTGGGTGTGAGTGAATATCCACCTTCAACCTACTTTTGTAAGTGGGGGTCAATGGGGGCCTCGTGCCCCCTCACTCCATCGCGGACCCCTCCCCCGGGGTGGGCCTATACATTCAACCGCAGCCCCTGCCCTTTGTTGGCCTCTTGGCCTCTTTACATGCACCTGCCTACTCTTGCTCTCTTTTTGTTTGCGCTGCCCTCCCCTTTGCGCGCGCGCCGTGCGCTGGCGCGCGGTAAACAGCATGCTCCACTTCTTCTCCCGTGCGCATGTCTGTACATATAGCGTGTGGCGCGCGCGCTGCACGCTGCACGCTAAACACCCCCCAAGCCGTAGGTATAAGTATAGATAGTAATAGCGATACTAGAAGTTGTAATAGGGGTGTAAGCTGATATCTGATGTTAGTTAGTACTGATGTAAGTTCTGATGTCGTATATGTAAGTGTAAGCTCAAGGGCAAAGGCACCGTGAGCAGTGAGCTTACGGACTGACAGCCTACAACTAGGGAACTAGGGCCCTCACCGCTCACCGGCCGCGGCGCCATCGCTCTTCTCTCCTCTCTTCCACCGGCAGACAGTTGGAAGAGGCGCGCACTGGGCCTCTTGCAACTCTCCGGTTTAAGGAAGGATTGAGCGGACAACTATCAATAAAATTGATAGGGTCATGGGGGCCGCGTTCCCCCCTTCCTCCATCGCAGACACCCCATGGGTGGGCCTGCACAATCAACCTCAGCCCCTGCCTGCTGGCAGGGGCTGAGCTGACATCACTCTGGCCCAGACCCTCGCCGAGCGCGCGCCGCGCGCCGCACGCACTCGCCTGCACTGGCCCTCGCTCGTACTGACCCCCACTCCCACTCCACCACTGAGCCACAGACCACCTGAGCCGACAGGAAGGCACCTAGGGCCAGCGAGGCCAGCGTGGGAGAGGCAGGAGAGGCCAAGGGCCCAGCCCCAGCCTCCACTGCCCCCTGAGCTGGCCCAGCTGGCCCTCTGGGGGGACTCGAGGGTCCCCTCAGAGGGGGGCCATGGCGCGCGCAGGCATCGCACGCCCGTAGGAGAACGAAGAGAACGACGAAAAAAGCACGACAAAAAAACGACACGATCTGACACAAAAAAGGTAATACGTAATACTCATACTCACGCGTGTTTACATTATGTTTACAGGCCGACACCCCGCGCGACATACGAACGCCGCGAAAGCGCGGCGACACTTGAAAAAGACTGACGAATTGGGATGGCCCATAGGGCCTGAGGGCAATGAGGAAGGGGCAAAGCCGGCGGCAGGCGCGGCGAGGGAGGCCACTTCAGAGGTGCTGACGGGCTGATGCCCGTCAGCAGAGGAAGGCGGGCAGGCGGGCTTGAGCGAGGGCGAGGACGGCGGCGAGAGCGACATGGAACGAGCGGCGAGAGGCGAGGGTGAGTGAGAGGAGGGCTGTGATGGCAGGGGCTGGCGAGGCGAGGCGAGACTGTAGGGTATGAGTGTTACGAGAGCGAGAGCGACGAGAGCGGGAGCGACGAATGACGACTGACGACAAGACGACGGACAGAGACACCCAGGAAAACACCCTGACTCTCGCCCCACGACTTTCTCACATAACTCGACTAAAATCAAACCCAAACACTCCGGCCAGACGACGACGGACGACGATCAGAAGGCGATCTGTCGGCGATCCCGTCTGGAAGGGGAATCGCACCATAACGGAAACGAGGGGCAATCTTGCTACGCAGGATTCCAAGAGACCTACCAAATAAGACGAAAGGAGTGCGATGTGCCTAAGGGGGAGATGCGAAGAGGTCGCAAATTAAACTTGATTGCCCCCAGATCGAAGCAGATAAAGAAACGCAGGGGAGATAGCAAATTAAACCTATTCGCGAGGCGCCTGGGAGGAAGAAAGGTGGGGAAACTTCCCTTCTCTTTCGAGAGAAAGAGAGAGGGCGCACCACAACCCACGATCCTATGCGTCCAAGCGAAGCTTTTGACCGAGAACGAGAACGAGAGAATTATAACGATAAATGCCGAACGACGAAGAGAAGAGAGAAGCCTAACGAGTATCGACTCGCGAATGCGACAAAGACGCGAGAAGAGGGGGCCGAGACCTCACAGGGGCACGAAGTGTCACACGCAACAGGCGTTTATGTTTGTTTTGCCACAGGAACACCACACCAGCAGGTCTGCCCCAGCTCATCCCCTGCACTTGGCCCGTTGTAGTGCACGCGGCCCCCCCCCCGATACCAAAGAACGACAAAGGAATGAGAATGAAGGGGGTGGTGTAAGGGAGTGAGTAAACTGGGGTATAGCGGCGATGTCGTGAGAGAGTACCGTGAGTACGTGGACCCGTATAGCTAGCGTGGGTAGCCCGAATCTTCAGATGTTTTATTATTAAGGAAGGACTTCGGAAGGATTGAGGATCGTGACTTCTTCGAACGAGCTCTTCGAACCTTCTTCCCGTTGTTTCAACCCCGCAAAAAAACCCGAATATTGCAACCGCAACACTCGCCCTCTGGAGATTGATGCAGCGACGGGCATTATTGATTGTTGATTGGCGAAATGCATTTGCGGCATTGTGGAAAGTAGATTGTGTACTCCGCATATCAAATATAAGCCAGTAGCATAAGAAAAGGTTGAAAAAATCTTGTTTACATCAAGCAAAACCAGCGTCGCTCACAATTCTTGATGGCGCCCGTTCCTCTCTCTTCTAAGTTCTTGGGACAATCACCCTGAGGTCGTCCAAGGTCGTATTACTCTGTACCTCAAGGCCATGCTCATTGGCCAAGTGAAGCAACGAGATGAAACAGTACGCAAACGACACGTCTAGCAACTGTGGGGCTGGCACCTTTGCGTGGAGACCACCCAGCACCTCCCGGAAAGAGACTTGGTTGGTGCCACTCTTCTGGGCTTCACCGTCGGCATCTTGAACAAGCTGCCAGACACCTGTCTTCAAGCCTTTGATGTCCACCTGCTTCGCCACCCTCGCGTAACCGATTTGAATTTGCTCCACTTTTGTGGGCTCATCGATGAGCCGGAACACGTCACTTCCGGCGGCTGCGTTCGTCTCAGACTCGTCAATACTTACGACAGGCACGTCGTCGTCGTCCGCACAGTGCAAGCCTGCATCGTCACCACCATCGCTGAACGAGTCGGCAACAAGATTGTCCGCGTGCGGCGAATCGTCAACTACATGCAATGCAGTTTGGCGGAGAAGTCGGCGACGGCGACCAATGGTGGCTCCTGGTTTCAAAAACAGGGATGACAGCACCTGAGGTGTGCAGTTCAGATCGCGTGGCAGCGTCGACGAAGACGCTTGTTCCTTGGCGAGGGCAGCATTGGTGAGTGTCGTGCCCTTGGCGTCTTTGTCCATATTTTGCAACGAGATTAGCACGTCCTTTGACCGCTGAAAGTCGACGAGGAAGGGAGTTTTCCCCTTACCTCGGGTGCTAGCAGCTGCAGCTGTTTCGATAGTGGCCGATGGCGCTGCGCCGGTGGCGCTAGCCGCGACGGCAGGCGTTGCTTTGAACTTCCAATGCGACGGTCCCGCCCACCGCTGGCCTACCTGGAGGAGACGAAGAACACGCTCTCGTGCCGCCTCTTGCTCATCAACTCCTTCCATGACTGCTAGTCCTTGTTGAGCATCCTCGACGAACTCATCCAGCGATAGAAATGCTGCAGCACCCCCACTCTCGCCCTCGACGGCTGAGAGTTGCTGCATCAATGCCTTCTCGCGCGCCTCGACCTCGGCATCGACATCCTCATCAATGCAATCCGCATCATCGCCATCGAAGGGGGCATGGTCCATGACTTCGTGGAAACCGCCAACCCAAGCGGAAGCCCCATCGTCGTCATTGTCCGCAAGTCCAGAGTCGGCCTCTTCATCTGAGATGTCCTCGGGGTCGCCGACAGCCGTAGCTCGCAGGGCCGCGTCCGAGGTGCCTTCGGTGCCTGTCGTGACCCCATTGCGGATTGAGCCAACCTGTGAAACAGCATGGAAAGGACCCATGTGAAATCATGAACTCGTTCTCAAAAGTACTGGCAAGTGTGGGTCAAGCACAAGGAGGCGACGCACCATGCATGCCAACTCCGAGCATATGTGCATCCCATCCAAATTTTGCGGAATCCATTCGTGCAATGTAGAAAGCGGAACGCGAGCAGGAGGCGCTGTCTTGCGAGTGATTGTGCCTTGACTTTCAGACGAGTCAAAAGAGAGCTCGTTCCCGGGGCGGACGGGGAGATTGATAAGCAACAAGCCCTTGGCACCACCTTCGTCGAACTTCGCTGACGTGCGGTGGAACAAAGGATCGACATCGAAGGCCATATCGAGTTTTTTTATGTCGAGTGACGCAGGATTGGCTTCAAGATTCGTGCTTTGAGGCTTGGTTCGGCGATGCCGTTTCGTCTCTCTGTTGGTCTTGCAACCCTCAGCGCCATCGGCTTCTGCCCCGTCACCGCATTCGGGAGTTTCTGCAGGCTCATCATCTGCACCACTTTTGGCACGATTGAGCCCGCCGATGAGCTTGTAGGTCTCGTTGTACACGGAATCGACGCGATAAGCATATATCTTCACTCCCGCATCCAAGGTGGACGAGGCAAACTGGAAGTTTGTCATTGAAGCATCGCCTCCAGAGGGCTGCTCGATCATTCGGCCCATGTGATCGATCAAGTCTAAAGCCCATGAATTCTTTTCGTTAATTTTCTGACGCGCGGGTGGTGCACAGGGGACAAGGTCGGTTGGGGCTGTTGCTCTGCATGAGCTGCTGCATCTTATCCTTAGATTCACTTTCTAATCGCCGCATCACCTGCCCTCAGACAAAAGACCTGACCGCCGATCTTGGCAAGGGTAGCGGCGCACGTTTTCGGCACACATCTGGATCGCATCCGAGTACATGTCGGTCAACACTGCAGTCCGTGCCTTGCGATTTGGTGTCTCCTTGAATGGCGAGCGCGTCTTCTTCGCCAGCTTCTCGGCTTCCTCCAGCTTCTGATTGGCGGCGGCCGCGCGCTCGGACTCGTCGTCGTTCTCCTCGAGGAAATTTTCTGCATCTTCCACCCGCCATCCTGCGGAGAGCCGGCGTCCGTTGCCGCCCACGCCCGAGAGGCGGCGCGACTTACCCGCCTTGGGCCTCGCAGCGACAGGCTCCATGCCCCGCAAGCGATTCGAATGGGCCAGTGGTGGCCGGTAGGCGGTGGGGCGCGCTGGCATTTTCTTTTGGCTTCCCTCCACTTACCCTTTCCCTTCCTGCAGCCTGTAGCCCTGTTTTACTGTTTTACTCGGTTACTCACTTTGGGGCTGCGGAGGGGACCAGCTGCAATGGGCAATGGGCAATAGGAATGGGCGAATGGCGGCGTAAATAAGCTCCGTATGGGTTCTGGTCCTCGGTGCCCAGCCAATTCCTATCGCAATTGTTCTCCTCCTCGGTATTTTGGCCCTTTGACCTTTGATGCCTAAATTTTTTTGTGCGGCTACAAGCTACAAGCTAATACAAGCTACAAGTACGAGTACAATGTACAATGTACAATGTACCCCCTGGGGTACGAAATCCATGGAATCGTACCGCTCTACCGGTTCACTCCCGCCATGGCGGCCCTCTCGACCCAACGCTGAGCACCCGTTGCCGGAATCGCGGAATCGGTGCGCAGCCCTCGCCCACAATGTCCCCTGAGTCCTGAGTCTCTCTCGCCGCGGAGAGGTTTGAGGTTTTGACAAAACGTTTTGAGCGCACCTATCCAGTCTCTTCAGAGCCCATGGGGGAAGCCTCTTGGCTGGGCCCCCACAAAGAGGCGCATCGGAATATCGGAATGCGCCTTCCCGTAACTAAGACCAAAAGCGTTCAATTATCCCCATCCCTGCTAACACCTTTCGTTGTCACCTGGAGGTTACTTGACTCAACTGGACACTTCACATGTTGAAACCCACACGTGGTGTGACTCCATTCACTCGACTTGGGGGCAGGGTCGATATCTCGTTGAAATTCACGATCCACGTCTCACACCAAAGAGCACTGATGAGTGTATGTCGTATGTCCACACCAAAGAGCACCGACCGCGTAAAAGCAGACAACAAGTTTCGTCACACGTCTATATGGAGGAGACGAGGGAAGGGTGAGCAGTTGCCCTGCAGTTGAGCAGTTGCCCCTGCAGTTGAGCAGTTCTCCGCCCCCCTGCCGCCCTGCATTGCCTACCAGCCCCCCTCTCCCTTCAGAGTCCCCCTCTCCCTTGAGAGCCCTCCTCTCCCTTCAGAGCCCTCCTCTCCCTTCAGAGCCCTCCTCTCCCTTCAGAGCCTTCCTCTCCCTTCAGAGCCCTCCTCTCCCCTCCCCGCGTACCAGAATCGCGATGGCCTCCTCTTCTGTGAAGCGTCCTATGGAACCAGACGAAGAGCCCCGTCAAGTGTCACCTCACCTGCCTGGACGTCGCAACGGGAAGCTTCTGTCTCTCCGCCGCCTTCACCCCCTCCATTGCCTTCTCCGCCTCCGCCCTCTCCGCCGCCGTCGCCACCCCCGTCGAGGCCGCCGCCGTCTCCCCCTCCACCGTCTCCGCCCCCCCCCCCCCTCGCCTCCTCCTCTTCCGTCTCCGCCTCCGCCCACGCAGCCGCCCTCGCCGCCACCGCCTTCTCCTCCTCCGTATTCGCCGCCTCCCTCGTCCCCGCCTCCTCCATCTCCCCCTCCACCCATGACGCCGCCTTCGCCGCCACCGTCTCCTCCTCCACCATCTCCTCCCCCGCCCTCTCATCCGCCTCCTCCGGACTCCGTCCCCGCCTCCGCCGTCTCCGCCACCCCCGTCGAGGCCGCCGCCGTCTCCCCCTCCACCCTCCACCTTCTCCGCCACCCCCCTCGCCTCCTCCTCTTCCGTCTCCGCCTCCGCCCACGCAGCCGCCCTCGCCGCCACCGCCTTCTCCTCCTCCGTATTCGCCGCCTCCCTCGTCCCCGCCTCCTCCATCTCCCCCTCCACCCATGACGCCGCCTTCGGAAAGATTACCTTGATGCATATGATGCATATGAGCAAATAATACCTGAGTTTAGCGATAGTGATATTGTTGAAATACTGAAGGAAATGAACTCGGAGGGTTATGATATTACAACTCTACCGCAGTACGGCACATATGAGCACTATCTGTGGAAGGAGTACTATTGGCGAATAAATACTTTACGCTCGACACATGTAGATACACTGACAGATATGCGGTCTAATGGTTGGGATATTAGTCTGCTCCAACGACCTCCATCCTGGAGTAACCCTGCGAGGGCATAAGCGGCGATGCTGCTCGTCACAGCCTGAATGAAACTGGTCGTGGAATGGACATTTGATCGCTCAATTCGACTGATGCCCCACAATTGACGGAACGACACCTTAGGGACGAACCCTACCCATCTAGATGTGCCTGAGCTTCACCGTGTGGCCGCACGGCGAAAGACCTGGAGATAAGAGCCTGGAAATCGCTTCATCTAGGATGAATGCGACACGAGGCAGGCCCGGAGAGCCCAACTTCGAAGCCGATGCCGGGCGCGCTGCATGCATAAAAATTGTTAAAATTATAATTAGATCAGATTGAGATTGGATCAAGCTCGCCTCCCCGTTTGGCGTTCCGCCGGGTTTGGCGCGCTCGTTCGATCGTTGGCGCTCAGGGGCGTCGACGCTCTCTTGCGGGTGGGCAAGACGACCTCACCCACGGGTTGCAGGACATGCCCTCAAGCGCTCGACCGAGCTGCGCGCGCCAAGCTCGCGTCGGGCGCGCGCCGGCGGTGGGCGGGGGGGGGGGGGGGAAGGGGGCGACGCAACATAGATGGATACAAGGGCGTGACGCCTGGACATGGACGTGGCGCATCCACAGCATTTTCTCAAGTGGCAATGCACGCAACATCAAGCGTATGAGAGCGCGCCGCAGCTAAGGCCTTCCAAGCTATTCCAGGATTTCATGAGAAGTAGGAGCGTGCATTGAGCGACCGTAGCTGCCCGCTTGTAGAGAGGCTGTGGAACACCAACCATTTGTGGGGGTTGGAGGTAAGAGTCACGGTTAGTTTAAATTGAAGGACGTGTCTGGGGTGGAGATTGAGCTGAGCGCTAGTCCTTGCTGATTATACACGAGCCCCGAGAGGGGGCTTCAACAGCAACCCACGCCTTGTCCACGAGCCGCGTGGCTGTGACTTGCCTACCTATAGCTGTGCCAGCCCCAGCAACTAGAGGGAAAGTGCTAGACCGCGATGCAACAGGACGTGGGAAAGCTCGTGACGGCAGCTATTTTGCAGCAGTAGATTCGATTACATGCATACGCATCTCGTCGATGTCGATTGTGAGCTGCAGGCGGCTGAGAAATGCAAGGCCGAGAAATAGAACATGTGGTTCTGCAGCCTCGCCTTCTTGTCCGCGTTCTGCCAACTTGGCATAACGCAGGCGTGCCCGTCGAACCTCCCGCCGATCGGTGTCCGGAGAGTGAGCATTTGCGCGTGCGTCGCAACATGGAGGCGCCTGTAAGATTGTGTCGCCATGAGATGCAGTTGTACTACGACTCGCAATGAACGACGAGTCGTGAGCCCTTCGATCAGTGACACCACTACTTCCATCCAAGGTTGTTGACATCGGGTTGTACACCGGGCTCCCAGACCCAGGCGCTATCAACGGCCCGTCGCCAACCACTGTTCCCAATGCATCGGGGGCGCCAAGACGAAACCAAGGAAGGCTGACCGGAGTAACAATGAAGGGAAAGTCGATTGAGTCCATGAAATCTCCACCATTTCGGCGGCGCGATGAGGCATGAAATGCGACCGAATGTCCCTTTTCAGTGTCAACAACGACGGTGGCCGTGCGGATTGCGGCCCCAGAAAGGGGTAACTCGTCTGAATCATAGAGCGAGTCGGATATGACTAGGCCTGTCGTTCCCGTGTCTATCACAGCGACACATGGGCGGGAAAGCTCAACGAGCTCATCATTGACAATAAGCTTGTTCACGATGCAGGCGTACTGTGCGACTGGTGCTCCCAGCCGACGCAAGTCCACCAACGGGATCCCCTCGCGTCGCGTCAGGAGTGGATGCCGCGAGAGTATCATGCGTTCGCGTGGAAAATCGAACTGGAGCGAACGCACATCTGTCTGCTCCAAGAGAGTTGGGCGGACCCGGGGTTGACGATCACGCACGAGTCCGAAGTATATAGCCTGCGTGCCGCCTAACCCGACGCTTGAGCGGACGACTCCAAAGTTGACGGGTGTGAATTCAAAGTCCCCAAGATTCAGTGTTCCCCTCCGCCATTCCACGCCAACGTCCTGCCCGCCAAACCCCTCGAGACTCGCATCTCCAATGTCGATGGAAGCGCCTGGGGTGAACAGACAGCCCCACCGCGCGCACTCCCCCGAACCATTCGGGCCGGCAACGAGAAGAAAGGGCGATCCTGTGTCGGCGACAGCGCGGAACCGCTGGCCCTCCACCAGGTACTCGATGCAGTATGCACCGCCGCACCGCTTGAGTGGGAGGATAGAAATTTCACGCCGGGGCCGGTTCATCCGGATGAAAGCCGCAGCGTGGGCGGCCTCGCGGCCGACGAGGCAGCTGCTCGCTGCGGTAAGAAGACGGAGGAAGCCAGTCCGAGTGGATGGCAGCCTCATCCAACTCGCCACGCGCACGCTAGCCCGTCCAGCCACCCAGAGGCTCTGTGGGAGCACTCGAGCGGAAAGCCGGATCCGGGGAGGACTTTCTCACCACTTCCGCACGGGTGTTGTTGGAGTTTTCTTGTCCGTGCTGGTTTAATCCTAGTGCTTCGGCCCTCCCATGGGACTCCGAGAGACTTTTATTTTCTCCCCCCCCACCCTCCCTTCCCCTTGAACACCGCCGTCCGCTGCTTGTCGCCCCTTGCTCACGTTTCCGTGTATGTGTTACCCCCCAGGAGCCAACGCCCCCCAGGAGCTATCGGGGGCCCCCAGGAGCTATCGGGGGGCAAAATTTTCTCCCGATCGCCAACCGCCAACAGCCCCACCGAGAGCTACCGGGGGACCGAGAAAATCCCCCGAGAGCTATTGGGAGATTGCTCGTGGGGGGTGCCGTAAGCGGACCCCCCAGTAGCTATCGGGGGGAGATGAAATCCCCCCGAGAGCAAACGGGGGGTTCTCTCTCTCTCTCCCTCTCCCTCTCTCTCTCTCTCTCTCTCTCCCTCTCTCGGGAGGCAGCAGTAGGGTGCGCGCGACAGCGCCGTTCGTCTCAGCCGCAACCTCAGTGGGTGGGGGAAGGAAGGGGAGGGCGGCAGAAATAGGTGGTGGGCGGCGGCGGCTCAGATGGCTAGGCCCAGGTAAATATTTTTACAAATTTTTCTGTGCAAATTTCGGCGGTTGCTCGAGCTCTTTAGAAGTTTGGGCCCTCTCTACAAGTGGCTGCAAGTTTGGGGGCGCCGCGCCCTCTCTACTAACTAACAGTATAACCCTCTATCTAAGAGTAAAATCCCCTCTCTGCGGTACAATCCCGTATTGTCACGTTCCCAGCCGATTTTTCAAAAAAAGAAGAAACGGTCACATGTTTACATATATAATCTGAACTTTCTTTTCGTATAAACGGGGGTTCGTCTTCATCACCCGCGACAAAAAAGCCCGCGGCGGCCGCGCCATGGCGGGCCGAGGTGAGCCATGCCCGCCGGCCCTTCTCTCCCTGCTGGCCTGCGCTCGCCCGTGGCGCGCATCTCATCGCCCGCCTCCCTCCTCACTCAGACACACGCAAGCGCCATTGCACTTGCTCACTTGCCTGCGCGGCTGCGCGGGTCGCTCGCGGAGGGTGACAGCGCGCTGCGTGCCCGATTTCGACGATCCATCCGGATGGGAGACCCCGCCAGATACCAAATACACAGGTCCCACCCGCATGGTCACGCCAATCGGATAGGCCGCGCCCCGATACCTCGTCGAAATCACCCATCCGCCGAGCCCCTCTAAATATCCTGCATGCGTTTTCGTTTCCGCTGCCTGCGATTGAATCGCAGCATCACGGATGCCTCCACTTGATCAGCCAGCGAGCTCGCACGGTCAGCACCAAACGCACATTGGAGCAACGAAAACACACGTTCACAAGATGCAGAATTGGGGCTTTGAGAGAATGCGATCCTTGCATCCTTGCGGCGAGAGACCATGTTGGACATTTTGTATGGTTCGATGCCCACCATGCAAGCACGCCCTCAGTAAAAGCGTGAATGCCGCACAATGGCCGTCGACATCACAGTCAGCGGTCACGCGCGGCGCGGCGCGAAGCACTGCCGTCCTGGGCGAGGGATGACGAGCAGAGCTTGGGTAGGGCAGGCGGTGGCATGGGCATGGGCAGCGGCAGAGCTCACCTCGTTGCATCGCAGCGTTGGGTTGGTTGGGGTTGGTGGCGCGCTCGCTGCCCGCAGCGGTCAGCGGTCTCGCAGGCGACGGAAGTGGGGAGCCAGGCAAGGGACGCCGTGCGTGCGCATGGAAGTTTCCGCACGCCGTCACGGATGCGCAGCCAAAAAAGGGGTTCGGCAGGCGCACGCCGTGTAGCCGTTTACGTTAATGTTCTCGTCATATACGGTAATAATCAACCGGTCCCAGGGGGGTGCCCCAGGGGTTCCGCCCGTCCTCCGCGCCCAGAGTTCCCCCGCGGAAAGAGTGAACGCACGGCGTGCACCTT
Source organism: Isochrysis galbana (assembly GCA_018136815.1). Lineage (NCBI taxonomy): Eukaryota > Haptophyta > Isochrysidales > Isochrysidaceae > Isochrysis > Isochrysis galbana. The sequence goes on from CM030932.1 coordinate 5,737,259, forward strand.
CCTGGAAGTTGCTATGCGCACGCACGGCGCCCCCGCGGGGGGGGGGCGCCGGTGCACATCGCGCCGTGCCCACGCGCGGCGTGCACATTGTGATTGCAAGTCATCACAGGTGCTGCGTAACGAAACATCTCTTATATTGCCAGTTTACGTAGTTGTGGGCCGCAGGGGGGTACACAGATGGAACGGGTTGACATGCGCACGCACGGCGTATCCGCGGGAGGACCGATGCACATCGCGCCGTGCCCATGCACGGCGTGCACCGATGTGATTAGCGAAGAAGCTTTGACGGCGTCTCTCTCTTATAATTTTAACATGATCTAATGTTAAACGACTACAATACAACTGTGGACATTTGATCGCTCAATTCGACTGATGTCCCACTATTGACGGAACGACACCTATGAAACACCTGACTCGGCAAGGAGCGCCGCGCTCGTAGCGATCGTCGTCTTGGTCATCAGGATTGTGACCAAGCGATCTACCGCTGATCACCGCGCCCCGCCCCAGGCGCGTATGGGTCGAAGGCACCGCGCGTCACGAACCATGACATTGCGCTTTTGATGGCCGTGATGGATGGGACTTTATCTTTGATGGTTGGAAACATAAGCTCAAGGGTGGCCTTGACGGCGTCCTCGTAATCTTTCTGGTTCAAGGTGGGGAGTTAATCCCGAATCGACGTGAGCAGCTTTGATTTTACGAAGCAGATCATCACGACTCATATCGATGATTGTTTTCGCAGTGGACTTGCTCAAGAGAGTGTGTATCATATAAACCAGTGTGAATGATTTATCAGCCTCGCAAATGGCATGTAAAGTGTCTTCAATGTTCGTATTGTGCTTGAAATCGAATGAACTGAATAAGGCCTTACATTCGACAGTGTACGTCAACAAATTTGGGTTCAACTCAAGCAGCCTCCTCAGGGAGTTGTTGCTCCCCCCCGGGTTGACCCCAACCGGCGGTGGCGGACTGATGCTGTCCAATGCTTCCGCAATAACCTGCATGGCAGATTTAGAAGTGCCATATGGCGGAAAGAGAGGTAATATGAATTTTTTAAAGTTATGGTCCATCTTTATTGTTATCCATTTCAATCGCTTGAGTACTACATCATCAGCCGCCATTCCATTTATAGACATGGTTGAGCACTGTGAGGTGGGTGCCTTTGCTCAAATACAATAAGATTTTTTTTGTACCGACACATCGCGTCTTTGGAAACGAGGGGCACCAAATGAAGGCAAACGACCTTAAGCTACTGGGAAAGCCCTCCCTTTACCGGGACGTCACCGCCAACGCTCTAGCCCCTACCAAACTCCCCTTCCCGCTCCCCCCCTCATTCTTTTGTCTTCGGTGTCATGCACCACGGCATGCACAAAGTCATTCAAAGATAGGAGCAACACACCACCTATTCCTATTTTGTCATGGTAATTATGGGTCTCGATAACTCTAACGCATTCAGCTCGTCGATACGCACATGCAGTCAGGATGGCCCAAGACGCCCCTGATGCTGATATCCATATAATGCAAGTACATCGCACATGGCTGTCTGGTGAACGGGCGAAGGCCGTAAGCGGCAAGAGTAACCGATGCAGCTTGCAGCGAAACCGTTGTCACAACACTCGGTGAATCGAAGATGCACCGAGGAATACAGGGTAACAGGCATAGGCAATTCAGACCTATGATCTAGACGCCTCCAGCTTTTCAACATCGTGGATGGCCTCGTCAACAAGCCGCCGCCCTTGGACCCGAGAGGAGCGTTCGATATCCTCATAATTTACTCCATGCTTCCTAGCTTTGCTCATCCAAATTAAGCTAGCAGCGCAGCAGACACCAAGCAGCAGCAGCACCGTGGGCAGAGAGTCCCAGCTTTTCTTCACAGCCTCTGCACTGACCGCACTCGACTTGATTTCTCCCGCAGGGGGTACGCTCGTGCTGGAGACGGCAGGGCTGGTAGTGCTCAGAGTCTTCGCATTGCCCGACGCCGTTGCAGCAGCCTCGCTTTGTCCAGCACTGGCCTTGCGACTCTTGTGCTTAGTCTTCGTATTAGTGGTCGACTGTGAGGCCGACTCCTTCGTGGTCGGCACAGTGATCGCGGTGGGGAGCGCGAGGTGCGGGCTGGGCTGCGTTGCAGCACAGAACTCGCATGTTTTACACTTGCAGAAGCGGCAGTGATTCTTCGCCTTGACCTCCTTGCAGAATGTGCCGCACGTCTGGTACTCGTAGTCTCCCGTCAAACCGGAGTGGCACGGCACTTTGCTTGTGCCCCCGCGCGCGCCGGAGGCTAGGAAGATGAGGAGGCCGCTCAGCCAGATCGATGTCGCCATTGGCACTCAATCCGCGCGGTGCGGCGGGCCCTCCAAGGGTCTTCGCGTAGTGCAGAGTACTGACCACACGTTAGGTTTTCTTGTTCCTGTCGTATAACCTTAGTGCTGAGGGACCGTGCCTCATCGGCATATCATCGGCAACGGAGCCCCTACCCATTGGCCCAAGTTGTTCCGTCATACCGTCATATGACACTTGCCATGGAACTGAGTATGATGTCATACATCTGATATCATATGATACTTGCTCCACATCTACACTTATAAACCCGCCATTATGATAAAAATCTTCTTACTCAGTACTTAGAATCGGATGCTGCATGCTGCTGCTCGATGACTATGACTAACCATTTCAAGCTCCCACAGCGGCACCCCTGGAGCGTCTCCACATGGCGCCGCCCCCACTCCACGGCGGTGTGACACTCGTCATCGCCGTCGTCGCCGCCGCCATCGTTGCTGCACATCAGGTTGGCGGCCATTGGGGGGGGGGGGGGGTCGGAGCTAGGAGCGCCGATATTTCCCGCGCCCGAACTTGTACTAGTAAAACTAGTTGAATTGTAGCCTCTAGTCTTGTCATATGACACTCAGTATCAGGTCTAGAGCAACTAATACTGAGATATCATATATGATATCATATATGACAGAACAACTTTGGCTCCAAAAACAGTAAAAACAGTCTGTTTTTGGCCTTTGTACAAAAACAGTGAAAAACAGTCCGAAAAACAGTACCGGAGGGGACACCAAAAATCAAAAACGACGCGGTCCATCGCCTAGATGTGAAACACGGCAGGGGGCAGGGGCAGGGGGGGCTCCAAACACAGCAAATACGGCCTGTTTTTGGCTTTTCTAGAAACACGGGAACCTCGCAAACACAGCATGCTACTAGGGATGGCGTTTGAAACACGGTGAAAACGGGCTGTTTTTGGCCTATGTCTATGTACAAACACGGTAATCCCGTGTTTACCATATACCAGCATGTAGGGTCCATCGACTATCGACTATCGCCCCGTCGTCCGTCGTCTTGCCGCCAGGGCCCTTTCGTCTGCCCCCCCCCCCCCCCTCCTCTGAGCTCTGTCCCCCCCCTCCTCCTCTGAGCTCTACCCTCTCTCTCTCCCTGCCACCTCCATGTCCTTGTACCCCAACCCCAACCCCCACCGCGCCCCTCGCTCCGCGCTCGCTGCGCGCAACACCGCCGTCGTCCCCGCCGTCGACACCGATGCAAACCCTCCACCCCCTACCCCTACGGCAGCGCCGCTGCAATGGGCAGCGCTTTTACATGGGCATGGACGAGCACACGAGCACCGAGAAGCCACCGCGGTGGAGTGGAGGAGGAGAGGAGGAGCCGCGCGCTTGCGATGATGGGGAGGGGAGCACAATCTTCAATGTGCTCCCCACGCGTTCCAAACGAACACTACTATCTATAATCAAAAATAGATAAGCGCACTTGGCTACTTGGACACCCGTTTAGCTGTAGGAGGGGCAATTGCGCAAATGCAAATGCGACGCAACATGCGCTGAACTAGAACCCATGCATACGTCGGCGCGCCTGGCTCAAGTGCCGAAAGACGCCGCGTATCACAAATTGCACATTACCAAAAGGCCCCCATCCTAGAGCCCGTTCCATGTCGCACGAGTACACAACAAAAAGCACACACACACATCCGACATGCGCCCACAGCCCGCAAGAATATATGCAACAAGCGCACTGGATAGGCAAGTGACGGAATGAAGTCAGTGGTTGTCCAGGTATGGCTTGAATTTAATTTCTGATGTCGGCCTCAAATCGGATGCAAGATGTCGGGCGAATCTTGTCGGTTCGTAGGTTGGTTTGGGGCCAAAAACAAATAACGCGTGCCAATGCGAAAATATGGTCACCAAGCGCACAAGCACTTGAATAATTGGGATGAAACGCGGAGACCCACGTTGACTTGCGAATATTGCCAACATCGAGTAAGAGATCAACCAGCATTTTGGGCTTTCCTTATGAAAGCGACGCTCTTTGGTTTGTTCTTTTCCCGGGGCGGCACATGTGAAGGCCCGTTCACCGTATCCGTGGCAATTTGCAGGCTACGAAGAAGTGGTGGGGAAGATACGGACGAGCTCATGGTCGAATTGATTGTCAATGATATCGCGGTACCGGTCGGCGAAGCTGGCCGCCCAGCGACGGCTCTTTCTGGGAGAGCCGAGCAAGAGTCCAATGAACATGCAAGACCAAGATTCCGGTTGGACGTTGCAATCGAGGTTGCCTTCTTCTGTGCAATCGTGCCAGGAAGACTATCTTCTGGCTCTAACACTCCACACTCGTCTATCCGTGGCTCCTTTTCTCCATGTTCACAATCGTTGGTATTTATCCCACGCTCCTCACGGCGACCCCGTGAGTCGAGAACCCAAGACCATGGTAGCCAAAGTTGTAGGCCATTCATCCTTCCACTCCGTCCTGATGACCTGCCTTCGCTTGGGTTTCCCCCATACGTAGTATCTCTCCTGATTTGCACTTCGCCGCCAGCGGCATCAAGGCGTGTCAAATCCACCTGCCCCGAGCCCCCATTTCCGAGCACGCGCATGTCACCGTGGATGAGGTAGTAGGATTTGGATAGCTGCGTATTCAGTCTGCGCAACGCCATGGCAGTGCCAATCATCATGACGCCAAACACGATGGTCGAGACCATTGCGAAAGGTGGATCCATTTTAATCCACGCAATCGATGTTGCCGCAAGGATGATACAGACCATAGCGGCCGATGATGTGACGAAGAGTGGATTGTGCTGCTTGAGCATTACCGCGACTGCTTTGTCTAAGGACTTGGCATGTGAGCCGAGCAATGCAAGCTGGTGTCCATACACCACAGTAAAGCTGGCAACAGCGACCACGTAGAGCGAGAGAGAAAGCGAAAGCGAGCATGCTAAATAAAACACCGGGCGTAGCATTTGTAGTATATGGTCATCAGGCAGAGTACCGTCCTCAAACTTGTCCGGAAACTCCAGCTCGACGATGGCGTCAAAGCTGAATCCGGCCATAATGGAGCAGAGCGCCGCCAGATTGTTGTAGCGCGAGACGATCATCTCCAGCTCCTGCTTCCTCAGCGCAAGTGCCTTCTGCTTGATCTCGTACACCAGCCGATCTTTGTCTGCCGCCAGCATCGGGTACTGCTCAAGCCGTCGCTCCTTCTCCTCCGGCCGGCACTCCAGCACTGGATGCCTGCTCCTTCCTTCTTCCGACGGTTGTTCCGGGGCGCTGGTCTTTTCATGTACTTCAGCGGTATACTCTGATCACCTTATCCTTATCTATTTTTACCACGGCTGGAAGGGCCAAACATGGCTCGATCAGCGATCAGCGATCAGTGCCCACACCGACGCGTAAAAACTTCTTTAAGGTGTCCGCTAGAGGCTAGAGCTTCTCATTCAGCAACGTTTTTATAAACCACTATAAAACAGAGCTGGAAGGTGCTAGATCTAGGGTCTTTTCCACTAGAGGAAACCAAGTCGCGTTCCGTCAAAAGAGGGCCAGTGATCTTTTTTTTTCATCTAGAAGTGCGTATTTTCTTTTTAGGCCACAACAATTCCCCAGAGTATTATTATTACAACGATGAGTACAAAGCTAATCACGACATACAAAGACGCGGCGCGTGCGCATAGCAACTCCCCCTCCCCCCCGGTAACGGTAACCACCCCCAAGCTACGCAGGCTGAGTTTTCATCTTCTTCGTCTTTTTCTCACACCCCTCCTCCTCGATCCTATTGTCGATGTCGTTCTTCTGGCAGGCGACGATGTCGCTTGGCTGATCTTGGGTGGCTAGGTCCGTGACGCGTGCGAGGACGGCCTTCTTGTTCTCCATGTAGAGTTTGCCAGCTACTTGGTGCACTTGCACCATGGGATTCGTTTCAGCGTACGCGACCGCCATGATGTATTCCATGCAGAGGTACGCGACGGCGGCCTCGTCTCCAATGTTCTTGGTCTTTGGGATCCTGTCGTACTCGTCGGAGTAGTCGCCGACGAGCATGAGCTTTGCCTTGCACCAACGGCCCATGTATGGCTCGATGAGTGCCCACATCGACGGGTAGCGTTCCTTGGCCAGATCCACGCGGAAGTCTCCACCTCCACGGCCCATGCCAGAGGCTGTGACGAGCAGCATCGCCAGGATGGCGCCGCTCATGCTCTCCTCCATGTGTCCGCAGAACTTGAGGCCGCGTGCCGAAATCTCGTCGAAATCAGCCAACCAAAAAAATCCTCAAATTGCCTCAATTCTGAGATGGTCATTTTTTATTTGAGGTTTAATAGTAACCCCCGTTCGCACCGCGTCAGAGCTCTAGACTTCTCTCGCGGCTTTCGCTCTCCCTACCCAACCCACCCATTGTTAGGCTGTGCGTGTGCCTTAGGAAGATTAAGATTCATCCTATAAGGTGCGTGTGCCTTAGGAAGATTAAGATTCATCCTAGAAGGCAATAACACCCATCCGTGATAGAAGCTAGAATAGAGCGGGTGCGAATCCCTAATACAAAAGCACTGTTCGACCGCCCTACGACAGTACGACAGGGTATCCTCCACCTCCATCGGTCCATCGCCGGGGTCGTGCAGGAACAGGAATGAGTCGTGCGAGCAGCGCTTGCGCTCGGCGTCCGGTCGACAGGTGGAGGTGGCCCGCGCGCGACCACGCGGGGTGCACCGTGCTGAAAAGTTAGATTCGAACCTGAACTGACAGCTGGGCGTTACCTCATGGATGGAGTTGTGACTAGCCCAGACTCAATATTATTGTAAACGGGCCTCTGGACATTTGATGGCTCAAATTGAATCTGTCCCATATTCGACGGAACGCGACCTGCTCTCGTCGGGAGACCGACGCATGACCGACCGCGCCCCGGGAGGGGGGGGGGGGGGGGGGGGGAGTATCATACTACTACTACTACTAAGAGCGCGCGCCCGCGCCCGCGCCCCCCCCCCCCCCCCCCCCCCTTCGCCATCGGCGGGCGCGCTAGGATGGGCTGCCTCAGCTCCCTCGTCACTACGCTCTACGGCGAGCTGACGCCGACACAGCTGACGCAGGCCTCCTTCTTCTCCCTCCTCCTCTGCTTCGTCGTCGGCATATACTGGATGATGCGCTCTCTCAAGGACTCGGTCTTTGCGACCATTGTGGGTCTCGAGTACCAGCCAATGGCCAAGATGCTCTCGCTGGTCGTCGTGACGGTGCTGCTATTCGTGTATAACAAGATCGTCGACTGGGTGCCACGGCACCAGCTATTCGCAGTCATCTGTGGGGGCTACTCCGCCATCTTCGTCGCGACCGCACTGATGCTCACATCGACCACCCACGGGCTCAATGGGCCAGATGGACAGCCTCTGCCGGCGTCTCCGAGCAGATGGCTCGGATGGGTACACTACTTTGCGATCGAGTCGTATGGTTCTCTGGTCGTCTCATTATTTTGGCAGTATCTGAACTCGCAAGTCAATCTCAAGGAGGCAAAGGCACAGTATGGGCTCATCACGGCGGGAGGGCAAGTCGGTGCGATCACCGGTTGCACGCTCGTGGTCGGTTCGAAGCGCTTTGGTGTACCACAGCTATACGGCTTTGGAGGGACTCTTACTCTCGTGTCTCCTCTCATTGTCGCGGCGTACCTGCGTCGCTTCCCTCCCTCCGAATCCGGGGATTCAGACGCTGAGGTCGGAGGACTGGGTAGCTCAGCTGCTAAACGTGTGCAGCCAGGCCTCTTCGAGGGACTCCGATTGCTCTTTCGCCACCCCTATGTACTCGGCATCTTCGCCGTCTCCGCACTTTTCGAGATCATCGCGACCATTCTCGACTATCAAATGAAGGTGTGATCGATACTACTATCGCTGAATGCCACAGGGAGGATGTACGGAGGGGTGGCCTCTTTGCTTGAGTTACCAACCCATCTCGTGTACTAATGGCCGCTGTTAGGTTCTTGGCAAGGCCTCGTATTCATCCACCGCCGAATTCGCCTCCTTTATGGGCCTCTTTGGCCAAGCGGCGAATACAGTCTCGCTCATCTTTTCCGTCGTCGGAACTTCTTTCGTCATCCGAAAGGTGGGCTCTACGCTACGATACCGCCTGAAGCTATCAGACTCTGGCCATCTTGCAAGCGCAATATGCGTTCACACCCATCCCTTCAGGCAAGGGGATTCGTCAACCAGATGATACCCGATGATCGCACATCCCTGGCAACAATTTATTGCTGCACACAGCTTCAATCATGCATTGTTGTCTTGACATAACCCCACTGACTATGCGATCGTTTCCCTATAGATTGGCCTTCGTCCAACCTTGATGGCCTTCCCCATGATGCTTGTGATTGTTGTTTGCGTCGTGTACTTCGCACCTTCCATATGGACGCTCTTTGGAGTGATGGTGTCCATCAAAGGCCTTTCCTATGCATTGAATAACCCCTCGAAGGAGATGCTGTACATGGTACCCCGCGTTTAGTCCCCGCTTGAATCGGGGCGATTCCCATGGTTTCTCTAGTCCATGCCTGCGTTGTAGACAACATCCTTGCTCTCTTGATGCATTTGCGCCGTCCATGAAGATGGCAACGCCCGGTCTGTGGCGCCCCCTTCGGCTTTAGGTAACGACGGACTCCATCAAGTTCAAGGCTAAGTCGTGGATCGACGTGTTCGGTGGACGTGCATCCAAGGCACTCGGTTCAGTCGTGACGAACACCTTCAAGAAGCCCGTCACCAACCTCATGTTCTACGGGTCTATCGTCTCTATTTCTATTGCATTCGCGCTCGTGCTGATCACCTCCGCTCTTGGCCGGGCCTTTGAACGATTCACGGCTTCGGGCGAACTTGTGGGGCTGGTGAGTGGAACACCACATCCCTGAGCGGGCCAGAATCCCAAACAGATTTGGGAGGCAACCGACCAGGGGTCGGGTTGGGTGGGATGGTGGTTGGCATGGGTTAGGTTGGGAATATTGGAGCCTAGAGCGGATCCGCTCCCCGCGCGAGGTCAACATTGGCTGCCCTTCTCGACGAATAGCCGAAGATCGAGGGGCGGCATCTTGATTCGCATCCTGCAGTGTTCCAAGCATCCACGGCGCTGCCATTAACTCCCGCCGGCGACACCCATGCTACCTTGTAGGACGGGAGTGCACATTCTGTGGACGAGATCCAAAGCTTAAGTGCCGATGTGGATGAAAGCGGCGACGACAACGACGACGACGAACGGCGACTACGCTGATGCCTTTTCTTTTATGTGTCAAACACTCCACCGGCATCGTTAAATCGTGACCGTCTTGGATCTTGGTTGCAAGTATTACTTCCTACACCAGCACCACGCACTTGTAGATTAATGAGGGCTTGGAGGAGGCAAGAGATGGATGTGCCACAGCCTTTCTTTGCCTCGTCGTCGTGTAAAGTGACAAACTAACAAAAGTATTGTGGTGGTCGTCTCAGCCCGCGGTGGAGTAACTTCGGCTAGAAAAGTCTGCAGAATCAGGCTACTATTGCCAACTACGGGGGACCCATTTGTCGAGTCGAGCGTTGCCGGGTGGACGTCCCGTTCCATCGACTATCCCCCATCATCTAAGAGGGGATGGCACGAGGCGCCTCCCCCATGACCCCTACTGTCGATAAGAGTAGGTCGTGGGCCAAGACGACGGCGAACTTGTCCCTAGTGCGGAACTCCTTACGTTAGCCACCGAACTTGGGGGGCTCTCAGGCGACTCTGCAGAAACCAAGCAGCACAAAAAGCGAGACCTGCGGGGGTGGGACGCGGCGAATATCAAGCTTCCAAGGGCGTTTTCTCTGCTGCCACTTCCTTCGTGCAAACGGCGTATCGTGCAGTACGAGGGAACCGCACTGAGAGGGTGCAACCTCAGGTTTGGTTGTTTTTTTGGCAAGTGCCCCCCATGTGGACGGTAGGGCGTCCTTCCAGAATGTCGGCAGCGCCGGGTTACCTCTGATGCTCCGCGTGAGCGCTTTTGGGGGGATTGTAGAGAGGACGGCCCCTCGGCCTAGTCCTGTACGGCAGAGCCACGCGTCTATTAGCGCGTGTTTCCATACGGCCCTCCTCGCGTTAAGATAGTTCAGTATCCATTTCGCTTGGAGAGCTTTCACGTGCGCCGTCCAATGGAGGAGGCCGGTCCCCATCGTGCGTGTCGCGTTGTCCGCTTCGTGTATGGGATGCTGCGGGTGTTTTACCCATTTGTTTATTCTGCCGGTGTAGGGGCTTTCCCACAGGATTTTGTCTGCTGCTCTCTGGACTCTGCTGTGGAACCATTTGGGAGCCGCCAAGGTTTGTACCCAGTATCGCGGCGTGCCGTAGACTATGAAGTTGGCTAAAAAAAAAAAAAAAAAACATCTGAAGATTCTGGGCTACACACCTACTATCGCCTGGGTATCCCCTCTCTATTTACGCCGCCCTTAAAATCCCTCCCTCCACCTCTTTCCCTGCCCCCCTTCATTCCTTGGTCTTCGGTTTCAGGGGTTCGGCCCTGGTGCCCTACCTAAGGCCTGGTTCGGAGTGCGGGGGCCAGGCAGGCCTATTGTCGTCTCTCGTGTCCTGCGTGCCCTCCGGGGTTCGCGTTGGTATCAGGCTTCCGTCAGGTTCTTGCCGTCCCTAATGATTCCCAGGTCCTCTGTGCCCCTGGCTCATTCGCCTTCGTTACGTTGCTCCTTGTTCCCCTCGACAGCGTGCGCTATCCCTAGCCTGGTGGCTAGCTCCACTAGCTCCTCGCTGGGTTTGAGCCCACCCTTGTCGTTCAACATAAAAACGGGTCTCAAGTCGCTCATGTCTATTCTTTTTTTGGGTTGCCTACCCATGCCCGCTTGGGCGGTTCTTGTCGAGTCGGTTCCGTTTGCGAAGACTAGTGCTTTGCTCAGTATGGCGTATCTCTCTATCGTTCTTATCAATATCGATTCTTCCGAGAATTCTATGCCATCGTAATGGATTCTATAGAAGTCTGTGATGATATATCTCCACGCTAATAGATATAGTGTATATAACGCCTTCGGGGCGTCCCCTTTCGGGTATATGAATAGATTGTCGACAATGTGGTCTTCTCTACTTTTTCCCGTCTCAGGTGAGAACCTGGCGACTTTGTTCAGCGCGCATAATATGCGGATTATCCCTTGGCATTCGCCTAGGTGTGTCGAAGATTCGTCCATTTCTCCACAAATGCGGCACGTGCTGGTTCTATCCGGAAATCGGTTGTACGTGCCCACTCGCCTATGCGTGATGTGTTTGAAATGCAGGTGCAACTATCAGTAAACTGATAGGGTCATGGAGCGCGCGCCGCCTCCCGCACTCGCTGCCGCCGCCCTCGCCGCGATAGACGAAGCACTCATGGACACCCCCATGTCGCCGAAGCGACCGCGTCAAGACGACCCGCCCGACCAGGTGGGCGCAGGAGCCAACGGGCTGCGCCCCGGCATCACCAAGAACAGAGCGACCAAAGCCTGCATGCTGGCAGCAGCCAGCATGCAGCACACACACCTCACCCTCCACAGCCTCCCCAGTCACACCACACCAGCTGGACGATCCATCAGGGAGGGCCCCCGGGCCTGGCCCCTACACAGCCGCGATACCGCCCTCGTGCTCCGGCACGAGGGGCCGGACCGGCGCCATTCTAGACATGACTCCCTTGGGGGAATGTCGCAACAAACCGTTGCAGCAGGCATGCAACAAGTCTTGACCCCCAGGGAGGGAGACATCAGCGCCAATGGAGACGTCAGGAGAGGGGGACCCCCCAACACCAAGAAGAGGCGAGACCGCGAGCACGCCACGAGCGCGCGAGAGGCTGGAAGGGCAGAAGCCCAAGAGACCCAACAACTCAGACAAGCATACGAACAAGGGCAAACAGATGGCCCAAACAACCCAACAACCCAAAGAGGAGACACCGGCAAGAGGGCCACACCGTACCCCCTGGGCCCCATAGAGACGAGGCCTTTTGAGAGACTAACCGCGCCCCCCACCCCGGCTACCCAGGTGGCCTTACTTGACGAGGATCTAGAACCAGAAGAGGAAGCAGAATTCCCAGCGTACCAAAAAATCATCATTGTCTTCACACCCTACGAGCGCGGCCACAAAACCAAGGACGAAGAGGTCCTCGGCGCTATAGCAGCGCATCTCAACAAGCTAGAGGGCGTAGACCTCGAGCCCGACTTCCTCTCCAAGAGCGCCTCTGGCCCATGGGAGATCCTCGTCACGGCGGACTGCGCCAACCAGTTCCGCGAGAAATTCAAAGACGTGGCGGACTTTCGCAACGCGGGCATCCCATGCCCGATTGCGGTCAAGTACCAAACGCTGGACGAAAAATTCAAGGAGATACCGCGAGCGTCTAATAAGGCGCTAGCCAGCGCTTTCAAGGACGCCGCGGCGCACCTAGTAGTGCGGAACTACAAGTTCGAATTAAAAAGCTTCATAACCATCAGCACGCTGGCCAAGGCGGTCGAGAACCAAGGCTTCTTTTTCGTTCAAGGAAATCAGGAGCGCACCAAGATCCTCACAAAGGAGGGGGTCCTAGTGACTCAAGGCAAAAAAGAGGTGTACCACCTATATGTGACTCCAAAACAAGGCTCGTTCGCCTCCTTCGACTTCCCGCGCAAAATCTTGCTCACCATCGACGGGGCCCCATATCCTATTGAGTACGCCGTCCGAAACTGCCGCGAGCTCGGCGGGGACATCAAGAACCTCAGCATCCACGCGGGGCCAAAGGGGTGCAAAGGATACAATAAAGGGTACGCCCAAGCGTTTCACCCCCCCCTACGCATCTGCTACTGCGAAGAGGAGAAAGCCGCGCGCCTCGAGCGTGAGGAACGTAAGCGCACGGCGCCACCGAAGAGGGTCGAGCGGAGTCCCTCAAGGGTGCCCGCTGTCGCCACTAGCTTTCCTACTGACGGCGGAAGCACTCACCCGGGCGATTAACGAAGACGACGACATAGAGGGCATCAAGATCAACGGAGCCGAACTCAAAATAAGTCAATTCGCCGACGACACTCAACTCCTAGCGGCGGACTACGACAGCCTGGAGCGCTCTCTAAAATGGGTAGAGAGATATGCGGCGGCCTCCTGCGGTAAACCTAACGATCAAAAATTCGAAGGACTGAGGATGGGGTCTATGAAGAGAAAACGCCCACCCACCAGATTCCAGAGATACAGATGGCTGAAAAGAAACGAATACGCAACTATCTTAGGAGTCCCACTAGGAGGGCCCCAGGCCATAAAAAGTTTCTGGCGAAAACTGGCCGACAAAATAGAAAAAAAGACTACCATTTACGCTCCGATCACGAGCAACCTATCTATACACGGCAGAACGAAAGTGGCCAACTTTCTCATCTACTCCATCACCCCCTGCACTTGGCCCGTTGTAGTGCACGCGGGCCCCCCCCCCGATACCAAAAACAAAGGAATGAAGGGGGTGGTGTAAGGGAGTGAGTAAACTGGGGTATAGGCGATGTCGTGAGTGAGTACCGTGAGTACGTGGACTGTATAGCTAGCGTGAGTAGCCCGAATCTTCAGAAGTTTTATATTCACACCCGGGTAAAGAAAGCGGCGGAGGCCGTCCTCTGGACAAGCCCGTACACTAATAGACAAAACAAATGGATAAAACACCCACACTACGCCGTGTCGCACGATAAGAGTGCAACTAGAACACTAGGGCTGGGGATTCTAGATTGGCCGTCCCATGTAAAAGCACTCCAGGCTAAATGGATCTTGAACTACCTAAACGCGAGAAAGGCACTATGGAAACACGCGCTCGATGCTTGGTTCTGCCGAACCGGACTAGGGAGAGGAGCAGTCCTCTCCACGATCCCCACGAAAATATTGACGGGAAGTATCAGGGGAAACCCGGCGCTCCCAGTCTTCTGGAAGGAGGCGATTACTAACTTCAGGGAGCTCGACATACAACCCTCCTTCCTTACACGGGAAGGCGCGCTATCGCAGCCAATATGGCACAATCCCCACATCCCGCCCCCAAAAGTACGCGCCCCGTGGGCGCGCCTATGGGAAGCGTTGCACACCAACGTAATACATAACGTATTCAAAGACGGCGCTTTTACAACGCCGTATAGCAAAAAAGAGTGCTCGGCATATCTCGAACACCTACCCGAAACGTTCATTCACGAGGGACGCTCGATACACAAAAAAGATTTTCTCGACTCGTGGGACGAGATAGTCGGCCACGCAACGCGTGTGATAGAGCGTTCGAAAGAGCGCCCGCCTTCAGCCACTGAAGGACAAAAGTCGCACGACGCAAACACCCCGCCTCAAAGACCGGGGACCGAGCCACAGAACAAAGAGGTCAGGGTTTCTGAAGACGAAAAATACATCAGCAAGCTAAACAATATATGGCTACATATCGAAACTGACTACCTAGGAGAGGTAACAGACACCGGCAACGTGGCAGAAGTCGGAGAGATCCAACACTATCACCCGCCAGCCAGATGGGAGAGCGGATACAAAGGCCCAAGGCACATGGAGTACCCCCTCGCGGATGAATATGCCATACGAAAAGGAAAGGTCGCACTTGACGCGATAACAGTCGCAGACATTACCAAGGCCACGCTTAAAGCGACCCGGAGCAACGCCCCGCAAGCGGCAAGATTAGCATGGGAGAGAAGGCTGAATATCACAAACGAAGAATGGAAGCACATAGCTAAACTATACACAATGCCGCTATTAAAACACACGGACAAGCACCTCCACTTCAAACATATCACGCACAGAAGAATTGGTACTAGAAATAGATTCATAGACACTCAGACAGACGTATGTAGGCTATGTCGTCGACACCGCGAAAACTCGTGCCATCTAGCGTGGTGTCCCGCGACGAAAACCATATTCGAGACCATAGACGCCCTCAACAACTACACTCCTCCCCCCAGAAGGACACGCACACAGAAAATAAAGGATAGATTATTTGCATATCCTGGTACGAACACTCCCGAAAGCCTAAAAGCACTATACGTGATAGCGTGGAAATATATACTAAGAGACTTCTACAGAGTAGAATTTGAGTCATACGAATACCACTACATACCTGTCCTAGAGTCTACACTAGTGAGATTCACTACATTAGTCAGGAGCCTCACCCCGCCAAAAGCGCACTGCTCTGCACGCACGCACAAAGCCGCTCAAGGGAGAAAGCCCAAACTCAAGAAATCGCTAGAACTCAGCGCCCCCGTATTCATTGAAAACGAGAAAGGCAGACTACAACTGAGCGAAAACACCCGCCTCGTAGCAAAAGCACTTGGCCTCGCTGAAAGACTCGCATAACATGAAGCGTCGGCCCGGGGAAACTTACCATCCAAGAACGCGATCGATCACTATAGGTCATCTAAGAGGAACGCCGCGCGCACTAAGCCAAGGGGCCATGGAACAACTCTAAAAACAAACGGGTCACTCAGTGGCACAGGAGGGAGCGGAGAACACGCCGCTGAGGACAAGTGCACACAGCTCCGCTCGGACCCCCCACATATCCCGAGCCCCTAAGTAGAGCACGAGGGGAGTTGCCGCAAGGCGGGGAATGAGGGTGAGGAAGGGAAGGGGGCGTGGCTACGAATATGCGAGTCAGTGCCACGGGGGAGGCGAGAATATTAAAAGGTTTTTTTTTTGCTGTCGCGTGCGTTCATTGGGCATTCCTCTAACGTCGCTTCTAGCTCCAGGTCTCTTACACTTCTGCGTTCTTGGTATAGCCACCCGTAGTATTTCCTGAGTTCCTTGCGTATCTCTGCGTCGTCCGTGGTCGTGCGCCTCGCATTGCTGTCTGGGGCGTTCCAGTCGTTTGTGATGTATAGTTCCGGGATCGCGCTGTTAGAGGTTCGGGATTGGAACTTTTGAAAGAATTCCTTCGTCATTCTCTCTTCGTGTTTGAGGGCGTCGAAACTTTCCTTTGACGTCGGCCTGGACGTTCTCCGGATTGTGTCTATTTTGTCGTTGAGCTCCCTCATCCTATCCAGCTTCCTGGCGTTGGGCTCGTTGTCAATTAGCTCTATCCCTAGCAAAGCGAGCTCGTCGATTGCCTTGGCTATCTCCTGGTGTTCTTTACCTTGTCGCGTTGCCCATAGGAGGTATGTAGCTACTGCCCTTTTGGCATTGCCCCAGGCGTCGTCCACGTTTTCGTCCGGTATTTCCGGATTCATGTGGTTCTTCCATAGATGTGCTACCACTCTCCGTACATCTTCCGAAGCGAATAGCTCATTGTCTATACGCACGTCGTACGTGCGGCCGGATTTGTATCCGACCATTTCAAAGGTGCCTACGACCGGTAGGTGGTCCGAGGCGCCCTTCCCTGTGAAGAGCGCTGGGTGTGGGCCTATCGTTTGCCAATTAATATTAGAGCACGCGATCGGCGTGTATATTCTGTCTATCCTTGTGTGGATGGTCCCCGAGAGCCTTGTGTAGCCCCCTTTGATGCTACCGTTCACTAAGTTGTACGCATCTATCATCCCTAGCTCGTTCATAGTGGATCTTAGCTTGGGGCCATGGGCATTACCGTATCCCTCGTGGTCTTCTCTTTTTCTCGTATCCATCTCTACGTTTTCTACGCAATTGAAGTCGCCCCACAGACCACCTGAGCCGCCAGGAGGGCACCCAGGACCAGCGAGGCCAGCGAGGGAGAGGCAGGAGAGGCCAGGGGCCCAGCCCCAGCCTCCACTGCCCCCTGAGCTGGCCCAGCTGGCCCTCTGGGGGGGGCCGAGGGTCCCCTCAGAGGGGTGCCATGGCGCGCGCAGGCATCGCACGCCCGTAGGAGAACGAAGAGAACCGCGAGAAAAGAACGACAAAAAAAACGACGCGATCTGACCCAAGAAAAGGTAAGACTCACGCCTGTTTACGGTATGTTTACAAGCCGACACCCCGAGCGACACACGAATGCCGCGAAGACGCGGAGATACTTGAAAAAGACGCGAGGAGAGGGGGCCGAGACCTCCCAGGGGCACGAAGTGTCACATGCAACAGGCGTTTACGTTTGTTTTGCCACAGGAACACCACACCAGCAGGTCTGCCCCAGCCCACCCCCTGCACTTGGCCCGTTGTAGTGCACGCGGGCCCCCCCCCCGATACCAAAGACAAAGGAATGAAGGGGGTGGTGTAAGGGAGTGAGTAAACTGGGGTATAGGCGATGTCGTGAGTGAGTACCGTGAGTACGTGGACTGTATAGCTAGCGTGAGTAGCCCGAATCTTCAGAAGTTTTATTTATTATTATTGCAATAGTGTTATAGGCCTATAGTTTCTGGGGTCGCGCGCATCGCCCTTTTTGTATAGTAGTATTATGTCTCCTTCTCTCATGGTGTACGGGATGAGGCCCGTTTCGAACGTTTGGTTGTATAGGTCTATCAGGATCGGTGCCACTAGCTTCTCGTGCGCTTTATATATTTCCGCCGGTATACAGTATACAGCGCTTTGCGCGACGAGGAGCCTTTCGTGTTGAGGTTGTTTTCGATGGATTCGATCTTGATTTTCACCTTGACGTCGACGTTGTGGACCTTGATCGTGGTGTGTTCGCCATAACGAGTTTGGAATTGCATCATGCAGTCTTCGTTCACCGCGATGTGCCATGGGCCCTTCGAGGATCGGGCCCAGAAGTCGGGCTCGGGGTCCACACCCTCGAGTTCGAGAAGAAGCTCGACAATGGCGGCATAGACCGTCGTGTCGAGTAAGGTGAGGTCGCCCTCTTGGTGGAACGACATGTCGTATGTGGCATCTGTGTCCATATTGGTGTCTTCATCTTCTGAGTCTGGCTCCTGAGGTGCAGGAAGGGACAGGTTGACGGTGAGTATCGCGGGGCCGAGAGGTTGGGAGGGAGAGTGTTGTGTTGCTCTTGAGGTTGGGGTTTGCCTCCGGCTCCCTGTTGGCAAGTCCTCCTTGCTTCTCCAAGGGTAGGGCGGTCAAACAGGGCTTTTTAAGTACTAATATTGGGGGGGGTCGACATTTTTGACCGTGAGCGGAAAGCCCCGGCGAGAGCGGCTCGGAGGGTCTCCCCGCCTTTTCAGAATCCTCGTCCGAAAAGACGGTGCGAAGTCCCGTCGGACCCCCCCCCTTGCACACGCTCTGGCGGCTCACACGAGCCGAACTAGACGTCGCTCCCACTGAGAGATGTGTTTCTTTTGTCTAAAAGGTGCCTACACACTTCTTAAATTAGGGGTCCGACGCCCCATATTGCCA
The DNA here is from genome assembly GCA_018136815.1 of Isochrysis galbana. Lineage (NCBI taxonomy): Eukaryota > Haptophyta > Isochrysidales > Isochrysidaceae > Isochrysis > Isochrysis galbana. Next base: position 5,755,690 of record CM030932.1, read on the forward strand.
ATAAAGCAAATTTCAAACCCTGGTGCCCCAGCGATGACGTCCGCGCATGCACATGCGCACCACACACAGCTCGCACACGGCCCATTAGGCTGTCATAGGATGCTCCTTGACTGTCCCGACCCTCGCCCCGCAGGATTCGCCCGGGCTCGCGATTGACGAGGAGCTGGAGCACCAGGACGCCATGGCGCTCGATGCTGCTCGCTGGTCGACAAAAGTTTGTTGGCCGCTGGCGGGACAGGTGCGCTGCCGATCGCGCCCGCTCTGGCGCAGGTCGACCAGGCCCGTACCTACAATGCCTCTGCCGCCCCAAACGTCAGATTCCCGACTCGTCTTTCGACGCTGTGAGGCAGGGAGAACACCTGCCGCCAATGCTCAACCAGAGCCAGAGCATCGGCGGCAGGTGTTCTCTCTATGTTTTCGTCGGCTCCTCGGATTTTCACGTGCATCATAGGGCTGGTAGCAATCTAGAAATGTAATTTAAGCTAGCCTGCAGCGTGATCTGCGACGGCGCGACGCGCGCGGCCGAACAGTACAGTGGAATTGATAGCTTTTTGTTTGACGTCTAAAGGGAGAATTTTTCTCCGCACGGAGGGCTCGAAAATTGGGCAGAAGGGCGAATTTCGAGCTCTACACCGCCCGTTCTTTTGGCTACTAGTAGATTCAATATGTAATCTAGCCAAGCACCGGCCTGAAAGCTTCAGGCGTGATGGTTGCGATCGATTTCTGTGGGCAATCGTGTCGTGAATCACGATTGGACACCGGCTGCTTTGCGCTCATCTCGAGCCAACTTTTGGAATTTTTTGTACACACGGATGACCTCCAAGGCCATTCACGTTCGGAGACACACAGGTCGTGCCCGCCAAGCACGGGCCAGTCAATAGTTCTCCCGTTTTTATAGCACAACATCCCAACATGGAGCACAAAAAGTAGTTTTGTTTTCGCATTGACGTGCTGAATTGACGGACAGCCTCGTGTTTTCGAGCGTCTCACGTTCGATTTCGAGAGACAGCCCCTCCTTTTCTCTCGATGATTCGACAGTCTCATATGGTAAGACTGGTTGGCTACCGAAACATTGGCATTTGGGCATGCTGATGGTCATGTATTGTGCTCATATGTGTCTTGGACTGGTGAAATGAAGACTAAAATTAGAATTACTAAGGTTATAATTTGGCAAAACTATAATCAAGTTGATCTTTTTCTCCTGCGGCGGCGCGCGATGGCGGCCGCAGCGATGGTCGCTGGCCTCGCCAGTGGCCTCGCACGCGGCCTGTGGCCGCTCTGGCGAGGGTCTGCGCGGCCAGGAGGCCAGCAGGCACCCGCTCCCACCATGCTGAGGCGGTGCCGCGCGTGATGGGGCAGCCCATCATGCGCAGCACCGTCATTTTGACGCTTCGCGGCCTGCCGCGCACTGCATACGCGCGAGGGGCTGGCAGTAGATGCCAGCAGGGGCGAGGTGGAGGGCGCAGGCGACGCGGTGCGCCCGCGCAGGGTTTTGTACTGCCTGCCCGGGGGTAACCGTGCCCGGGGAACGCAGGCGCGCGTCGCACAGCGCGACCTGTGGTGCACTTTTGTGGTCGACGTCGATTTCGCACGAGCGCGAAAACGTTTTGGGGTCTGTGTGTTGAATGGCGTCGAAAATGTGCATATTTCTCATTAGATTCTGCCTAATATACCCATTTCCAGTAGCATATCCTAAGATCTCGCGATAAAACCTCAATCTTGACTTAGTGTTAGTGAATTTTCACCCTTAGAAGTTAAAAGCCCTGTTTGACCGCCCTACCAAGGGGGTGTGCTGTACGTTCTGTCAATGGATGCTGTCATGTTGTTGTGCTAACCCCTGACAGAAAGATGCCATCTATTGTTGCAAGCTTTGCTGATGCAAAGCATCTCAATCTAGATGGCAAGCTTTGCTGATGTGGCCATCCATCTATGACCAAGCTTTTCGAGCGCCCAGCGCCCGAGCGCTGCTATAGGCGCGCGGCACGCGCAGCACATACGGACGGCGGTATAGCTCGCCGGCCGACTGTTGCTATCTCTAGCGAGAGGAGGCCCTCGAGGCGGGCGCCCATCGCAACGGTGAACGGGCGGGCAGGAGGCGGGAGGGGGGGGGAGGGGGAGGGATAGTGACCCAGAGCACTATTTTGGGAACAAGCTTTCTATCGAGCTTTGGTGGACTCCAAAATCGACCATCTATCTATGGACCAAGCTTTTGAGCAAGCTTTGCTGTAAATATCACCCATCTTTGAAAACCAGCTATCCCTGATTCTCAACCATCTTTCTGTCAGGGGTTATGTTGTGCCCATAGGGGCCACCCGGCCTCGAGTCGCGCTGCCGTGGCAGCGCGACCGTCACCGGGGTGAGAGGGGCCTCTGCCATAAGGCATGCCCATGGAGGATGTGGCAGTGTGATCATGGTGGTTGGGTGATGGAGACTGCAGCCTGCAGCCTGCCTGCCCCCATGGGGGTGGCCAGCATGGCTGCCTTGTTGGGTGTGGCCGAGGCCACGGGCCACGGGGTGCGACCGGGGTCGCACACACCTGCTCGGCCTCTGACGGCGGACGCGGTCGCTTCGCCTGCGACAGGTCCATGGGGGCTGGGGAGCCGCCCTCGGCGGGGGGCCCGAAGGAGAGGAGAGGCTCGCTGGCGCGCTCCATCGCGTCTAACTATAAAGTTAGTTGACGACAGCGACAGCTGGGCATAGAACTAGTGGAGAAGAAGCCGGCCTGGCGGCCTGGGCATGAAGGGTGAAGCCGGCCTAGGCGTGAAGTTTCGTTTGTGACAATGTGACTGGAACTGTAGAATATAACGGTATGTGCAAAAACATAACACCCCATGTAAAAACAAAACTACAAGCCCTGGTCCTCTTTCTCTTTCGACGGAACGCGACTTTCGTGCCCCCCCATGGGCGAACTAAGTATCAACTTAGTTGAAGGGATGTGGAAGGAGTGATAAAGGGTGCAGGCGTGGCTGCGAGATGGATGTCCAGGGCCGCGCATGTGGCGAGAAT
>CM030932.1:5758795-5808795 GCA_018136815.1 Isochrysis galbana
CTTCCGCCGCCTCCCTTCCGTCCCTTTTGGTCCCTTCCGTTCCTCCTGTAACCTCCAGTCCGTCAGCGAGGCACCCCCCCATGCTGAACTAAGTAGCTAAACTTAGTTGAGGAAAGCGGGACTCCTAAAGGGGATCAGGCATGCACAAAGGAAGGAGTGCAGGCCGGACGGCTCTTGGCCTTGCGGGAGAACATGTAGGGGTACTAGTTACAGCGTGTTACGTGTTACGGCGTCTTATCCAGATGCAGATGCTAAATGGTCAAAGGCGCGACGGCGGCGGCGGCGCACACCATAGAAGTGACGATATGACGTTAAGCAACTACGTTGAGCCTCGAACCGCCAACCAACAGCCGGTGGCCAATGTCGCCTGATTCCTTATTAGCTTTGCGGAGACATGCCTCCCGGACGTGGTCCAGGTATTCCCGGAGCAACTCATCGCGTCACATTTTGTGACGTACGTACTGCGGGTTGGCACCCAATTCGATGATAGTGCAGTATCAGTATCAAGACTCAAGCTATGACTATCGATGGCAGCTTCGCATTGTGTCTGACTTGTGACCGCTCTTGATCCTCAATGCCGGCGGAAGATGGCAACTTCCATGCACGATGCCCATGTTGCTAGTAGTACATGGACAACACCATCAGCAATGTAAAACTGTAGCAAATGTATAGTCGGGAATGTCGCTCAATATCCGGATAAAGTGAAGTGAGCAGGGAGTCAGGCTCCATGAAAATCAGACATCGACGATTGCGAGAAAAAGCCGGGGGCAAAATGCATGTGCTCCTTCTCAAGCGCTTGGGAAAGAGCTGGATCGCCCTTCCATATGCAATTGTGCATCCCTCATGTTGCAATTGTGCATCCCGCGAGCTCTGCTAATGAGGAAGCATCGCTCAATAGATCCTGAGCCGGGCCACATATGCCAACATCTCGATATCGAGAAAATGGGACGCGCCACGACATCCTACGATGATGTGGCCGACCTAAAATATGGATTTGGAGCTCTATGCAGCATTGGATATTTTGGTGCCGCATAACCACGACCAAGTGAGAGTGTGAAGATGGATCGAGCGGACTAGTGAGAGTACAAGCAAATCTATCGGAAAGGCTGTTGGGATTCGTCAATGCCACTGCGCTCATGAGTTGAAGCGCTCTCCATGCGCTGCAGCGAGCACGAACCCAAGTTCGCGTGCTCGGAGCCGCAAACCCTCCGCCGTTGGTGCCCGGAAGTGCCCCCCATCCATGTCGGTGCACACCATCACCACTGCGTTGGTGCGCTCGCGCAAAGCGTGCGCAAACTTGTGGGCCTCCCACCAGCCGGTGCGCGCATCGTTCAATGCAGGCAGGAAAAAGCACGGCGGGTAAGCGGCACCGGGCTGGACGTTATGCACCGGCGAGAACCCAAGCACAGTGTCATGCGAGCCCTTCTCGTTGGGGTTGCCGAACTCCTCCCACTCGTTCACAGTTAGGGGAAGAGTAGCGTCCTATAAGCGAGGTGAAAGGGTGAGGGGGCGACTGCGTGTCAGCGTATGGAGTGGAGGTTCAGACACGGCCAGTTGCCGCTCGTGCATCACAGTTCGCAGCCAGTTGCCGCTCGCCCGCCCTCATACGCACCTGCAGTGTGCCCGCTGGATCGAGAAACGGTACCGACGCCAGAGCAGCGCAGAACAGCGCGGGCGCGAGATTCATTGTCGCACCAACGAGCAGGCCGCCTGCACTCCGGCCCTCAAGCGCAACACTCCCTGGGCGGGCCATGCCTAATTCGATCAGCCTATGCGTGCATGCGACCATGTCAGAGAAGGTGTTGGGCTTATGCTTGCGCCGGCCGCCCGCATGCCAGGAACGACCAAGCTCGCCGCCACCCCGCACATGGCAAATGGCGTGCATCATTCCAGAATCGGCTAGCACGATGCGGTCGGCATCCCATCCGGCCTCCGTGGTTGCGCCGTACGAGCCATAGCCGTATAGCAGAGTCGGCAGCGCACCGCCCGCTGCCTCTGCATGGCCTTTATGGCGCAGCAAAGAGATGGGAATGTGCGTGCCGTCGTCTGCGACCGCCCATACCCGGCCAAACTCGTAGGAATCCGGGTCGAAGCCTCGTGGAGCACGCTGCTCGTGCAACACGCTTACCGCGCTCGACCCAATTTCCTCATCCGAGGGAGCACCAATCCCGGATGGCAGGCCGACCCCCATAATACACGATGCGTTTTGTGCGCGCAATTTGCTGATGGCCACTCGAAGAACGCGTGGAGGCGAGATGGGCGCAGAATATTCTAGGTGTAGCGCGTCATCTTCATAGCGTTGCTCATCTATCGCGCACAGCCGGATGCACCACTGTCCATCGCCTTTTAGCACGGTGTGGTCGCTCGCGAGCAATGAGCGCTGCATGCTAAGGGACAGCCCATCAACCACGAGAAGCTGCTCGTCGCTGTAGCGCCACACGAGCACCACACCCGCTCCATCTCGCCGGCCCTCAAACGCTGCGAAGGCATCGAAACACTGCACACCATGAAGCGCTCTGCGGCTCGTTTGCTCATCGAGCAAGCCCGGGACGCATCGCCAACCACGACGGCCCAGGCCGTTCACGGCGTCAGCTTCTGAGAGAACGCGCAGCACGCCTTGCGTCGCCTCGTCATTCTCAACGACGACTAGCACATATTGGCCTTCCCCACCGCTGGCGGCGTTTCCACGCCGATAATCAGCCTCGTAAACTAGGCCGGCCTCGCGAGCCGCCAAACAATGCCAGGCCTCGCCGACAGCGTAACCGCTGCCCCACCGCAGCTTGCGGGCTGGCGCATCTCGCTTGCTATGCGCACTGTAGCTCGCGCTGTCCATATCCCCATTAGTGACAGGTCCACCGAAAGGCAGGGCCCACATCTCGCTTGCGTCCCGTGATGTCAACTCAACTATCAGCCGCGATCCCTCAGCAGCACGGCGGAATCTCAGTCGGTACCTGCCATCCAGCTCCTCAAAGATCGTCTCGCCCACAAACGATTCCAGGGCACTCTTGGCGCCGCGGTTCTTGCCGAGCTTCTCGTGAAGCTTAGCCCCAAGTGCGGCGCCACCCTGATTCTCGCTTTGCTTCTCGCGATGGTTGGCGCCGCGCTTGGCGCCACCCTTGGCCCTCCGCTTGTCCCCGCGCTTGATCACGCGCATATCGCCGGGCGTCTTGCCGCGTACCTTGCCGCGCGTTTCACTGGGCTTTGCGTCCCGCGCGGCCTCGCTCGGCAGCATCAAGCGATGCAGACGGTACGGACGGCCGGTCGCGTCCATAGTAGAGTAGAACAGTTCCCTATCATCTTTGCCCCAGGCGATATCCACGTCCACGTTCGCAACCGAGGCAACGGGCACAGGCGGCCCGCCCGCCGGGAGGATCATGAGCGAGAATTGCTCCTCTCCGGTGGTGTCGACGGTGTACGCGATGAACCGGCCACCGGGCGAGGGGACAAAAGCGGAGACACCGCGCACTACTCCCCCAAAGGTGACGCTCGGGTCGTATGACGAGGTAAGAAGCGCCGGTGCGCTGTTGGCGTCAAGGAGAAGCTCAGGGTCGTCATCCGAACCGTACCTACGGCGCAGGTACTGTGGATACGCCCCAAACTGCCGCAGCGTGGCGTACTCGAACCCTGCCACATCGGCGCCGCGGTGCCAGATCAGCTCTCCTCCATCCTCCTCAGCGGCGCGGTGTCTCTCGAGCCTCTCGTGGAGTTGCTGTGCTGCGGAGCGCCAACTGGGAGTGCACTCCATGATTTGCTCGGCGTAGGCGTTCTCCGCCGCCACGTGTCGCAGGTTGGCTTCACTCTGCCTGTCTCTAAGAAGCCAGAGCTCATCAACAAGCTCTCTCGCAGGGGAGAGGAGAGAAGAAGCGACCACACCCTTGAAGCGGCCCTCCTCGGCGCCGTAGACGACGCGTGTGGAGAGGGAAGATGGCGGGCGTGGCGGCGCCAGCCGGCAGACGCAGAGCAGCCAGAGCATTCGCGCGCCGAGACGGGAGGAAGGGAGAGAGGGCGAGGGAGAAGGGGAGGTGGGGAAGCCCAAGCTCTCTCCTGCGTCGGGGGGTCGGAGGGAAGGGAGGTAGAGACTCGACTCTACTCTCCTACCTCTAGAGTAGAGGCTGCCCGTCAGAGTTTTATTGTTGTGTTAGTATAACCTTAGTGCTGCGGGACCGTAACCCCTCGACGGCAACGGAGCCCCTACCCCGCGATGGGGGTGTGCGCGGTTGGCGCATGGCTCGTCCGGTGTATGTACAACTATCGTTAAACCGATAGGGTCATGGAGCGCGCGCCGCTCCCCTCCTCTCCTGCCGCCGGGAAGAGAGAGAGAGACGCCTTCGCCTTCGTCGAACTTCGTCCTCCCAGCCTCACCTACCACCTACCTACCACCCCCCGCCACACCCGAGAGAGAGAGAGAGAGAAGGCCCTCCTGCCTCCTGCCTTCCTCCTTCCTCCTCCCTGCTCGTCTCAACTATCAGTAAAACTGATAGGGTCATGGGGGCCCCGTGCCCCCCCTCCTCCATCGCAGACACCCCCTGGGTGGGCTTGCACACTCAGCCCCTGCCTGCTGGCAGGGGCTGAGCTGACATCACTCTGGCACAGACCCTCGCCGAGCGCGCATCGCGCGCCGCACGCATTCGCCTGCACTGGCCCCATGATCGTACTGACCCCCCACTCCACCACTGAGCCACAGACCACCTGAGCCGCCAGCCGCCAGGAGGGCACCCAGGACCAGCGAGGCCAGCGAGGGAGAGGCAGGAGAGGCCAGGGGCCCAGCCCCAGCCTCCACTGCCCCCTGAGCTGGCCCAGCTGGCCCTCTGGGGGGACCCGAGGGTCCCCTCAGAGGGGTGCCATGGCGCGCGCAAGCATCGCACGCCCGTAAGAGAACGAAGAGAACCGCGAGAAAAGAACGACAAAAAAACGACGCGATCTGACCCAAGAAAAGGTAAGACTCACGCCTGTTTACGGTATGTTTACAGGCCGACACCCCGAGCGACACACGAATGCCGCGAAAACGCGGAGATACTTGAAAAAGACGCGAGAAGAGGGGGCCGAGACCTCCCAGGGGCACGAAGTGTCACATGCAACAGGCGTTTACAAACCGTTTACGTTTGTTTTGCCACAGGAACACCACACCAGCAGGTCTGCCCCAGCCCACCCCCTGCACTTGGCCCGTTGTAGTGCACGCGGCCCCCCCCCCCGATACCAAAGACAAAGGAATGAAGGGGGTGGTGTAAGGGAGTGAGTAAACTGGGGTATAGGCGATGTCGTGAGTGAGTACCGTGAGTACGTGGACTGTATAGCTAGCGTGAGTAGCCCGAATCTTCAGATGTTTTATTATTATCCTCCGCTGCTCGTCAACCTCCAGCCCTCTCTCGTCCTCCGTCTCCCTCACGATAGTGGCTACTCGGCGCGCATCCGCACGGGCACGGGCATCCACGACCTCCGACCTCCTCTCGCTAAGTCGCATTAGCTCAAGGCAAGAATTAGCGTTGAGCGCTCGAAATCGAGAGCATTGAACGAATGATTCGGGAACGACGAGAGCGACGAAGGAGGTAGCGAACGAACGGCGAGAGAGAACGGAACTCCCGGAGTCGAATCGTCCCCACCACATATGAGCAGATGGGGGTAACTCCGGATCGATTGGACGACTGAAACGAAAACGCGAACTTCGGGAACGACGGCATCGCAACCTAGGGTAGCATCCCCAGGTTGGAACGACAACAAGAAGGCTTTGCTCAGCCGTCCAAGGGACGGCGAGCTCGTAGATCGGAGGGGGGGAACATTAGAGGCACGAAATGAAACGCGAACGGGAGTGACAGAAGTATCGAGAAGCGAAAGGGGTGGCGGTCTAGGCCGCCGAGGAATTGAGAAGTCAACGAAGCATATGGCGGCGGCCTCGCCTATTCCCTAACGGCGGTTGCGGCCGAGGACGACGAGACGACGAAGGTAGGCGCGGTGGGCGTCGGGGATCTCCGGCTCGCCCTCGCAAAGGAAGCGGATGAACGGCTGGCAGTAGTACGGCGAATGGGCGCCATCGCCTGTCCCATATCGCCAATTATCGGGATGGTCGGGACGAGCCGTATCGTGATCGGGAGGAGCGGGGCGGAAGGCACAATAGGCACAGCCGGTGGCTGTGGTCCATACACCGCCCTCAGACGTAGGGCGCTGCGTGCGGGGCACCTTCATAGATGCGTCGGTCGGACGGGCCCTGGCGAATGAAGCAGCCAGGTCAGCGTGCATATCCTTGCGATCAATAAAGAAATCTTGCTGTTGAGCGTGAACCTTCTAGACGTTTCTATCGAGCAACCCTGAGTAGCAACCAAGGGAGGAGAGAAAACCAAAAACCAACGGGACCAAGGGCTTTCATGCAACTTGCATCAAGGAGAAGGATAACCAAAAACCAAAGCAGCGAATCTAGATCAATCTCCAAGGGGAGATGGCAAACCAAGGACCAAGGAGAAAGATTCCCTCACCCAAGCAGCGAACCTAGATCGATCTCCAAGGGGAGATGGCAAACCAAACCTGATTGCCCCCAGAAGCAGGTAACGAAACGCGGGGAGATAGCGAATTAAACCTCTTTACGAGGCGCCTGGGAGGAAGAAAGGTGGGGAAACTTCCCTAAAAGAGAGGGCGCTCCACACCCCTAGATCCTAGGCGTCCACGCGAAGTTTTTGACCGAGAACGAGAACGAGAGAGTTATAACGATAAATACCGAACGAAGAGAAGAGAGAAGCTTAACGAGCGTCGATTCGCGAATGCGACATATACCGATAGCCGATAGTTGGCAGTTGGCAGTTGGCCCCAACAGTAGCTTAGCGGACACCTTTGGCCTCCTAGCACTTTGGAAAGTGAAGTTCTACCGATTCTCCATGACCATGACGGACAACTATCGTTAAAACGATAGGGTCATGGAGCGCGCGCCGCCGCCCGCTCTCGCTGCCGCCGCCCTCGCCATGATGGACGAAGAACTCACGGACACGCCGCTGTCGCCGAAGCGACCGCGCCAGGATGACCCCCCCAGTCAGGTGGGCACAGGAGCCGGCGGGCCGCGCCCGCGCACCACCAAGAACGACATGTGCAAAGCCGCCATGCTGGCACCAGCCAGCATGCATCACACCTCCATCACAACCCACAGCCACACCGACCACAGAACACCAGAGGGACGACTCCACAGGGTAGGCCCCCGGGCCGGGACCCTACACAGCCGCGTTACCGCCCTCGTGCTCCGGCGCGAGGGGCTGGCCCGGCGCCATACAAGACAGGACCCCACTGGGGAAATGTCGCACCAAAACAGACAATGGAGAGAACAACTTGGGACCCCCATCAGGGGAGACAGAGACAGAAATGAGGACTGTCACGGGGAGGCACCCCTCACAGACGCCGAGAATCAGACGGACGACCGCGCCTCGAGCACGGAGACGACCAGCAAGACACTGGCCCTGGAGACCCAACAAGACCAACACGAACACGAAAATGGGCCAACACAACAAACACCTCACACAAAACTCAAGAGAGAGAGAGACAGCACGGTAGACGCATTGAGCCAATTGGACCCTAGAGCAACAAGACTAGGCAGAAGACTAACCTCGTCTCCCCCTACGGCCACTCAGGTGGCCCTCCTTGACGAAGACCTAGAGCCCGAGCTCCAAGAGGAGGCCGAGTTTCCGGACTCCCACAAAATCGTCATCACCTTTACGGCGTACGAGAAGGGCCACAAGGCCAAGGACGAAGAGACTCTAGGCGCCATTGTTGCACATCTCAACAAACTAGAGGGCGTCGACTTGGAACCTGACTTTTTGTCTAAGAGCGCCTCCGGCCCATGGGAAATAATGGTCACGGCGGACTGCGCGAATCAGTTTCGCGAGATGTACAAAGACGTAGTCGACTTTCGCAAGGCGGGCATTCCGTGCCCAATAGCGGTCAAATATCAAACTCTCGACGAAAAACTCAAGGGGCTACCCCGGGCGTCCGACAAAGCGGTAGCCGGAGCCTTCCAAGATGTATCGGCGCACCTAGTGGTGCGCAACTACAAGTTCGAGCTCAAGAGTATCATTACGATAAGCTCGCTCGCCAAGGCGGTAGAGAATCAAGGCTTCTTCTTTCTCCAAGGCAACCAAGAAAGGACCAAGATCCTCACTAAAGAAGGGGTCCTAGTAACCCAAGGTAAGAAAGAAGTCTACCACCTTTACGTGACCCCCAAACAGGGCTCGTTCAAATCGTTCGACTTTCCGCGCAAGATCCTCCTCAGCGTTAATGGGGCTCCTTACCCCATTGAATACGCGGTCCGGAATTGTCGCGAACTCGGCGGCGACATTAAGAACCTGTACATCCACGCGGGCCCGAAGGGATGCAAAGGATACAAAAAAGATTACGCCTTGGCCTTCCAACCCCCTCTCCGCGTATGCGTGTGCGCGGAGGAAAAGGCAGCGCGACTTGAGCGTGAAGAACGAAAGCGCATGGCGCCGCCGAAGAAAACCATCCAAGAGGCCATCAACCCGGGCTCGCTCGAGCTATGCAAACGTTTCCCCAACGGGAAATGCCCCATGAACATCATGGGCAAGGCGTGCAACCGCTCGCACGATTATCCGGGCGCATGGAAAGATGGCGCGTGCACAATCGTGTGCGCGTTTCCGCGCGCGAGCGCCGGACCCCCCGGAAAACAACCGAAGGGAGGAATTTGTGCCCTAGGCGCCGATTGCCGCTATCTTCATAAGTACGCGAGCCTAGCCTATTTGATGTGTCGTGGCAACGCACTGATCATATACGCACTCACCTTTAACTCCACCCTTGGATATCCAGGTGAGGGACCGGTCACTATCGTGTCCTACAACATCAACGGCGCCGGGCACGGCGCTTTAGGCTCGGCGCTGGCTCAAGCGAGAAAAGCGAGGGTAGACATTCTACTTCTGCAAGAGCTTCATGCCTATGCAGACGGCAGACATCATCGCGCATGCATGACCGCCAAAGCGTTGGGGTGGCAAATGGTGCACGCACCAGCGAACATCACTGACCCGGCGAGTGGGGTAGGCATTGCGATACGCGACTCCTCCCCAAGAGTGAAAATGTTACCGGACACGGCGGAAACGCTAGTCGAAGGCAGATGCCTACGAGTTAGATGCGTAATAGAATCTAAAGAATTGGAGCTAATATCTATATATCTGAGCGCCACGCCTAACCTAAGAGCCACCCAAATAGAAGCGTTAAGGACTAGCCCCGTGGGAAGAGAACACGACACCCTTATGGGGGGCGATTTCAACTGTGTAGAAGATGTGGAGAGAGACACAAGAAAGCACGCGAACCGAGAGGAATATGGAAACGCTCACGGATCCAAACTGAGAACGGCTATGAACGAAATAGGGTTAATGGACGCATACAATCTAGTGAACGGTAACAACAAAGGGGGCTTCACCCGCCTCTCGGGGACTATACACACGAGAATAGACAGGATCTACTCTCCCATAGTATGCTCGAACATCAATTGGCAAACAATCGGCCCACACCCGGCACTATTCACGGGAAAAGGCGCCTCGGACCACCTTCCGGTGATGGGCACCTTCGAAATGGTAGGGTTCAAACCCGGACGCACGTACGACGTGCGAATCGACAACGAGCTCTTAGGTGCGGAAGACACACGGAGAGTGATAACACACTTGTGGAGAAGCCACATAAAACCCGAGACACCGGACGAAGACGTCGATGACGCGTGGAGTAACGCGAAAAAGGCGGCGGCAATTTACCTTCTGTGGGCAACAAGACAAAACAGAGAGCAGCAAGAGATAGCGAAAGCCGTCGAAGAGCTCGCACTGATCGGGATAGAGCTCAACGACGGCGAACCAAACGCAAGGAAAGTGGATAGGATGCGCGAACTCAACAAAAAGATAGACACGATTCGCAAGAAGTCCAGACCGACGACCAAAGAAAGCTTCGACTCCCTCAAGCACGAGGAGAGAATGACGAAAGAATTCTTTCACAGGTTTCAATCACGCGCCTCTAACAGCGCAATTCCGGAACTATTCGTCACGGGCGACTGGAACGCCCCGGGGAACGACACGAGGAACACGACCGCGGATGATACGGAAATACGAAACGAACTTCGCAAGTATTACGTATGGTTATATCAGGAACGACGTAGCACCAGAGACCGCGAACTCGAAGAAACGTTAGAAACGCGCCCAATGAACAACCATGACAGCGATGCCATAGAAGGGAAAATAACGATGGAAGAACTAACCGACGCCGTCACCCAAATAGGAAGCGGCAAAAGCGCGGGACCGGACGCGCTTCCGGCGGAGTTCTACAAAAGCTTCATCGACCTAGTGAAGCATGACTTTCTTAGGATGCTAAACCTAGCTCTAGAGCAGGGACAACTAAACATATCAATGAGGGAAGGCGATATAATCCTTCTATATAAAAAAGGTGACACGCGAGACCCTAGGAACTACAGACCCATCACGCTACTGCAAAGCGATTACAAAATATTAGCTAAGGTGCTCACGAATAGACTAAAAAAAGTAATCGGGAACATAATCTCGAAAGACCAGCTCGGCTTCGTCCCAAAACGGTTAATCGGCGAAGCCACCCATCTGTTGCAACTGACGAACGCGTACCTAGACGAAACGGGGGAGCCAGGACTCCTCCTAGCGCTCGATTGGGAAAAGGCTTTCGACAGGGTCAATTGGGAGTTTTACCACTTGGTCCTCGAAAAGCTAAAATTCGGAGAGAACTTCAAAAGGTATGCGAAGGCTCTCACGAATTCCGAGGCAAAACCAATTCGCTACATAAAGGCGAACGGGGGAAGAAGCTTCCCTTTCAACATAGCGAGCGGCGTCCCACAAGGATGCCCGCTCTCCCCACTGGCCTTCCTCTTGACGGCAGAAGCCCTCACCAGAGCGATAAACGAAGACGAAGACATCGAGGGCATCATAGTGAACGGAGCCGAACTAAAGATAAGCCAATTCGCGGACGATACACAACTCTTAGCGGCAGACTACGGTAGCCTGGCGCGATCCCTCGGCTGGGTAAAAAGATACGCGGCGGCCTCGTGTGGCAAACCCAACGATCAAAAGTTCGAGGGACTAAGGATGGGCTCCCTGAGAAGGAAGCGCCCACCCGCGAGATTCCAAAGGTACAAGTGGCTGAAAGGAAACGAGTATGCGACCATATTGGGGGTTTCACTAGGTGGGCCCCGGGCCATCAAAGAGTTCTGGCGCAAACTAGCCGACAAGATAGAGAGGAAAACCACTATATACGCGCCGCTAACCAATAATCTATCTATACATGGGAAAACGAAGGTGGCTAACTTCCTAGTATATTCTATACCTAGATACTGGCTGCAGACACTCGCAGCCCCTAGATCATTCCACACGGCGGTTAAAAGAGCCGTAGAAAGAATCATGTGGACAAACGCACGCACCGGCCGGAAGCTACAATGGATAAAGCACCCTGAGATCCCGACGAAAAACACTTCGGAGAAAGGGCCACATCTAGGGCTAGGACTGCTCGACTGGGGCAACCATGTCAAAGCTTTACAAGCCAAATGGATCCTAAACTATCTTGACGCACGCCAAGCACAATGGAAACAAGTGCTTGACGCGTGGTTCTGCCGCACGAACCTAGGAAGAGCAGCGGTTCTCTCGACGGTCCCCACGAACAAACTCACCGATGGAATAGCGGGCACGAGTAAACTTCCCGCGTTTTGGAAACAGGCGCTAAACAACATTCGCGAACTTAAACTCACATCACTGAAAGTAAGTAGAGAAGGAGCTCTCTCGCAACCCATGTGGGGTAGCCCAACGCACCCGGGACCTAAAATAAACCCCATATGGATAAAATTATGGAACAAGCTTGAATGTAATACCACACATAACGTATTCAAAGACCACGCGGCGAACACGCCCTATAGCAGTGTTGAATGCGCGCAATACCTCAGGAACAATGACACGTATATACACTTCCAAGGTGAATATATCCCGAGAGACAAATTCTTGGAAACATGGGATACGATAGTCAAACACGCCAAGGAGACACTGGCAGCGGTAGATAAGACGGCCGAACTAGAATGCGCACCACCGGGACGAGAAGAGGCCGACAATGAACACATCTCGGAAGAACCGACGCCCGAACTGCGGATAACGGTAGACGGGGAATACTATGTGAACATCAAGGAGAGATGGCACGAGGCGGAACTCTCATACCTAGGCACGCCCATAATCGGAAAAAGACTACCCGCCGCGCCCTCGAACCTAGACCCATCCCCACCGGCGCAATGGGGGGGAGGATACAAAACCAACAAGAGACTAGAATACCCGCTGGCGGACGAATATACATTAGACGGCAAGACGCCGCTGGACGGCACCGGGGTAGAACATCTAACCGAGGCATTTCAGCGTAAAGACCGCAAACGCAAACGCCTCACGGGGCCGGCCAAATGGGAGGAAAAACTCCAAATACCAGGGGACACATGGGCGCACCTGGCGCGACTATACACCACGCCAATGGTAACGGCGAGGGACATGCACCTACATTTCAAACATATCACACACAGGCGAGTGGGCACGTACAACCGCTTTCCAGACAGAACCAGCACGTGCCGCATTTGTGGGGAAACGGATGAATCCTCGATACACCTAGGCGAATGCCCCGGGATAACTAACATCCTAGGCGAACTGAATAAAATTGCACGGTTCACACCAGGATTAGAAAGGAGCAGGGAAGAAACAATTGTAGACAACCTATTCATATACCCAAAAGGAGACGCCCCAAAAGCGATATACGTACTATACCTATTAGCGTGGAGATATATACTCACGGACTTCTATAGGATACATTACGACGGCATCAAATTCTCGGAAGAATCCATACTAATAAGAATAATAGAGAGATACACCATACTAAGTAAAGCACTCCTCTTCGCACAAGAAACCGACTCGGCGAGAACCGCCCAAGCGGGCATGGGAAGACAGCCTAAAAAAAGGATAGACATGAATGACTTGAGACCCGTTTTCAACAGGAACGACAAAGGCGGTCTTAAGCCCAGCGCGGAGCTAGTGGAACTAGCCTCCAAGCTGGGGATCGCACACGCTGTCGAGGGGACCATAGTCCAAGGGAACAAAGGAAATTGAAACATGGATACACCTACCTAAGCCGCTGGTAGAGACAATGGAACCTGGATATAAACCAAACAAACAAAAAGCGACCAGACGGACACATTCGACAACAAAGACAATTCCAGAAGGCCTGCCCGGACCCCACACTCTAAACCAGGCCTCAGGTAGCGCACCGAGGCCGGACCCCGGAAACCGAAGAAAAAGGAAAGAAGGGGGGCAGGGGAAGAGGTGGAGGGAGGGATGATAAGGGCGGTGTAGATAGCGAAGGGAAATCCCATAACTAGTAGGTGTGTAGCCCTGAATCTTCAGAAGTTTTTTTTTTCCATGACCATGACGGACAAGATGTTACTGACCGAGGATGCGGAGGCGATAGTTGCAAAAAGCCGCGCTCAAGAAGAAGTGAACCCTCAACATCAACATCCTCCATTTTGGGGAACAGGGGGGGGGGTAAAAATGAGGAGGGCAGGGAGGATGAGGGTGTGTGTGTGTGCTCTGCAAGTAGAAGTTATACCCTCTTTATGGGGGTATTTATAAAAAACAACTAAACCTGAGGTCGCAGCCTCTCACCTTCACCTTCTCCCCAGTATTAGCAGTACTACGCATTAGCGTTACATCCACATCCGTCTCTTTTCATTGATTTTTGTGTCGTCCTTGTTTGTGGCTCGCCGTTTCTGATTTTCCTCACTACGTAGAATACCCACTACAAGAATACCCATTGAAATTCTTCAAAGGTGTGTGTAGAGAAGCCCAGTTGAGCATGGAGGAAAAATAAACGATGCACGAGGTGTTCAGTCGGGCGAAAGAGGGAGTAGCGATCAAGCAAGGACGACGTGCCCTACCCTACCACAAGGCGACGCACATTCTTGAGCATGGGCCGGTCTTAGTCGAGGTCGTCGAGCTCACCCGGCTCGTCCTTGGCTGCCCTTGCGAGTTCCAGCATCTCCTTCAGCTCACGGTCGGATATCTTGCTCATGCCATCCTTGGGAACACCTCCGGCTGCAGGTGTGCTAGTCGGCACCACAGCAGAGCCCACCGCGGCCGCATCAGCGTAGTACCCTAGCCCATGCGCGCCTAACTTGAAGACGCATCCTGGGCGGCGCCCACTAAAGGCGGAGGCTGCCTCGAAGTGGCTGTCCGCAATCTTGAGATCCGCGATGGGCGGAGCGGCATCAGGAGTTGACTGCTCCTCCTCCTCATCCCACATGCTTCCTGCCGCCGCAGAGGCTTGCGTGGCGCCAGCTTTATCTGCCCCCGCCGCAGCACCTCCAGCCTCTGCCTCCGCAGTCGTGCGCTCGACAAAGGCCTTGGCATGCACAATCCACTCAGGCTCGGGCAAGGTCGGCGGCATCTCGCCAGATGCCCGCGCCTCGCGGACATCCTTGAAGTACTTCAGCACGTGGCGCAGCACCGGGTCACGGTCGTTGCGCCCGTTTGCCAGATCGAATGGCGTCGCGCCTGGCTCCGCCTTCCCGGGTATCAGCGGCTCGCGTTCCTCCTGCCGTACCTCGTCAGACGCCCCAGCCGCAACCAAAGCATTGATGGCATCTAGACGGTGAGCGACAGTTGCCCAGTGCAATGCCGTCTTTCCATCCCTCGATCGAGCGTCGATTGCGGCCCCTTTCTCGAGCAGGAGTTCGATGGCAGCCGCGGAGCCGCCCGTCGCGGCAAACATGAGCGGCGTGCGCCCGTGCTCCTCGGTAGCCTCGATTACCTCCGGTTGACGCTTGAGCAGCAGCTCGATGCACTTGCAGTGGCCACGCATGGCGGCGAGATGGATCGGACGCAACTTCGTCTTGTCGGGCGTGAGTGCATCATCATCAAGCTCCTCGAGCTGCTCGAGCTTGCCCGAGAAGGCGGCGTACATGCCGGCTGTCCAGCCGCACCCAGAGCCAGGTGTGCGCACTGGCGCATCTTGCTGCACCGCAGCGGCCAGCTCGCCGCCGACTGGCCGCGGCGGCGCGACGAAGTCGGGCACGACGGTGCCCACATCGGAAGCCATGTGCGCGGGGGAAAGGCGCAGCGCCAGGACCGAGAGAGGGCGTAGAGAGCGAGGGGGGGAAGTGGGGTGTGAGAGAGAGGGAGCGGGAGCGACGCCGCCGACCGAGGCGCGGAGTGGAGGGGCGGAGGGAGGCGTCAACGGCAGGGAGGGGGGGGGGGCGGGGGGGGGGGGGGGCAAGCTTTTTTACTCTGATGTTTCGGATCACGCCAACCGTCGGGAACGAACTTCGCCGTGTGCTGTACCTAGATGGGAAATACGGTGCAGGTGCCTGCAAATACAGCCAAATACATATGTATTTGGCCTCCGGCCAAATACATTTCAAATACATTCGAGGCCTACAACCCAGGACACGCTTCAAATACAGCCAAATACATATGTATTTGGTCTCTGGCCAAATGCCAAATACGGTAAATACGTATTTCCCATCTAGAGTGCTGTACTAGCTACATTGTAGCGGAGTGGCGCCGATGGCGCCACATGTTCTTAAGTACTAGCTACGACCAGCTAGGGCGCTAGGGCTAGGGGTGCCTCTTCTTGGCTGCGGTCGTTTTGTCATGTGTTGGCAGCGGCGCAACGTGGGCTACGGTGTGTTGGGTGTTGGGAGCGGAATCTCTATGCTCTATGAGCGGGAGCTCATGGCTCATGGCTCACGGGGGCAGAAGGGCAGGAGCAGCAAGAGGAGAGAAAGAGAAAGAGGAGTGCATAGTGGGGACTGGGGATGGGGAGTGTGGGAGTGGGGAGATTGGGCCGAGCGAGCGAGAGCGAGCGAGCGAGCTGCGCCCGATCGCGACATCGCGACGCCCGAGGGCGTGGCGCGTGGCGGCGGTGCGGCGGTGGCGAGCGAGAGCGAGCCATCGAGCTATATCGATGGTCGATTGTCGATTGTCGAGTGAAGAGGAATGGCACAAGGCATCAGGTGAGGTTGCGGGGCGGGAGCGTCACGGGAGGAGGCCCGTCTAGGCAGCTGCGCGGCAGGGACCCGGAGGCGGCGGTGTGTCGGGCTCTCGAGGCGAAGGGGCACCTACTTCTACTTCTATCGGCGCTCGAGCCAACCAAGGGCATTTTTTTTTCTGCGACCGTTTTGTTGGGTGGTGGCGGGGCTGTTGCGCTCGTGAGAAGAGAGAGCCGATAGAGAGAGGAGAAAATACGAGAGCGAGCGAGCGGGCTACGAGAGTACAAAACAATGTACCGAGCGTATCGTACTACTACATAGGAGAAAAGAAGGACCCAAGAGAGAGAAGAAGAGAGAGGAGAGAGAGAGCAGGAACAAAACGGCGAGCGGAGGAGGAGAATTCGGGGGAGAGAGAGTACTCTTACGAGAGGGGCAGGGCGAGGCACAGATAGAGAGAGAGAGAGAGAGAGAGAGAGAGAGAGAGAGAGAGAGAGAGAGAGAGAGAGGAGAGGAGGGAGAAGCACAGAGAAAGAGGAGGGAGAGCCAAATTCTTTGGGGATGGCTGGTGTGAGCTCTGGGAGCTGCGCCCCCCCCTTCAACTCTCGTCCACGCGGTGGCGCGGCCGCGGCCCTCCAGCTTCTAGAGAGCCGTCGGCATGCAGCCACCGCTATGACACTCTCCCTCGACCCTCCTCCCAAGCCGGTGGCGCGGCGCGAGCGGCAGTTTGTCCGCGTGGGTGAGGTGCGGCCGGCACCACCACCACCAGCCGAGCGGCCCATCGTGCTCGACGGCTTTGTCCTCCTCGAGGCAGCGCAAGTCGATGATCCGGAGATTGCGGAACGCGTCGTGCTCGAGGGTTGCGCCATCACAACCGTCGTCGAGGAGGACCTCGCCTTCTTCACAAAACTGACACACCTGGACCTGGGCGATAATCATGTCCAGCTTGCGCCGCTGGGCTGTCTCCCCGCCCTCAAGGAGGTCCACCTTGACTGCAACGGCCTGACAGAAATTACTGTGCCGCCCGATGCATTCCGTCACCTTGAGGTCCTCAATCTCTCCTTCAACGGCATCAGGCCGCATGCTATCCTCGCACTCGCGGCCTTGCCCGCGCTGCTCGATCTTGACCTTTCGGCAAACAAGCTCACCCAGCTGCCCGATTCCCTCGCCGGATTCCATACGCTCCGGCGGCTGTCGCTAGACGACAACGAGCTTGACTCCGAAAAGGCCTTCCTTTCGCTCGCAACCATCCCGAGGCTTGCCTCGCTCTCACTGGCGAAGAACAAGGTGGAGCGACTGCCCACCAACCTGCCGGACGACTCATTTCCGACCCTGATGACTCTGTCGCTCATCAATAACAACATTTCCGACGAGGCGCACCTGCTGCCCCTCCTCAAGCTTGGGTCATTGACCACGCTCCTCCTGTACGGCAACCCTTGCATCCATCGGGGGGAGACGTCGAACGAGTTCGCGTACGTCATGGGCGAGCAACGCGGCGTCAACATTGTCGCTCAGGCACCGCCGCCGCCCGCTCCGCCCTCCAAGCTCAGCGGTCCAGGACCGGCGAGGGTGGTCGAGCCACCCACACGGCGGCAGATCATGGCGCTGAGGAGAGCACCACCGCCACAGCGCGTCACGCCGGCAGAGACTGCGCCTCACGAAGCGTCCGATGAAGAGGCCGATGACGGCGCCGAGACTGGATCATCGTTCTTCATGACTGGAGTCGATGTGCGCGGCACAAAAGCCAAGCACGAGAAGGCTTCTGTGGAGCCAGAGTCGGGGGAGGAAGAAGGGGATGACGCGGCGTTCGCGCGCCTTGTGCTTGAGCTTTCGCGCATGGATGTCGACCACTCCGTCGACATGCCCACGGCAGTGGCAGCGCTTCGACGAGCAGTCGATCGCGTGGATGACGGACCGCCGCTGCTTCCGAGTGACGTCGGCTTCCTCAAGAGGACTGCGGCGGCCATGGGTAAAGTGCGGAGCAAGTATGTGCCTGTGCCCAAGCCGGTGCCACCGGCGCCCACGGGGGCCTTGAGGGAGGGTCGGCGTGCATCCGCTCAGCTCGGAAGCACGAGCAACAAGCGATCAACGAAGGACCCAGGGACGCTCGATGCCATGAATACGACCCTTACCGAGTTACACAAGAAGCTTGGCAAGGATCGCGGTGCGAGTGTAGGTTCCTACCTTGATGCCACAGATTCTCAGCCGGAACATGGCGCGGTGCCTTTCTCTAGTGCGAAAGCTGTACTCTCGTTGGCACTGTCCTCATGAAGGCGCCGTCCTTAACTCTTCGGAGACACAATGCTGTGCCACCGTCGCCCCGCGAGACGTAGAGAAAGCGAGGCTCGATTACGCCGGCGACCTAGTATTAGTATTTGAGCGTGCAATGAGAAGGTGGCAGAGCGGCACATGAACTTGTGGCATGAGGCCGCACGCCCACCCCTAGATGTGCGGACGGCTTTACGTTTCTTTACATCACATATATTCATGCAATAGTAGGTGAAGATTCGGTAATATGAGACAGTAGTACTAGTTGATGCCCTCAAGCAACGATCTTTATAGTTGGGAGTTGGTTGCTGCGGTTGCGATGGAGCGCGCCGAGCCACAACCATGTCGCATTCATACACAGATGATGCGATGCTTGCTCCGGGTCTTGCCTGTTTTTGCGGGTTGTCTTTACGGTTACGGTTACGGTGCGGCCACACCGTGAAGTCACTTCTGAAGTCCAGGCTCTGCGGTCTGCGGTCTGCGGTTTGAAAATTTCCCTCTCTCCGCTCTCACCCCTTGCTCTCCCTGTCGCTGCGTCCCTGCAGCGCGTCGCCATGCGCGCGCCATGGCCTGCTCTCTGAGGTCCTTTGAGGTCCCCTAGAGGGCCGGCGAGAGACATAGGGACATCAAAAAAAAAACTTCTTAATGTTCACTCCGCGCTCGCGGCCTTGCGACATTCCCCCGACAGCCACGCCCGCGTCCCTTAATACTCCCTTACACTCGCCTTGCGGCTCGTCCCCTCGTGCTCTACTTAGGGGCTCCATGTTCGGGGTTTCCAGTGGCAGGCGGCGTGTACCGGTCTCCGATGGTCGATTTCTCGGCCTCCTCTCGTTCCATCGGACGATCGGTTTTTCTTGCGGTCCTCGTGGTTGGTGGCACATGAGGGTGGGTTTGGGCCTGTGTTGCGCATTGGGCCTGTGACGTGGGATCATGAGTGCGCGGGGTGCGGCGTTTGTTGGAAGATTAGGCTAGTTTTTCCGCTATGTCACTCGCAAGGCCGCCCAAGGAAGAAAACCAAAACTCAAAAAACCGACGGAACACGGCATCCCTGCGTTTATTGTGAATGAAAAAGGTAGACTACAACTGAGCGAGAGCCTCAGCCTAGTGGCACAGACACTCGACCTTGCCGAGAGGCTCGCCTAAAGCGGCGAAACATACCTCTACAATCGAAGACAAGGACACGGGATAGTCAGCCGCCATAGCATAAGCAAAGACACGACATGGATAGCGTCGCAGATCCGAAAAGCATCTAGAATATGCAAGTCACTCAGCGGTCAGCGGCATAGGAGGAAGGCGTGCACGCACCGCTGAGGGCAGGCGCACTCCGCCCAACCCGTATACCCCGCAGGACCTGGGCCCCTAAGTAGAGCACGAGGGGAGTTGCCGCAAGGCGGGAAAGGAGGGAGTGTAAGGGGAATGGGCGTGGCTACGAATATGCGACCCAGTGCCACGTGCGAGGCGAGAATATTAAAAGGTTTTTTTTTAATTTTTCCGCTATGTCGAGAGCTTGTGCCACCAAGGTCAGGTTTGTGTTCATTGCGAGGGCACCTTTGGTGTTCACTATGAATATCGGGGCGCTAAGGTCCCGTGCGTCCTTGATCTTTGGCCTTCTGCCTCGGGAGGCTTGCTTGGTGCGCGCTAGCGAAGTTTTGTTCGAGGATTCGAGGCCGCGTACGAGGAATGTGAATTTGGTCAGGGTGCGTTCGATGACGGGGATGTGGTGAACAGTGTAATTGTCATATTCGACCTTATAGAAGTCAGTTATTATAAATCTCCATGCTATCAAGTATAGGGTTTTGAGGCTATCGGGCGTCGGTGTGCTCGGGTATACGAACAGTTTGTCCTTCACTTCTTGTATCGCCGTCCTATTGTGTTCCGGGGTGAATCCTGCTGCTGCTTCTATAGTAGCAAAGATCTGTTTTGTGGCGGGGCATCTGGCCAGGTGGATCGAGCTCTCTTGATGTTTCCCGCATAGTCTGCATTTCTTCGTGGTCGCCACATTGAAGCGGTCCGCCTGGGTATGTGTGAAACGCTTAGGTTCACTGTGGAGTTCTGGTATCGCTGTTGGGTGTCCCCTTCTTGCCGTGTCTGGGCCCGTCCGCCTCAGGTTTATTGCGCTCTGGTTCCTCGACAATGTGTGCTACCTTCAGCTTGGTGGCTCGCTTGTGGGGAGTTATAATTGGAGCCGGAGGTTTGCGAGGGGGGAGGGGATTTGAAGGGATGCATAGGTGTATGTGTCTGTGGCATCAGCACGCGTCGAGGTGCACGGGCAAGAGCGCTGAGGGTTGTCGTGATAGTACCGGGCTAGTGGCAGTAGTGGTACTAATAGTACGTACTAACGCTAACGCTCAGATGTTTATTTATGCTTACAGCTACTCTCACTAGCTATAAGATCTAACACCCTATTCCGCCGCGCTCGCAGATGTGTTTTGACCGGTGAACACCGTCAACACGCCCATCAATCATCTCTCCTTCCTCTCCTCACAAGAGGAGCAACATCGAGCACATCGAAAATTGCAGTTACAGTTAGGAGTTAGGGAGGGTCAGAGCGATGGGCTGGCCACGACAAGCCAGGGCGTCCGTTCCTGACCCAGCCCAAGGGCCCAAGAGAGGGTCTGTGGAAAGGCGTGTGGCAGGGCCCCTCTGCCTGCCAAGTGGCGACGCAGGGGGGCGCGTAGTTCCCTTCCCCCATCAGGTGGGGGCCGGGAGAGCGGGGAGGGAGCGTGCCCTCCCCCATGCGAACTAAGTATTAACTTACAAGGAATTGAAGCCTGAGGGGGAGGGCGTGAGCGTGAGGCGCCTCCCCAGTGTTATCCAAGTATAAACGCAGTTGCATGCGCCACATCCAGCCTTGATAATGCAAAGGGAATCGAGGCGTTGATCTGTCTCCCAATCTCCAACAGCACGCCGATCAGTTTTCCCTACTCCGCTTCCTTGCTCGTACCGCCAGTCAGCCCACTGGTAAACCATCCAAGCCGGATTCACATCTCACTCTAGGACGACCACAACGAGCCGTGCTCACAACGTTCAAACATGCAGCGGGGTATGGGCGGCCACTGACAGATTCGGTGGCCTGCGCATGCGGTGGCGCACCCGGCCGACGACGCGGACGAGGGGAGCGATCCCGACAGTGGGTGAAGACTGAGTTTGCACTTGGTAGCGCTAGCATCACGACCGGTGGTGCTCCTGCGCCACACCGTGGTAAAAAAAAGCAGTTGGCATGGCGGGGCTGCTGCAACTCGACGCAACCCTCTCGGTCCCGACGAGTGGCTGCCTACCTTCACCGGAATGCCACAACGTTTCTCATTGGCTAGGTGACAAGAGTCCGCACCAAATTAACGTCCGAGTTAGTTGGAAAGATCTTCCTTCATGCTTGTTGCTCGATCATCTTAATTCGACCCGTTGCCGGAATCCCTGTGTCGTCTGCTTGAGAGCGCTCTGATGCTGAAGAGTCGTACGAGACCCAACCGCCCCATCGCCAGAAGATCCCGACACCACGTCCACCACGCGTCGGGCCGGTACCTACCGCATTGTATGAGACACTTCCTGAATGTGCTAAGGGCGTTGGTCTAGGGGCTCGCTGAGACGCTTGCATATGTTGCAACGCATGACCATCCTGCACAATCGGTGGCATCTTCAAGGGCCTCGGCCAAACTGCGAGTCTAGACCTAGGGTGCATGTAAATCGACCAATCCATGGGAACCCAATGCTCGAACCCTCTCATGCGATAGCCCAATCCACAATTCTAAGCAACGTTACCTTCCAAGTCTCCAGAGGAGGTAGCCTGAATGTGGACTCATGGGTGTGGACAGGTCGCCATGACGCTGGAGGGATGCGGAATAACGTGTCTATTGTGTTTGATGCCCGTTCGTTGCAGAGCCGCTCAGCCTGAGCGGGATGAAAGGAGGCATCTCAGTGATGCAAGTCATGGAAGGCCTTTCTAAGATGAGTTGATTGCGAATTCAGGTATTCCCGATAGCACGATGCCACCGCAGAATACAATATGTCTTGGTGTTCTCGTCGTACATAGATCGACCACACCTGTTTTTTCTTGCGAGGCTCCGTGATCGATTCGATGTCGATATCCCTGCAGTAAGAGTTGAACAACGACGTGATGTCGCGCGTGTACTCCATTGGTGTCTTGGGCGCATGGGTGGTCATCATCGCCTCAAGACCGCGAAGCTGCGGGTCATGGAAAGGGTAGAGCTAAATCAGCTCTCGATCAGACGGGCGACTCTTCTTGATGCGAGATGCATTCGCAGGACGTCCACATCACAGGGCATGGGTAGCGAGCGGCCTCTGGATGATGAGGATCAGTTGTTGGTGGTGCTCGCGTGGGCTGATCCGTATGAGGGCGGGCACGCGCATGGGCCGCGCTGACGAATCGGGCGGTTCGCATCAATGAGAATTGGCGAGTGGTGCTGGCGCATCCGCATCAGGCGTTGTGGATGGGAGGGCGTGATGGGCATGGGCCTCACGGCTGGCCACGGAGCGGCCGGCTGCACCCTCTGTCTCACTTGTGTGGGGTCGTTGGTGAGCGTGAGCTGATTATGTGACCAGAGCAAGTTGCAGATGCCGTCCGCCGTATGATCGGTCTCCTCGCACCACCAGGTGAGTACGACAAGCACGGCCGCACTCACCGCCGGCGTCGGGCCGCGCCGCGCCTTCGGCATAGCGGCGCGCCGCTGAACAGATTAGAAATTCAGAAATTCGTACCAAGTACTCTTCTCTACTCTAGAGCTCTCTGCCCCGTAAATATACCCCGCGATTTATAGTTATAATCGGGCGGCGGACCGGCCCCTCCGCGCGGTATCTGAGCATCGAGCCCCCTCCAGCACATAGATGTGTAACTTTAGTCCCCTATCAGTACGGATCTAGATTCTTGCGACACTGGGATCTTGAATTCATACTCCTAGTGTTAAGATATCGGTGCGGGGCGAGCCAATGGATGGCCCGCCGGCCCGCCGGACTCGGCTCGGGCGCCCGGCGCCCGGGCGCCCGGGAGCCGACCGACTGCCATGCTAGTGATGCACATGGCAACGTTTGGAATTGTAGTTGTAGTCTTGTAGAGCGTCTTGTTGGCTAGCATCCACAGCCACGTACACAGGACAAGCCACATCGCGGGGGAGGGGCTCCGTTGCCGATGAGGCACGGTTCCTCAGCACTAGGATTAAACTAGGACAACAAGAAAACTCTGTCACTCACCATGAAATCGATGAATCTATAAATACATCCCTACGATCACATGAATACCCCTCGGCTCCCCTTTGCTCTCCCGCCCTTTTCTTCTCCGTCTCGCCTCGCCTCTCTCGCCTTCCGGCGCCCTGCTCGCCTCCACCCTCTCCGGCCCCCCTCCGTCCTTTCTGTGCCCCTCTTCCTCCCCCTGTATCTCTCCTACTTCTCTCACACGCTCTTGACCCTGCTCAGCCCATTGTACCCAAACTGCGCACCTCTTACTCGAGGGCCCACTCCACAGGGCGCGCCTCCCGTCGCAGGCGTGGGCATCGGACCAAGGTGCAGGTGCGGCCGAGCCAATGGCGGCCACGGCCAGCGCACAATTCCAAGCAGGAAGGGGGGAGCGACCTGGCCGGCACGACGGCTTCACCAGCGCTGAGCCCTCACGCGGCCAAAGCCTCAGTGCGACTGTCGATGCGCTGCGCCAGGCAATACGTGACTCGTCCGTGGGGAGCGCGCAGCGTGACGAGCTGCTCGACGACTTTGTCCAGGGTCTTGTCGATAAATACCTACGCTCACCGGGAGCTGTGCCGATAGAGGAGGCGTTCAAAGCCGTGACTCTTTTGTCAAGCTTTGCGACGCAGTATCCGCAGGCCTTTGGGTATGGGGATCCGAAGCGAGTTGGTCATGTTGTCCTTGGGCTCCTCGAACAACTGCCAGCGGCGGCCCAGCCAGCACACGCGACCGCTCTGCTACACGCATTGCGGTCTGTGTTGCTTCTCCTGCGAACATCTGATGCGCGCGCATTCGCCACCCTCGCGGCTGAGGTGGTCGATTTACTCGCCCACACACAGCCGGGAGCTGATGCCTCAATAAGGCCATGCTTCCTCCAATTCGCTGCATTGTGTACCAAGAGGAGTCCGCGGGAAGGCTGTGGCTCTCCGGCTGATGCGCGTCAGCGAGCGGCTCCTGCCATGCTCCGTCTAGCCGGTCCTCAGCACAGTAGTCTTTGGTTGGGCCTGCTCCAACTGGCTGCCGCAATGCATGCCGATGCTCCCCAATTCTTGGGAGACGGCGGGCCCACCCTCTGGTCTGCGCTGAGTGACGCCCTTGAGCTTGCGAGCATTGGCTTTACAGAAGCACTGAGACCACTCAGAGCTCTTGAGACCATTCTGCAAGAGCATCTGGCGCCTCTTGCTGTGCGGCACCAGTTGGTTCACGTACTCCTATCCATCTTATGTTTACGGCTCCCTGCCGTGTGTGAAACGTCTCAAATCTTGCAGGGGTGGGCCATCCCGCAAGCCAGTGGAAATAGCTCTTGTCGAGCTCGGAGCAGTAAGACATCCGCAATGTCAGACCTTTGGAACTACGCACTCAAAAAGGGGGAATGCGACGAGCTAATTGGCAATTGTCTTCTCCGCGTGATCAGCCCGGAACAACCGCCCCTACCTTCGTTGAATCTTTTGCTTCGCTCGACGCCATGGATTCTCGCCTTTTCATCCGGGGTAACACTACATGTTGCACTCTGTCGATTGTGGTGCACACTCCCTCGTGCAGTCTTGGCGAAGCACGTCCTTCTCCTTGAGGAATTCCTTGGTTTGGAGGCCACGGGACCCCTCGTTGTGCCTTGCTTTCAGCTTGCCGTCCTACCCGGTGTTGATGAGCCCATACGTGCAGTTGACGCCCCGAATTTCCTCGTCGGAGACTCAAATGGAATACCTTCTTTCGTCCAGGCCGTAAGAATGCGGAATGATGTGTCGGCATCGGATATAGACGCGATGATGGACTCACCCGCTAGTGCCCCACAGCGTGCGAGTCCTCCGGAAGCGACCGGTGGGCATCGAACAAAGCGGCGCCGACGGGTCTCGCCTGGAGGCTCATGCAACTCCGTCGATGATGATCGTGATGCTCACGTCGCGGCCCATCTGGATTGCGAAATTTCTATGTATGATCCGGGGCTGACTGTGCGCGCACGACTGCTCGAACTGGCGGAGCAGCTTGAATTTGAGCGAGGTGGACAAGCCGCGGCCGATGTGGTACCACAATTCCGCAAGCTCTGCGCAATATGCCGGGTGCTGTTGCGCGTGAGAGCGGTGAGCGCTGTGGGAATGGCTGCCAGGGAGCGCATTTGCTTCTTACTGGCAGATGCACTCGAGTGGCTTCACGGCCTTGTAATAAGATCCGCGCCGGGTGGGGATTCGTCGGCCAAGGATGGTGAGGTTGCCGACACTGGGATTGGGACGCACATCGCCGATTGCGGTGCTGGGCATGGACGGGATGAAAGTGATCGCGTTGGCCGGGCGGCAAGCAGTAGTGGTGGTAGCAACATAAATAGCGTCCCGGGGCGAGGCCCCGGGCATGACTCTTCGCGCATGCAGATCGAGTGGAGAGAGGGGGCCGAGTTGTTGGGCGTGGCGTTAGGCTTGATACGCGATCTAGCGGAGCATGGCATTGACGGTGGCTCATTAGTCTTCACTCTTGAAAACACGGAGAGTCCTACCGTCATTCAGCAAAGCATAGATGGCGCGCGCCGTCGAATGATCCGTGATGCCGTTGTCGCAGAAGCGCGTTCTAGGAGACACAGTATTGTGGACCATGGGGGGCTATGCACGGGACCAGACAGCGCTCTCGTACGGGTCGGCGAGGAGCATGAGGCCACAGCGACGCTCCTTTCACTATTGCCTGCGTCCCTCAGAGTCAAAGCGCTCAATCTCGCCGCTTTGCCTTGGAATAGAGGCGGCAGTAGTGGCGAGTGTGACGACGCCGATGAAGTGGAGGCGGGAGTTCATCCGGAGCGACCGAAGCCTGGAGATGAAATCGCAGCATCCGCGAATGCTTCCATGGAGACGCCATCCAGCTTGGATGCGGAGCAGAAGGCACGCCGCCGATGGACGCTCTGCTTTGACCCCTCCCTAAGGTGTGAGGCGCTTGCGGTACTGATGCGCGTCCGAGCTCAGCTCCCCGCCGAACATCGCGCAGAAGGCGCAGCTTTATGCGCACGCTGCGTTCGTGCGAATCTTGTCGACGCGTCGTATCGCGCATCGCTCCGTCCCGCCATCGACGATGGGGGTGGTGCTGGCGAGGAATCCTTGCCCACAGGCGAAGCACGTGTGCTATGCGCTGCACTAGGGGCGTTACCTTCTCTCGCTCAAGCGATTGGCTTAGCGCCTCTACGCGGGTGTGTCGAGGCAATGCTGACACTACTCAGACAGTTGAGGACATCTGGAGGTGCCGAGCGGCCGCACGCAGCCGCAGCTCTAGCTGATAGCCTAGGTAAGCTGGCCTGCGTGCACGACGGTTGCTGCCGGACAGGGGTACAAGGTCTTCTTGGCTGCTTTCGTGGCGACGGTATTGATCCCACAAGCCCGCGTTGTTGGGTGTGCGACTGTGGCGGAAGTCATCCTGGTATGGTCGACACATACGGGGATGGCCGTGCGGCTGTCACCTCGACTTGTCAGCACGTCCATCACTCATCACTCCCGGTTGATGCTCCTGAAATCGGAAGAGCAATGGACGCAAGCGGGGACTGTCAGCATACAAGAGAATCCTCGCATTGCGCTGGCGGCATTGAAGTGCGACGTGGCGGGCGACAACGAGTTGGAGCTAGTCGACAACATATATCAAGACGAGCTCTGAATGCGAGAGTTGGAGCTTTTGATGATGCCGACAAGGCAGAAGAGACGCCTGGCCGTCTTTCAAAACACTTGCAAACAGAGAAACGTGTGGGAGAACAGCTCTACGGTAGCTTTCCATTGCTTTGGTCCCTTCTTTGTGCGCTGCCGCAGGCCGATGCTCGCGTGCGGTCAGCCTTGGTGTATTGCATTGGTCGCTTGGGTCGTCATGCGTCACCGACGCTCATTTGGCAACATGTGGAAGTTGTGCAAGCGGTGGTCGGCCTTTTGGCAGACCCATCGATTGAAGTTTCCTCCGCGTGCGCCGTGGTGCTTCCACGCTTACTCGGCTGCGCAACTTTCGTTCGAGTTGTTGGGCTCCGTCAGCAACCACCGTCAACCTCAAAGATAACGCAAGCGCAGCTTGGGAATGTGGACGAGGCTGATATGGCAGTTGAGGAAACGGCCGCATCACAAGTGAATAGGGCTTCTAGAAGTAGAATGGGCAAGGAAGCGGGCCCTGGAGGAGCTAGTGATGCACATGGCAAAGGTGGTGATGAGATTGCAGATGAATGTGCGTGGGAAAGGCCGCTAGCAGGGCAGATTTTGCACGATGTTGTTTTGGGACCAATGATTGCCATGCTTCGAGGAGAATCTGACGCCGACACCATATCAGCGCCCCACTTCAAACTATCACTCATGTCGGCATTGGGAGCATTAGGGCGCCAGGGCCTATATTCCGAGCCCGTGTGTCGCTCCGCGATAGTACTCGCCTTGTGCACTCACATCGGTTGCGATGAGCGAAGCCGTGAGTATGGCACGGCGATGCGAGAGCTGCGTGCGCTTGCAGCCGCCCATGCTGCTGAAGTCGACGCGGACAACGCCGAGACGAACACGTGTGCATCGTTGGCCGCGGGCACAACGGAGGCTTTGTGCCGAGCGCTGTTGCCTCAGCTGGGTCGAGAGTGGGTATGGTGGCTTGTTGAACGCCCTGACCTGCTTCTTTCCGTTGCACAGCGGCTGCTTGATGCTAACATCACCGAGATGGTACGCATCCTCTTGCCACATGCCTTGCCCGAAGTTGTGCTTCTGGGAGGCCTTGCGAGGAAGGCCGTCTACCCACAAGGAGATCGTGGCAATGAGTCAATGAATGTACTTAGTATGCTCTCAGAGCACCTAGGACAGGTGCACGCTATGGCTTGTCCCTGCCGCGTATCTTGTGTCGAGCTCTCGCCATTCCATGCTGAAGGCGAGAACGACGCTCAACCGACTTTCACTAATAGCAAAGCAATTCGCGAGGGTGCTTGGTGCTGCCTCAAAACGCCTTGTTCCATGTCAAATCTCTGCTTACAGTGTCAAAGCTTGCCTTCATTCAGTAAGATTTGCCTCGCCTTCGTCTCGCAGACAAAGGCAGAGATTCTGATTGATCATATGCACCTACTATTGGCTGAGCTCTTTGTGCAACAGGCATCGGACGACACAGGACAACTGAACGACGCCATTCTCGGCGGCCTTGAGCTAGTCGCATCCTGTGGCGTTCCACCACATTCGCTCTCCGACTTGATTCAGATGTGCGCTGAAGAGCTGCTGCATGAGATGATCCTCCGGCTAGGCCGCGCGTCAGGAACCGCCGAGACGCAGGCACGTTCTTGCACAAGATAGAGTAATTTCACTTGTGCTAGCTATGCGTTTGATGCCGCTTTAGGCTTTAAGCTGCGGTAGCCTCTGAATACGAGCTTGGATGAACATCAGATTGGTTCTACGTATAAAATCACGCGATTGCTTGCGATCCCGCTTCCTTGCGCAGGTTGTTCTCCTTGCGCTGAATTTGCTGATCCCTGTTGGCCTCCAAGTCGGTAGCCTTGACGACAACGCCTCGTGCTCGGCATTGGGCGGAGCATCCGTATGCGGGTCGGCAGGATTGGTTGGCACAAACACATCGCTCCGTGCATACATCGACGCCAATTTTCACATGATTGTGCAATTTCTGCGCGACCAGCTCGCAGCGCGCTCACGCACCACCGCCGACAAACGCGTTGCACTGAACGCGCTAGGCGAGGTGCGCCCATCGCGAGCTATGTATTGTCCCCTCTACCTCTCCTGGGATCTTGCCTCACCCGCGACCTTGCCCCTGGCATTCTCACTCACCTTGTTTGTTCGTGCACCTTAAGGTGCTGACCATTATGGAGGGCGAAGAGGTGTCGCAGTCTTGGTGGGGAGAAATTGTCGCGACAATCAAGCTTGTGCTCCAGCAGCCGCCGTTGCAAGTGCAAGCATTAAATGTGCTCGCGAAGGCGCGTCAGCCCTAGCGTCTATTGCGATTGAACGATAATTCTTGTTCATGCGTGTTCTTGTCCCCTGCTGAAGCACGAAAGCACGTTGCAATGCAAACTCGCACTGATCTACCTTTTGTGTTTGTGCGCAATTCACAGTTCGTACGGTTGCTCGACCCTGAAGTCCTCGCTCGCGGCCTCACGCCCCTCTTCCTAATGGTATTACCATGCCTCGCTGAGCATGCTTCGGTTGTGGTTCCAATCCTCGAAGATCTTGTGGTTGTTCCTCACGAGGCCGGCAACGTATCTGACTCTCTTGCTGCTGCTCTCTCGGAGCTCGCCTTTGTCCCCGCCCACCCAGCGCTTGCACGTTTGCGAAGTATACTTGCCACACACTACACGCCGAAAGAAAGCCTCCGTCAGCGTCTGAATGGCTGCTTGCGGGGATTGCAGCACGAATCGGGCGCCGTCCGTCTGATGGCACTCGGCCAATTGAGGGAGGAATTGAGCAATGCAAGGTACTTGCACCATTTTGCGCAATGGTTGTCTTTTTCAGCCGTATTGTAAAGCCTCGACTTTGCCTCGTGCCGTCATATGCCCTGAGCCTTAACTTGCCCCAACATGTGACAACATCGCTATCCTCATGTCGCCACCAACCAGACGGCCAGAGCTTGCGTCTCTTTTGGGCTCTGATGCTCCGATTGACCTCGAGCTCCTCAGTGCTATTCTCCACGCACTCCTCGGCTCGCTCCGCCATTCCTCCTCTGTGTACACCTCGGGCCTCACGCGACACAGCCAAACCTCAGACGCCGTCCTCCTTTCATGCCATTGCTTGGGAGAATTGGGCGCTATTGATCCTTGGCGCCTTTCACAAGCACTGAACTCGAGCTTGCCCTCAGACTCGCGCCAATCTTTTGAACCAACGCTTGGTCCTAGTTCGACAACAGCCGTGAGCAATACTCGGTCTGCAACTATTTTTACCGTTGACATCTCAGATGAGCAGGTGCGATGGTGGGCGCCTTGTTGGGCAAGCTACATGCGATGTGCGACTTGCTTGTCAATGAAGGAATGCCGTCGATCGCAGGCTCTGCCATGACGGCACCCGTGTGAACTTTCATTGCGATTCCCCCCGCGTGAACCTTTCCTTCCCCCTTCCGCCCTATCCAGCTGACGGCCCGCCTTGCCGAGGATTTCCTGGTTGTGGCGCTGCGTGACGCTTCTGAGGGGCAAATAGTGCAGGCTTCTGCCTATGCTCTCGGAGTTCTGCTACGACGCGTTTGTGGATGCACTGCAGAGACACCTCAACGATTTACCGAGTGGTATGACGCCAATGCTCGCTCCGAGCGACAGGGGCCTAGGGCGTCAGCATGGCGATCTCTACCACCGGAGGATCGACATCCTTTTGAGACGTGGGCTTCTCTCAGTGACGAGACTCGCCGGGCCGCCAAACCTTACCTTGTTCTCTCGGCTGAGGCACGCGGAGGGGTCGCCGCACGAGAGCCGGAGCGTTCACCCATCTTTGTATCAACGATAAGATATGCTGAGTGGCTTCGCCGGTGGAGTCGACAGCTTCTAGCATACATTGCAAAGCTTCGGGAGTCATTGCTTTCGGTCGATCCTCAGGTGAGCAATAAGGTGCCATCCCTTGATTGCAAATTTCGGATTAATCGATGGACGCGCCAAAGACCTTAGCTAGGGTGCTTGGATATGTCACCCAACCAATGCCATATGGGTATGCCACGCAACCAACGCGTATCTTGATCAGCTACTCGCTGTCGGATACCCGAGAAGCATTACTTTCTTAACACATTTGCAAAAGTTGAAGACTACGTGCCACCCTTGACATCAATGTCTCGCCCCGTGCCCCGTCCTCCCCACAGCTATCCGGGGACGGCCAAATGGTCAGGCGAAAGTGTGCGCGCCGTGCCGAGCTCTTGTTGGCATGCGAGCCTTGCCTCCGTTTTGAACCGCAACTCGCCCTAGTGCTCTTACCATACATGATTCTCTTGCTCCTCGATATTTCTGGAATCGTCACGTCGTCGCCAGCCTCATTGTCAGACTGTGGCCTCGCTCGCTCCGTGGAGAAAGAGATCATATGCGAGATGACGTGCGTCCTCTCACACAATGCGCCCGCCGCTTTCACCTCCGATCCCCCCGCTGGTGGAACCTCTGAGCGCGTGGCCATTGCATATGGCGTGACTGGAGAGCATCCTTTGTGCTGCCACGCGCTTTTTACGGTATTGGATGTGCTTCATGAATGGCTTTCACAATGTCGCCCGCGTGAAGTTGGTGCCATCCATCAGCGGCTTGAAGTCTTCATTCGCTCACTACCAGCTATGCAGATTGCTCGATGCGCTCTCGGCGTCGGCGCGACACACCGCGCACTTCTCGTGATGGAGCGACATGTTGATCTCGTGCAGCCCGCTGTTGCCGGCCACTTTCTCCATCCGAAGAGTGACCGCCGCATGCTTCCTGTCGACGCTGCTGCACTCGTCGCGCGCGCCTACTCTCAAACCGAAGAGCCAGATGGCCTTCTAGGTCTTTCGCGAATGCGCGATGCGACTTCAATTGAAGAAGAGCGGTTACAAAACGAAATCAATGGCCGATTCGACGCTGCGCTCGGAGGGTGCGTCATGGCCCCATTCCTTTAGTGAGAGGGCGAAATTTCGGCGGGTGACTTGCCGAACCTTTGCTCACTTGACTTTTGCCGAATTGTAGGTATCAAATTGAGCTCCAGCGACCAGCAGGGATGGACGTTTTCCCGGAGACTCGAAGCGCTCGCATCGAGGCCCAATTAGGCTTATGCCGGTGCCTCCGCCTCCTGGGTCTCTCATCACAAATGAAGCATGCCGCAGAAGGAGCGATGCGCGAGTGGGCGTCTGAGGCAGAGCGCTTTCAATTACGCGCATGTGCAGCAGGCGCTGCGTGGCGGCTTGGAGAATGGGACGAGGTTCGTCGGCTCGCCTCTCCCGACGATGCAAGTCCTGTATCCCAGGAATCGGACTCTTACTCATGCGCAGAGGCCATCTACGACATGGAGATCGCTCGTGCGCTTCTTGCGCTCACCTCGTCTACGTCTCCGGAGGCGGTCGTTCGCTCGCATTGTGACAATGCGCGGGCCGCATTGGTGCCCCTTCTTGCAGCTACGTCAGCAGAGTCTTACGCACATGCTTATCCCCACTTGGTGAGACTTCAAGTGGCGCATGACCTGCAGGCCGCAGCACCCCTGTTGTGTGTACCATCTAGCAGCAACCTAGTGAGAGTGGACTCGCATGACTCTGTGGTCGAGTTGTTCGACTTCTGGGAAGTGCGGCTTAGCGCCATGTCCGCTTCTTTGCAAGCCCAAGAACCCGTTTTGGCACTTCATCTAAGCGTTCGGCATGAAATGCTAGCTCGCGCCATGGCAAGCAGCGGCGCGATGAGGGGCGGCGTAGAGAGCCACGAAGGCAATGGCATTGATGATGGTCCTAGCAGTAGTGTTAGGGGGCTTAAGCGTGGCTTGGGGCAGGCATGGTTGCGGCTTGCCAAGTCGGCTCGTTCTGCAGGTAATTTGCAATCCGAGTCGAGCGCCTTGTTGCAGGCACGTCTCTACGACCCCACTCGCGCGACGCTGGCATCGGCAAAGATGGAGTGGGCGGCCGGGCATAGCCATGATGCGATGGCCAGATTGCGCCAGCAGCGCGCGAGACTTGAGGCATCTCTTCCAGACCGGCCGTCGGCAGAAGAACGCGAGGCGTTGGGTGCCACCATACTCATGCTCGCGAGATTCTCGTGTGAGGCCGGAGAGCTAGAGACAGATGAAGTTCTCGCCATGCACAATAAAGTCACGGAACTTTGTCCCAATTGGGAGAAAGGCCACTATTGGCTAGGCCGCTTCCACGACGGCCAGCTACGGGATGCTCTTGAAGCTGCGACGAGGCGCGAGGTGGAGGTGCCCGGTACGCAACCTGGGCAGATGAGCTGCCCTTCTAAGCGCGTAGTTCCACCGAAAGAGCGCGAGCGCAAAAAAGTGGAGGCCCATGCTACGTACCTCGCACCGATGATTCGTTGCTACGGTGTGGCGTTGCATCGTGGTGCCAAGCACGCTCCAAGCGTGATGCCACGCATGCTCACACTGTGGCTGGATTACGCCGATAAGTTGTCTCAAGCCGAGGCCGGCGATCTAGGAAGTCTCGGGAACCTCGACAAAGCGGAAAGGCTACGCCAGCCCCACGAGGCCATGTCGAAGGTGGTAGCGATGCTTCCACTACGTATCTGGCTTCCGTGCGTGCCTCAGCTTGTCTCGCGAACGTGTCATCGAGACGACCAGACGCGTAAGCTACTCCTAGGATTACTTGCGCAATTGCTCGCGGAGTACCCGCAACAGCTTGTGTGGGCAGTGATTCCCGTGGCCTTGTCCACGAACCCCGAGCGCAAACGCCCGGGTGAGCAGATTGTCGCGCAGGCAAAGCAACACTTGCTACGAAAACCCGGGCTGGAAGTGTTGCGAGCAGGCGCCTCACTAATTGCTCAGCTACGGAAGGTTTGCAACGACGAGGCCATCGACAAGGGCATCAAGCGCGTCTCAATGAAATCACGGTTCCCCCAGCTATACAAGCTGACCGGTCTGCCGCTCGTTATCCCAATTTATGCCAATCTGACCGCCACTGAGCCGACCGGCGGTGCTGGAGTTTCAGTCTCCCCTTTCTCCGACGACGCGCCACGCATTGAGCTTTGGGAGGACAACGTCGATGTGATGGGCTCCCTCCAGCGCCCTAAAAAGGTGATCATTCGCGGAAGTGACGGGCAGCGGTACCCTTTCCTCTGCAAACCCAAGGACGATCTTCGTAAGGACGCTCGCATGATGGAATTCATGACCGCCGTCAATCGGCTTCTTCGTCGCTCGCCTAACTGCCGGCGAAGACGGCTGAGTGTACAGTGCTATGCCGTGACTCCCATCGATCAAGAATGTGGCCTCATCGAGTGGGTGCCCAACATGGTGCAACTGCGCGGGATCATCAAAGGCTATTGGGAGTCACTGAAACTGCCTTTCTCACACAATGACGTGAAGACGCGCCACGCCGCCGTGATGGCGCTGCCTCCACACCGGCGCCGCGTCGAGCTGGCCAATCTCTTGCAAGCTTTCATGACGGAGCTTCCACCAGTGCTACACCTCTGGCTCATGGACCAATTCGGCGACCCGTCACGCTGGTTCGAAGCACGCCTAGCCTTCACACGCTCTTGCGCCGTGATGTCAATGATAGGCTTTGCCGTCGGATTAGGCGACCGCCACCTGGAGAACATTTTGGTCAACTCGGGCTCGGGCTCGCTCATGCACGTCGACTTCGCCTGCCTCTTTGATCATGGCCTGAACCTCGCAACTCCTGAGCAAGTGCCATTCAGGCTCACGCAGAACCTGGTGCACGCCATGGGGATGTCTGGCGTTGAAGGTGCATTCCAGAGGGTTTCCGAGCTGACGCTTGAACAGCTGCGTAATCATCGTGAAGCACTACTGAATGTGCTATCCACCATGCGGCATGACCCTCTTGTGGAATGGAAGAAGCGCAATCAACGCGAGGACACGAGCGGTCGACTTGATTCGGAGGAGGCGGACAAGGAGCTGGGAAAAATTGACAAAAAGCTCAAAGGCATACTCCCGACCCATGGCAACACTCCTCTCTCTGTCCAAGGCCAAGTACAACACCTCATCAACGATGCCACAAATGTTTACAACCTCAGCCAAATGTACATTTGGTGGATGCCATGGTGTTGAGTGGGCGTTGCGGCCTTCCCAGGCTCAATGCCGCTGCTCTTCAGCATCCACTTCGAGAGTCCCACAAATCTGCCCGGCTCTCGTGAGTTGGTGGCCAAGATAGGAGGACGCTGTCGCCGTGCAAGCACTTTTCGTAGGCCGCGAGCTATTGCGCTGAGTAGTTCAGTGTTTAGCGGTGACCCGCATTAATATGGCGGTCAAACTGTATTTTTTTTCGGGGTAAAAATGACCATCTCAGAATTGAGGAAATTTGAGGATTTTTCCGGTAGAAAGTTCCTAATACGCCCAACTAGCACAAATCCGGGGCCCATTACGACCCGGAACCCCCCCCCTTGGGCCCCCACAACAACGTAATCAGAAAAAGACAGAAGACGCTAAAATCGCAAAAGCTTGAAAAGCTCATCTTCAAGTCGAGACCGGACGCGCTGCGTGCCCGTTTTCGATGATCCATCCGGATGGGGGCCCCGACCAGATACCAAATACACAGGTCCCACCCGGATGGATGGTGCGCCGCCCCCCGAACCCTCGTCGACATCACCCATCCGCCGAGCCCAGGTGTCGTTCCGTCAATTGTGGGGCATCAGTCGAATTGAGCGATCAAATGTCCATAGTTATGTATACAACAATATTCACACGTAATGTTTAAAATTGAGGGAAAGGCTAGGGCTCCGTGCATGGGTCACGGGGCAAATCACCAATGTGCACGCCGTGCATGGGCACCATCGGTTCCCCCGCGGAGACGCCGTGCGTGCGCATGCCAACTTTTTCCCTCTGCGTACCCTCTAAGGCTCACAACTACGTAAACGTGCAGTACAAGAGATATTTCTTCACGGAGCACGTGTGATGACTTGCAATCACATTGTGCACGCCGTGCATGGGCACGGCGCGATGTGCATCGGCCCCCCCCCGCGGGGGCGCCGTGCGTGCGCATAGCAACTTCCAGGAAGGTGCACGCCGTGCGTTCACTCTTTCCGCGGGGGAACTCTGGGCGCGGAGGGCGGGCGGGAACCCTGGGGGCACCCCCTGGGACCGAGAATTATTACAGTATATGACGAGAACACTAACGTAAACAACTGGTCTGTCTTTTGGTCTTCCCCCCCCCTCGCCCCTCGCCCCTCCCCCCCCCCCCTCCCCCTCTCACCGACCTACCAGAGAGAGAAGGCTCCTACTGCCTGCCTCCCTCCTCCCTCCTCGCTAGGGCCTGGTAAAGGTTTTGTGCCCGACCGAACCCCCAAAGTTTTGTGCAAAAGTTTTGCAAAAGTTTTGCGGCAAAAAGTGTCAAAATTGCACGCGTCACGCGTCCCCCTCAAGGTATTTTTTTAGCAACTATTAGTAAACTGATAGGGTCATGGAGCGCGCGCCACCTCCGCCTCCCTCTCCCTCCCCCGCTGCCGCGGCCCTCGCAGCGCTGGACGAAGTACTGATGGAGACACCGCTGTCGCCGAGGCGACCGCGCCAAGACGACCCAGTATTGTTACATACTGGTCTTCCCGACATTAAATGTTTCGCGATGTTTTGCGTATGTTTCGCGTTCGCGCCATTTACCCCCCGATGTTTCGCGAAAGTTTTTTCCCGCCGAAACCCCCCAAAGTTTCGTAAAAAGTTTCGCGAAACCCTTACCAGGCCCTACTCCTCGCTCACCCTCCAGCTCTCTCCTCGCCCTCGTCTTCCTCACGATGGTGGCGACTCGGCGCGCATCCGTACGGTCCTCCGTCCTCTCCTCTCGTGCTCCTGCTCGCTGGCATGGGGGCTCTGATTGATGTCTTTGCGAGGAGCGAGTAGAGAGGGTGATGAAGTCTTGAGAGAAGGGAGAGCACGCGGCATCTCGCGCCACGAACCGATGATCGCACCATCGCACCACTTCTCCAGACACCACTCGCCACACCAACAAAAGAACCCCAAACAACGTAAATGCACGAGAGCAATCATGAAAGAAACGACGGAAGCCGATGAAGAACGAATTATGGGTGTTTGTCGCGCGAGAGCGAAGGTTCGAGACACCTCATTCCGGTGGATTCAATAAAAAAATTCACTCGACATTGGAGATCGGATCCCACGGAGTGAAATTCTGGATGCGACACCCTTCCTCACTTACTACTACCACTTAATAGAACGAGCCGATCTCAGATATGAAAGCCTAAGTGCAAGTATATGCCGGCAGGCAGCGAGGTGCAAAGTAGATGCAAAGCGACGCCTTCTAGGCTATTTGGTGCGTGTATGGCCTGGGAGGGCGAGGGAGTGATCGTCATCAGTGCAGGAACAACACACCCTCTCAGGGCCAGCCACATTGCCGAAGAAGATCGATGGCACCCTCTTCACCAAGAACTTCAAGTAGGAATTTCCTGTGGAAAGCTTGTGCCTGATGATGAGCTGCTCCTCGCGCTACCGCACGTTTCAAAAACCAGCCGTTGCGCTGCGCAATTTCTCGTTTAGCCAGATCGATGCTTGGTACAACCGATGGCATCGACATGGAATATGAGCGCACAACCGCTAATGCTTCCGAGACGTCCGGCGCTAAATTGCCAAGGCCCTCATCGTCCATTAAAGCTTTGTGTCTCACGCCCGGACTTACTGCCTTTCGCTCGTTTGTACACGTCTCAAGCACGTCCTCAGCGCGTCCATTGAGCTCCGAAAATAGCTCGGTCACCAACTCCACAAGTTCCACCTCGTGTAATTTGTGCACTTGGTCCACTGAGCACCCATGGTGCCGATGGCATATCAACCACATGGCTGATGCCCACAATAACTTGACACCGGCAGCTTGATCCACTGCAGCAGCGGATGGAAGAATCGTGCATGGCAAAGCAGCACGAGAGAGGAGATTGGCAAAGGCCTGGGCATGGGGACCTGCTACAAAGCTTGGAGGAGCTCCAGGACCCACTACCTGCGTTTGGCGAGGAGAATGAGGAGGAGGGAGGGCGGATGAAGCCATTTAGCTCCAAACCGCTAAAAGCAAAGGGAGTACAACACTCTTTCTGCTTGCCACAGTGGGAGCGTCCAACCGGGGTGCGCCGGTCCGGGGGTGCAAGGGACTCCGCCATCATAGCCGGACAGCCAAAGCCTGCCCATCATGCGCGACAGTACTCAGGGTGCTTCAGACTCACCGGCTTCGCACCCGGCGATGCCACACCAAAGTAGAGCACCGCAACGGACAAGAGCTGCGCTGACTCGGAACCGATCTGTTTAGCCGCAATCTCGCGTGCCTGTGGCAAAGCGAAGGGAAGGCGCGGAGTGCATGGCACGGATCTACCGTAGAACGGGGCAAGTGCGGGATACATGAGGCGAGCTACTAGGATGTCTTCGGAAGATACTCTAGAAGCTACGAATGAGGGAGCATAGCGAGATGGGATTCTTGGCGCATGTTACCATTCCATTGCAGACCAAAACGAGATCGCGGAGACGTGTTGAAGGTAGCGCTGAAAGTAGCTCTGGAAGTGCACTCGCAGGCGCCGCACAGAAGATGGGCGAGCCTGGCTTCGATGCTTTGCCAGGACGGCCACGAACCGCTGGGAGCAGCGAGCCACTGCCAGCCTGCAGGAGGAATGAGCCAATGCGGCCCTCAGCACCGATGACCTCGCCGGCACAAGACACGCGGCTGCCGTAGCTTACACTCACACAGGCCACGCCTGCTGCCAGCAAGCCCAGCGCGAGTATGCGAAGGCCATCGGCGGCGGCCGCCATCGGCGAATCGGCCGCCGTACCTCTTCACAGCGCACGAGGGGTCTCACTTGACACTTGACCTATGATAGAATATTCTGCTATAATATATAAATATAGGATAGATCATATATATTAGCAGAAGAGGCGAACACCTTTGCTCCTTTACTATATGATATATTTATAAAACATGCCCTAGTCCTGATGAGAGTATTCGAGTATCCAAGTATAGAGTCGAGTACTTTATCCTTCATCCCTTTTTAGTTAGCTGGGGAGCTCAAGGAGACGGGGCGGGAAAGAAGGGCGAGGGCCAAGGTGCGCGAAAGGGGAAGGGGGAGGGGAGCTCCCGGGCGTGCTCGCCGGCTGCAAGGGTCAGCCGGGCGCTCTCACCGCTCATGGAAGGCGGCTCGCTCTCGCCACTGCCCGCCACTTCCGCGAGGCCCGCCGTGCTGCTCCTCGGATGCAGCCGCTTCCGCTTCCTCTACCACTCAGCAGTGCGCGAGCGCTGTGACCCCGACCCGTACAACTGGCCGTGGACGCTGCCCAGCCCGCTCGTGGGCTTCGGGAGCGCGCACGGCTCGCTAGCTAGGAGCGAGACGGCGGCAGGCGCAATCTGCGGCCTCACCAACGCGTCCTTCTCTGCGTTTGGCTTCTTCCAGCACTATGGGCTTGCTCACGGGCCTAAGGACGTCTTCTCGAAGGGCAGGAGCTCCCACCCGCATGAGAACTGGGACGGGTTGCAGATGGGCCTGTTGAACAGCTCTAGTACCATACGTACAGCTGGCACGAGCAATTTGGGGAAACGGGATGCCGCGATGCCTCACGAGTTCGAGCGCATCTTGGCCCGCGTGCCGCCCCGGAGGCTGATCCTCGAAGCGATCCAGCGCTTTGTCTATCGTGCCCCTCCAGATGCGCCGATTGTTGTCATACTGTCCTCCGCCACCTGGGATGTTGCGCGCCACCACGAGCAATTCGCGCAGGTGGGCCTGCAGGAGTGGACTGCAGAGTATCGCGCCAACCTCACTGAGGTGGTTCGTTCGATTCAGGCTGCAATGGACATTCCATTTGTGTTGACCCTTGCGACTGACTACGGGACGACACGTGCTTGGCGGGTCAAGATTAAACCCGGGCTTTCTGAGGAGGAGAATGAGGCAATTTTCCAGTGTGCTGCAAACGTGATGCGAGAAGTTGCAGCCACCTACGAGCTGGCCGTTTTTGATCAGGCTCAGATCCTTGAGCGGATGGTTAGAAGTCCGTCCGCTAAAGGCACGGAAAGCGTGGGACGCCAG
Source organism: Isochrysis galbana (assembly GCA_018136815.1). Taxonomy (NCBI): domain Eukaryota; phylum Haptophyta; order Isochrysidales; family Isochrysidaceae; genus Isochrysis; species Isochrysis galbana. The sequence goes on from CM030932.1 coordinate 5,798,809, forward strand.
CATAGTTCGAGCCGGACGGTGGCCAACAGCACGAACGCGCCACCTGCAGTAGCGAGAGATGTGGCATGGGCGAAAGTGATCCGTCACGGCGATGGCATCCACCCGACGCCCCGCGCCTGCGAGTGGTTGTTTGAGGAGCTTCTCGATTTCGTGGATGGCCAAGTCAAGCGCAACTATCACCATTGGGCTAAAGCTGGCGCGGAACCGTTTCCAATGCAGATAGGGAGGGAAAGACCGGGAAGATACGTACACGCTGGGGTCACGAGACAATAGAGAGACCAACAAACAGCAAAGCATGCCATGCTCCTTGGGCAGCGGGCCGCGATACCTAGTACATAGCACTCACTATGACATGGTACATGTCGCAGGTAGGGAGGGTTCATGCACCCCCCTTTGTACTTCTCTTCCCCGCGCGACTCCCTCTCGGTCGTCACGCTCCGGTTTCCCTTCCCCCCTCCTTGTACCGCGCCTTCATTCCGTCCACCCCCAATAGGTTCGTCACCCCACGTCTCCGGGCTTCCCCCCCCCCCCCCCCCCGTTCCATCTGCCTCGCCACTCCTCCCCTCTCCCCCTTCCCCGAGTGTTTCGCTTAGGCCGCCGGCCTCATTTCATCCCTCTCTTTTCCCGCGTGTCTCTCCCCCCCGCGCGTGTCTCCGTCCCTCGGGTGTCTTCCGTACGCTCAGCGCTGTCGCTCGAGCGCTCTCGTGTCCCCTTCTCGTGTCCCTTCCGCCCTCGTCCTCGCTCCGTGCTGTCACATGTCGTCTGAAGGCACCCGCTCGTCCTCGGCCCCCCTGTCGCGTGCTTCCCCCGCCCTGGTAGCACGCATCCCATCCCGCTGAGGGGCTGTACTTCACATGTTACATACATCAGCCCTCCCACCTCCACACGTTCCACAGCCACAGCTCCACTCCTCTCTCACATGGTAGCGGAGGTGTGTCGAGTCGAGCGTGGCCGGAGGGCTCTGAGCCACTCCGTCGCGAGCGGCACCGGCGGTTAGCGCGGCGCTTTGGCCCTCCTCCCCGCCGGGAGTCGGGTGAATGAAATTCTGGATGTGGTTGGGCATCCCCATTTGGGTGTCTGGACTGGGAACGAACGGCGAACGAAGGGCGGTGAGGCGCTCCTAGCGGCCCTTAGTGTGTTGGGTTGTAAGAGATTGTTAGACCTACAAAGAACTCTTCCCTCAGGGAGGGAGGCGAAGAGTTGGATGAACGCGGGCTAGAAACCGGGGACGATGACGAGGAGGACGAAGAAGTAGAGGGACTGTAGCGGCGGCGGCGGCGGTCCTTCTCCTTGTCCTTATGAGGCTTTTTAGATTTCGATGAGGAACGAGAGAGCGGCGGTGGCGGAGGCAAAACAACTTCGCCGCCATCATCGGATGGAGGTGGAGGCGGGCTGGCGGCCTGGACTAGAGTAGGAGGGAGTCGGCCCCGTTCGATCGCGTTGGTGACCGCGGCGAGCTGCTGAGAGAATTGGGCTGCCATGGCCTGCATGAGCTCGATGTAGCGCAGCTCGACGGGGTTGAGCCCCGGTGAAGCCGAAGAGGTTGGCGGCGGGGCCGTAGCAGACGGTGGAGAAGGAGAGAGATGAAGAAGGGAGTCGGGCAGCAGGCCCGGGGCCTCTTCATCACGAGATGGTGGACGTGGCGCGACCGAGGCGACCGAGAGTCGTTCGAGGGAGGTGAGGTAGGGCTCATAGGCTGCCTCCGAGTCCGATGGCAGGGGTGGCGGTGCCTCGAGACATGCGCGAGAAGAGTGGAGGGATCCCTCCAGAGGATGATCTTCACCCTGGAAAGACTCGGGCTTGGACCTGCCTCCAACGGACTCAGGCGGCGAAGGCGGAGATGATGGTGGGGGGACCGCAGAGTGTCGCATCCGCGATCGACCTTTTTGTTTTAGAAGTTGTTTGCGTTTCTATGTTCCCTCCTTGCAGGCTAGCCACGAGTCACCGTCGCAGTGTCCTACATTCGTCCATTCGCCCTTGTTGCCCTCGCCTCCTTTATCGCCTCCTTTGTCGCCTGCTTGCCCCTCACCTGGCTTACCTCCTTGCGTGCTCCTCGCGTTTTAGGCTAAGACGCGCGATCAGGTATCGCCGGTGCAAGGAACCGCCCCCTTGTGTGACCCTGATTCCCCCTCAGGTGTTGGCCGTTGGATTATACCGTGGCGCTATTTTACTTCGGTCTTCATCAAATCACTTAAGGGTTTTCGAAAGATTCCCTCCTTATTCCTGTGCATGCCGCTCGCCGCCCGTTCTCGTTCGCAGTCGCGTCCTCTCGTTCGCATGCCTCCACTTTTGGAGACGTGCGCCGCCGTCGCCCCACTCTCTTGCGCTCTCGCTCCGGTCGACGGGTACAGGCGCGACGCTCGATGAGCGCATTGAGGCCTCGTTCGAGCAGATGCTCCACCGCCTCGATCTCGTACTCGAACGCTTGCGTTGGGCGGGGCTGTCGTGCAAGCGTAACTGTCGCCCCGTCGGATCGTCCGTCGCCCCGTCGCTCTCTTGTCGGCATTCTCTTCCTTGTTCGATCTGTCAGCGGGTTCCTGTGCGTTCCGTGATAGGGATACGTTAGTGTGGAGAGTGTTGACGTGAGTGTAGTGTCATCTCGTCGGTCCATCGGCCCCTAGCCGTCTGTCGTCTGTCGTTCTTCGTTCGTCGCTCTCGTTCTCGTTCTCGTTCCCGTTCTCGTCCCTCGTTCTCAACACTACCTCAATACCAAACCTCTCCAATCCCTCAGCCCCAGCCTATCCATCCCGATCTGCCCAGCCATGTCCGCTCCGTCGTCGCGCTCGCCCTCGCCCAAGCCCGTCCTCCCGCCTTTCTCTGCTGAGGAGGTGGTCCAGCCCGTCATTGGTCATTGGCCACCCCCCAACTTCCGCCGCGCCTCTCGCCGCTTCCCTTCCGACCCCTCCGTTCCCATCTGAGGCAGTGGTAACCTCGGATCCGTCACAGAGAGATCAGGAGGAGAGGAAAGGGAGGGCATCACCTCCCACTGCGGGGGTGGTGGTGGATGTCCGTCCGGAGAGGAGAAAGGGGGCAGGGCAGGCATGATGCCCGACTCTGCAAAGGTGGGGTTGACCCCCATTGAGACGTCCAGCGCGGGACGCACCGGAAGAGATTCTACACCTGACGAATTGGTATGGCCCATAGGGCCTGAGGGCAACGAGGAAGGTGGCAAGCCGGCGGCAGGCGCGGCTGAGGAGACGACTTCAGAGGGGCTGACGGGCTGAAGCCCGTCAGCAGAGGAAGGCGGGCAGGCGGGCTTGGGCGAGGGCGAGGACGGCGGCGAGAGCGACATCGAGCGAGTGGCGAGAGGCGAGGGTGAGTGAGAGGAGGGCTGTGATGGCAGGGGCTGGTGAGGAGAGGCGAGACTGTAGGGTCTGAGTGTTACGAGAGCGAGAGCGACGAGAGCGAGAGCGACGAATGACGACTGACGACAGAACGACGGACAAAGACACCCAGGAAAACACTCCGGCTCTCGCCCCACGACTTTCTCACATAACTCGACTGAAATCAAACCCAAACACTCCGATCAGACAACGACGGACGACGATCAAAGGGCGATCTGTCGGCGATCCCGTCTGGAAGGGGAATCGCACCATAACGGAAACGAGGGGCAATCCTGCCGCACAGGATTCCAAGAGACCTATCGAATAAGACGAAAGAAGTGCGGTGTGCCTAAGGGGGAGATGCGAAGAGATTGCAAATTAAACCTGATTGCAATCACTGAAGTAGATAGAGAAGCGCGGGGAAGATAGCGAATTAAACCTATTTGCGAGGCGCCTAGGAGGAAGAAAGGTGGGGAAACTTCCCTTCTCTTCGAGAGTAAGAGAGAGGGCGCTCCACAACTCAAGATCCTATGCGTCCAAGCGAAGCTTTTGACCGAGAACGAGAACGAGAGAATTATAACGATAATACCGAACGACGAAGAGAAGCCTTACGAGTGTCGACTCGCGAATGCGACACTGAACGCGCGACTTAGCCTAAAAACGCGAGGAGCACGCATGGAGGTGAGCCAGGTGAGGGCAAGCAGGTGACAAGGGAGGCGCCAAAGGAGGCGAGGGCAAAGAGGGCGAATGGGCGAATGTAGGATCCTGCGACGGTGACTAGTGGCTAGCCTGCAAGGAGCAAGGAGGGGACATAGAAACGTAAACAACTCCTAAAACAAAAAGGTCGATCGCGGATGCGACATCGCCATTCCGCGTCTAAAACAAAATCACGGACGTCCGGCGTCCACGGGGCACTCACCCTCTCTCCACCCTCTCTCTCTCTCTCTCTCTCTCTCTCTCTCTCTCTCTCTCTCTCCTCAGCCCTCGAGCACCTCCTCGCCACCTTCCCGCCCGATAATTCATTCACTACAGGGGGAAGATACACAATAGAGCCCAGCGCTGACGGCTTTCTTGTCGCACGGCAATAAAGAGCCAATTATTTTCTCTCTTTCTATTGTGACTGGGCTCACTTCTAGGCTAACCACGCCACCCCTCTCTCTAGTCCTGGCTTTTTTCTCTTCTTTTTAGGAGTACTTTACTCCCGCATCCTGAGCACGCACACCTTGTGCACCTATGGTAAATGAAAGAAAATTGTAAAGAAGATAAGAAGCGGTCTGGAAGTGAGAGGAGGAGGAGACGTGGCTCTCTTGCCTCTCGTCGAGAAGAGGAAGACGTCCAGCAACTATATACTACCGGGTTGAAATGAAGAAACCTCTGGAGAGACGAGCGGCAGCCAGCCACGGAGGAAGAAGGAGAGAGGAGAGAGACAGTGAGGAGAAAAGAGGAGAGAGAGAGTTAGCGAGATTGAAGAAGAGAGAATGAGAGGAGCCAGGCAGACAGAGGGAGAGAGGGGGAGAGAGAGAGAAGAGAGGGAGGGGGGGGGGGGGAGAGAGAGAGAGAGAGAGAGAGAGAAGGAGAATAGCGAGGGAGAAGGAGAATAGGGAGGGAGGGAGGGAGGGCGCCTCGAGGTCGAGAGGGTTGTGGTCTCTCTCTCTCTCCGCTCGAATGCTTCTCTCCGCGTGCTCTCGCCTGAGCCCATTTGTGCGCGGTCTGTCCTCTCGTTCCGGCCTCCCTTACCGGATACGCGTCCCCCTCTCCAAGCTCCAAGAGAAGAAGGCCCACCACCCAAAGGGAGAGGTGAGGCTTCCGGCGCTCGGAGATGGGGAGCAGCTCGAGTCGATGGGCTCAGCTCCTGACTACGTGCGGCTGGCACTCACGTCACGGGTCTACGACATGGTCAGCGAGTCGCCGCTCCAGTACGCGCCGGGGCTCTCCCATCGCCTCTCTGCCCACGTGCACATCAAGAGGGAGGACCTGCTGCCAGCCTTTTCGTACAAGGTTCGCGGCGCCTTCAATGTCCTCGACTCGATCCGTAGAGAGGGCGCGTCGAGCGTCGTCACGTACTCGGTGGGCGGGCAGGGACTGGCCGTCGCCACCGCCGCCGCCGCGCTCGGCATGAAGGCCACCGTCGTCCTGCCTGAGCGCACGCCGCGCCAGCGGCGCAGCCAGATAGAGCGCGCGGGGGCTACCGTCGTCATCCACGGCTCCGGACTCGAGGACGCCAAGCGCGAGGCGCAGCGGCTGGCCCGCGAGTCGGAGGGTGAAAACATTTTCGTTCACCTCCACGACGATGTGCGCGTCATCGCCGGCAACGCGACTGTCGGCCTCGAGATTGTGCGGCAGCACTCTGCGGTCCTCGATGAGGGCGTCAGCAAGTTGAAGAAGCGCAAGGTGGCCGACGGCGTGAAGCCCGAGGCGCAGCGTGGCGCAGCGCAGGTGCGTGATCATGACCGCGCGCCACCAAAAGTTCTATCTCCCATCACAACCCTCCGCGTCGCCGTCCGACCGCCCACCCCTTCTTGAGCCGCCGGTGGAGCAATGACCCTTCATGGCGCTCACGCAATGCGTCCCCGCGACAGGCTCTCGCAAGCCAGACCATCGATGCCATCTTCATCTGCACCGGCGGTGGCTCGCTCATTGCAGGCGTGGCGGCCGCGGTGAAGCAACTCATGCCAAACTGCAAGGTGCGCCCTCGCCGCACTCAACGCGCAAGCGCCCCTCAGCGCACCTGCGCAATGCAGCTGCGTACTCCTGAGCTCCTTGTCCGTATGCCCACGATCCACCCCTCAACGCCGTCCGTGATGCCTTACTTCCTGTAGGTGATTGGAGTGGAGCAAGAGGATCACAACCTGTTGGAGCGCTCCCTGCTCTCTGGTCACCGCCCGAAACTTGCGGAACCATCGCACTTTGTCGACGGTGCCGCGGTGCAGCAGCTTGGCTCAGAGGTCTTCCGCCTATGCGACGACCTCGTCGATGACGTGGTGACGGTCTCAACCGATGAGATTTGCGCAGCGGTGCGCCTGGCGCCCTAGCGCAGCCGCGAGCATCATAAGACCTGTCGCTCCTGCCGGCGCCCACAATCATGGTGCTGGACTGGCGCAACCCCCCCCCCCCCCGCCTCCCCCCCATTCGTCCGCCCGCGTGGGTGGCAGTGCACCGCTGCAGCCTGTTAACTTGTCACGAGCCATCCTTGCACGCTCCGATAGGTGCGCGATTGCTTTGAAGACACACGAGCCATGCTCGAGCCAGCCGGCGCCATCTCAGTGGCTGGTCTCAAGCGTTGGCTCGCGTCTCGCCCCCCCGCCCCCCCCGGAAAGACACGCGGTAACTATGTGGTCATCACAAGCGACGCTAGTTGCATTGAATTCGACATTCTACGATTCATCTCCGAACGCGCCTCGTACGGCGAGCAGACGGAGCGCCTCTACGCGCTGAAGATGCCCGACCAGTCCGGAAAATTTTACGAGCTGTACAAGGCGGTGCAGCCGCGCTGGGTCACCGAGTTCATCTTCCGCCACTCGCCGGGCAAGGAGGCGGTCGTGTACATGTCGCTCGAGCGGACAGATGAGAGGGTCACCGCAGAGGAGGACTCGGCTGAGCTCTTCAAGTCGCTCGCGGCGATTGACGTCAAGGGCACGGACGTCACTTCCAACGAGATGGCCAAGACGCATGCGCGCTACCTCGCCGGAGCACGACCTGGGGACCTTCCTGGCGAGAGACTCATCCGGTTCGAGTTCCCAGAGCACTCCGGATCTCTAGCCGCCTTCCTGGGCTCGCTCACGCCGGAAATGTTCCTCACTCTGCTCCACTACCGCAACCACGGCGGGCAGGTGGGCAAAGTCCTTGCGGGAATCACCCTTCCGCCGGAGAAGCATGCTGAGTTCTACGGGGTCTTGGACAAACTGGGCTTCACCTACGTTGATGAGACTGACAACCCGATCTACCAAGAGTTCATGCGCTGACGCTATGGGCAAGCGCGCTGTATCCAGTCACATTAGAATGCACAATGGTGAAGATACCTAGTGGCCGCATTGAAGCGTGCATGGATATCAAGGTTAGATGGGCATCGGAGGTGAAGATATCCTCTCGGTGCGACCGATTCGGTCGGTGGGGCTGTCTGCTTGTGCCGCACGACTCACCCGCTCACGTACCGAAGGCATGCGCGTCACGAATCAACAATTCGATATGGAACCTCTCACAGCCGGCGTTAGCTCAACACTGGTCACCATTCATGCGCAGTGTGAACGCCACGCTGGCTTCTCTGGCTCACGAGTGTCGAGTGCATGCCGTAGCGGTTCACATAGTATATTAGTGGTTTCATTTAATGTAGTAGTAGTGTAGCATCGATGATATAGTATACACAGTTTCATTAAATTCTCGCCGCAAACGCGACTCTGGACCTACAACTCTGACCCAAGCGTTCTACGTTCTACACCCCACACCCCCACTCCCTCGGCCATTTCTCCTCTCCCACTCAGACCGACATCAGACGACCCACGCCCCCCCCCCCCCCGTGCCCCGTGCTGCGTGCACCATTATCCATTATTATGGTTATGGGGATGCAGGGGTAAATGAAGGGCTTAGATATGGTCCGGTGCCCCCCCCGCCCCCAAAAAAGAACGCCCATGGGGGAGGCCATTTGGTTGGGCCCCAACAACACGGCGCCTTAGAACGCGCCGGCACCGGCACCGGACCGCACGCCAAAAGCCCCCCCCCCCTCCCCCAAAGCTGCAGCCCAAAGTAGAGCACAGGGAAAAAAAAACTTTTTAATATCCTCGCCTCGCCCGTGGCAATGGAAGACACTCACGAAGCCACGCTCTTTCTCCTCCCACTCCCTCACTCCCTGCCTTGCGGCAACTCCCCTCGTGCTCTACTTAGGGGCCCGGGTCGTTTGGGGGGTCCGAGTTAAGCGGGGTGCACCTGTCCCCAACGGTATGTTCTCGCCTCCCTCCTGTTCCGTTGAGTGACCTGTTGATACTGTGAGTGCTTCGGGGTGTAGTCGTACTAATGTGTACGTCCGTATATCCGGTATGTCCGTAATTATGGTCGATGTCATACGGTCGGAGCGGGTTGTCGTGTCTATTCATGCGAGCCTCTCAGCTAGGCCGAGGGCTTCTGCTACGAGGCCAAATTCTTTACTTGGTTGTAGCCTACCTTGTTCATCCTTAGTAAATATAGGGCTGCTGAGTTCTGTCGCTTTTTTGATCTTAGGTTTTCTCCCCTGAGCGGCCTTATACGTGCGCATAGAATTGTAAGGATCCGGCGAGTTAGTGCCTCGGACCAGGGTGGCGAATCTTATCAGCGTGGACTCCAGGACTGGTATATAGTGGTATTTGTGCGCCTCGAACTCTACTCTGTAGAAGTCTTTTATTATATGTTTCCATGCTATTATGTAGAGCGCTTTTAGGCTATCGGGAGTGTTCGTACCGGGGTATGCGAAGAGTCTATCTTTCACTTTCTGTGCACGCGATCTCTTAGCAGTAGGCGTGTGTTTTGTAAGGGCGTCTATTGTTTCGAATATCGTTTTCGTCGCGGGGCACCATGCTAGATGGCACGAGTCTTCTCGGTGGCCGTGGCACAGTCTACATTTGTCTGTCGGGCTGTCTGGGAATCTGTTTCTAGTGCCGATCCTTCTGTGCGTGATATGTTTGAAGTGTAAGTGTTTATCCGTGTGTTTTAGCAACGGCATTGTGTATAGTCTAGCTATGTGTTTCCATTCCTCTTTCGTGATGCTAAGTCTATTCTCCCACGCGGACCTCGCCGCTTGTGGGGCGTTTTTCCGATTCGTTTTGATCACTTCTTTGGTGATGTCGGAGACGGAGATCGCGTCCAGCGCGACCCTTCCTTTTCGTATGGCGTATTCATCCGCTAGAGGGTATTCCATGAATCTCGGGCCTTTATATCCGCCCTCCCATTTTGCCGGTTGGTGGTAGTATTGGATTTCTTCGGCTTCCGCCACATTCCCGGTGCCGGCTATCTCTCCTAAATAATCGGTGTCAGCGTGTAGCCAGATGTTGTTGAATCTGCTTATGAATCTTTCGTCTTCCGTGACTCTAACTTCTCTGCGAGATAGCGCATCCCCTGGCTCCTGTGGCTGGGTGCCGCAAGCGTGCGGCTCCTCTCCTTTAGTGTCTTGGGGGGGGCGCTCTTTCGCTCGCTCTAACAGTCTTGTTGCATAACCTACGACTATGTCCCATGAGTCAAGAAATTCCTTTTTATGTATCACGCGGCCTTCGTGCATGAAGGTTTCGGGCAGGTGCTCTACATATGCCGAGCACTCTTCCTTGCTGTACGGCGTCGTAAGGGCGCCGTCCTTGAAGACGTTGTGAACTACGTTGGTATGTAATGATTCCCATAGGCGCGCCCACGGGGCTCGTATCGCAGGGGGGGGGATGTGTATGTTGTGCCATATTGGCTGTGAGAGCGCGCCTTCCCGCGTAAGGAAAGAGGGTTTTATGTCGAGGTCTCTAAAATTCGCGAGGGCCTCTTTCCAGAAGGTTGGAAGTGCCGGGTTTCCTCTAATGCTGCCCGTCAACGCTGTCATAGGGATCGCAGAGAGCAGAGAGGACAGCGCCTCTTCCCAGACCGGTCCTACAGAACCAGGCATCGAGGCCATGTTTCCATAGTGCTTTCCGCGCATTCAAGTAGTTCAGGATCCATTTGG